>CM076574.1:980106531-980240217 GCA_034641835.2 Pinus albicaulis
AACATGGTTGGGATTCAATTTTATATTATAAGATACCAAAAAATTATGTTGGTACAGCTCACAGGGAAAGTCTCTATTTGTGTAATGTTCCCAATTTTAGCCTCAAGCTAAAATGGAACATTATAGTGGCATATTTTTATTTTTGTTTAATAAAATGGGTAAGGAGACCCCTTAACCCCTTTTGATGGAAAATAACACTCCTTGTGTGAAAGGAGAAATAATAAAGTAGCTGAAATAAACACCCCATGGTGTGAACATGATAAGGATCACCTTGAGTTGGCCATTTTGACCAAGTCAACAACGCTGCTTTAGAGGGTTAGCTTGCTTGAGAAGATAATGTAACTTTTGGAGGGAAATCGTTAAAAAGTGAATGAAAACCCTAATTGTGGGGCCTATGGTGAAAGTGAGTTCATAAGAATGAAGGAGAAACTCATTTGGATTATTCTTTGACTCAAATATTTCATGGTGAGGCCAAGGACTTGCATATCTGGGCTGTTTAGCAGGATTGCAGTGCTCTTGAGCACTAGAGGTGTTCCCGGTGGGGATCCCCCACCTCTTCCTCATTGGAGGAGAGGATATGAGCTGCATTGCCTCATTCCAGCATTTGGCCAAGCTTACTCCTTCAGTTATAGCATTATTCCTGCAGCAGGTTGATGTGTAGCTAGGGTAGCAGCAGAGGAACTCATATAGTTCTTTCCTACTTTCATTTTCAGAGGAGGATGGATTTATTATTTGGAGGAGCTGTAGAGAGAGCTCTTGGAATTCATTTCAGACCTGTGGCATCATTTCAGACCTGTGGCATCAGGCCACTCATTCACCACCTCCCACTACACAGTCACTAGGAGAAACTACGTTATTTCATGAGGGCAGTGTTGGGGGAGGTTCTTGTGCCAATCAGGAGGAGTGCTTTGAGTGAAAGGGGATCAACCCCTTTCCCTTTTAGGATTTTAATAAGAGGAGGGCATCAAAATTTTAGATCAGCTACAGCCTCATATTCATTGGTTCCAGCTGCAGTGACAATTTATTTGTCATTGATGTATTTTGTCTGGCATTTCTAGCAATCTCCCTAAGATTGGATAGAAATCCTATATTGAGCCCATTTTCATCTCTTGGGCTATTTTTCTTTCATATTTCAGCCACATTATCATTTTTATATATTTAGCAGCTACATATCTCAAAGAGACTGCGCAGTTATGGTTTTTCGGTATTCTGTGTAGCTGCAGCTACTCCGACATTTCATGGTATATTCATTGGAGTTGGTTCTAGAAAATTGAGAGGGTTATTCTCTCAATTATTTCTTGTATATTCATGCTGAATTCATAATATAGTGTTGGATGTACTATTTCCCCTCTTATAATTTGTTATCACTCAGGTTTTCCTAGAAGTTGTGTAAGAGGAAAGTATACCCGAGGTAACCACAAACCAACCTTTTAGATGCAGAATCTAGCCAATCTGCATCCAGAGAGGGCTCTCTCTTTATGATTTATCTTTGTTTTTGAATGATTTTAGGCTAGTTATAGATACATCATAGTTTCCCATTGCTTCTTTAACAGAAGCTTGACTTGATGCCTAATGATGGCCTAATAAACTTTTAGGAAGTGATTAAAAAAATCCATTGTTGATCTTCAGTCTCTTGTAGTCCCAACCTATAGTAGCCTTCCATAGATAAGTTTTCTAAGGTTTACATGAACTCTCAAATGAAACTATGAAATGGAACTCAGTGTGATACATTGTTTTCAATTGAAACTAAGTCAAGATCCTTTTATGACAAACATCACAGTTTTCTGTTGCTTCTTTAACAGAAGCTTGACTTGATGCCTAATGATGGCCTAATAAAATTTTAGGAAATAATTAAAAAAATCCATTGTTGATATTCAGTCTCTTGTAGTCCCAACCTACAATAGCCTTCCATAGATAAGTTTTCTAAGGTTTACATGAACTGTCAAACGAAACTACGAAATGGAACTCAGTGTGATACATTTTTTTCAATCGAAACTAAGTAAGTCAAGCTCCTTTTATGGTAAACATCACAGTTTCCCGTTGCTTCTTTAGCAGAAGCTTGAATTGATGCCTAATGATGGCCTAATAAACTTTTAGGAAGTAATTAAAAAAATCCATTGTTGATCTTCAGTCTATTGTAGTCCCAACCTACAGTAGCCTTCCATAGATAAGTTTTCTAAGGTTTACATGAACTGTCAAATGAAACTACGAAATGCCAGTAGGTGTGATACATTGTTTTCAATGGTAAGTAAGTCAGCTCGCTGTGGTAAACATCACGGTTTCTGTTGGCAGCACTATGACTTGAATTGATGCCTAATGATGGCCTAATAAACTTTTAGGAAGTAATTAAAAAAATCCATTGTTGATCTTCAGTCTATTGTAGTCCCAACCTACAGTAGCCTTCCATAGATAAGTTTTCTAAGGTTTACATGAACTGTCAAATGAAACTACGATACATGGATGAACTGTCAAACGAAACTACAATACATGGATAATGAGATATCAAATGAATGGATTAATAAATCGGGGTTGTATTGGTTTAAGTAGAATAAATGTAAGTAAAATTCCCCCAAATCCTCTTATCTGATGTAGCTTTATCTCCACATCATTGAAGGATAATTCAATGAGGTATCAAAAATTATTTTCAGTCATGACCATAACATAGGTGCCATAGAAAGGTCCTAAGCCATGTGTTGATAATGAGCCATGCGAAATTAATGATCTCTGATATGTGAGGATACACCCCTGTGCTAATCCATGCAAATTTGGTGAAGATGACATATATCATAAGCGGAATTTGAGATCGAACTGAACCATACGAGCCTCAGGAATTGTACATGTTTTTATTTAAACTTTTCACCCCAGATCATAAACAGTACATTTCTTAGATTGAAATCAACATATACAGTGAGCGAATAAGGGCAATATAAACTAGTTTGGAGGCTTATAAATAAGTGAAAAATATCAGTTTTGAAGGCAGAAGTGGACCAGTGTTGACCCCTTGAAATCCATGATCCTTACCCAAAAAAAATCGTATGAATCGATAATATCTTAAAACAAACAGAGCAGATACAAAGCCAGGAAATAGAAAAATATAAAATCTGACTAACCTGTGACTCTCGGTATGCAAACTTCAATTGTGAATTTGCTGCTGCTCACCTCTTCAAAAGCCTCCAAGTTCTGTCTAATGTGTTTTTATCCATGATAAAACATGTAATTATATAGAAATTCGCAACCCTAAAATAACCCTCTCGCCAACAGCAAAAATCCTCCCGCCAAGAGCAAAAATTTGGCACCAAATACCCAGCACGACTAGTTTTCATCCAATTTTTATCTAAATTTTAGAACCAACTACATGGCGCCAAAGACCCAGAACCTCATCTTTTTGAACCAGTCTAGGTAAGAACAACCAGTTTTCCTCTGTTCTTGGGCTTTCATACTGGTGAAATCAACCATGACCTCTCCAGACTTTGAATTTTTATGGACTTCGAATGTGGCATGCCCTCAAAACCTTGTCTTTCCCTGACTTCGACTTTTGACAAAATTCAGCATGCCCTCAAAACCTCGTCTTCCTAAACCAGTTGAACTAGTCGAACAACGAGTTTTCTTGGGCTTTCAAAGTCAGGTTTCATACCAATATTTTTGATGAAATCAACGCATGCCAATGCCAATGTTCGACTTCGATTTACTTTCAGAAACCCGTCTCCTTGAACCAGTCGAATAGCGAGTATGAAATAAACGCATTGCTTCGACTTACTTCCACTTTTTTTGTGGACACTTATCGATTAAAGAGATGGAGCGATTACTATCTGGTCAATATTTTTTTATGAAATAAACACATTACTTCGACTTAATTCCACTTTTGTTGTGGACACTCCTCGATTAAAGAGGTGGAGGATTACTATCTGGTCAAATGCATGTGTGTGATTGAATAAAGTGGGAGGGAAGAAAGTGAGATTATCAAAATCAAGTCACTTCAATTTTCACTTAATATTCCCATAAAAAATGGTTGGTATATTGTCATATTGAAATTCTTAATTAATATCCCCATCGAAAATGGTTGGTCTATTTCTTTTTATCATATACCATTTGGCAAAGAGTTAGACATTGAATTAATCGATAAGTGAACGAATCTTGTTAAAAAGATATTTATTTTAAAATTTTATTATATCATTCTAAGTTGTTAAATAAATGGATAGCTTTAAATGGATGACCCACTTTTCGAATGCGGCATGCCTACTTTCACTTTTCGAATGCGGCATGCCAATGTTCGACTTACTTTCAAAACCCCATCTTCTTGAACCAGTCGAACTGTGAGTTTTCAAAGTCAGTATTTTTTATAAAATCAACGCAGGACTTACTCATGCCTATTTCCACTTTTTGAATGCGGCATGCCATTTTTAGAAAGCTTCAAACAATTTTTTTTAAATAATTAAAACTTACTTACACTTTTCGAATGCAGCATGCCTACTTCCACTTTTCGAATGCGACATGCCATTTTTACAAAGGTTCAAACAATTTTTTTTTAATAATTAAAACTTACTTCCATTTTTCAAATGCCTACTTCCATTTTTACAAAGGTTCCAACAATTTTTTTTAAATAATTAAAATATTAATATTAATATTAATATTAATATTTATTATTTTAATTATTAATTAAATATAAAATCACACTATATTTAAAATTTAATTTTATATAATATAATTAAAACAAATAAAATATAAATATTGATAATTAATATTTTAATAAATTCAATAAAATATAAATATTGATATTTATTATATATTTTAATAAATTAATAAAGGTTCATATCAAATAATATATATATGTTAAATTGGTGTCACACAATATATGTATGTTAAACATATTATAAATAAATTATATATGTGTGTGAGGTTTGAGTAGGTTTAATGGTTAAGGGTATGTGTTTCCTCCTAAGAGGTCATAGGTTCAAAACCAGAGGGGGTAGAGTATGTATGTCTTCGTAAACTTAGCAGTCAAATTGCTACGCGGAGGTGGATCCCTTGTCCCACAAACAAGGGGGTCTCATACACCAATTTGGTGTTTGGCTTGGTTGACCTAACCTTAAAATTAGATTATTATTATTATTATAAGTATAACAAAGGTTCATGCACTCTCCAATGGGAGTGAGGTTTGAGCAACATCATGTGGAAGGCGTCTCGCGTGAGTAAATACAAGTGGAGCGAGGATGAGGGAGTGTCACACCCTCAAGTTAGTGTTGCGACGACTGAGTGGTGGGGGCGCGACGGGCACCCAACTCGGGTATAATGTGCAACGACGATGTGCAATATTGGGCACGCCATATTGGCAAATGCCTACCTTGGGCGCGTCGTGTAGCGGTGGGAAGAATCGTGAGATTTGGCAGACGTGTTGAGTGGCAACGTCAAACAGGTGTGTGCCCCATAGCAGGCAGATAAGTCAAAGGCGTTAGGAAAAGTCGTGTTGGTGAGTGAATTCTGTGTTACGGGACCGTTGTGTAGTGCTTGGGCGAGCTAGGCAGGACAGGGTGCGGGCGGCCAATCAGTCGTTGGGGCGAATCAGGAACTCATGGTGGCAAGGGGAATCATGGGTATAATATTGATTGCTCTGAGGTAAATGAGGAGTAGGGTATCCAACATTAATGTTTCTTGGAGAACTGTCATCCAGTACTTATCAAAAACCTAATGGAAAGAGTATTGGACATAACTGAGAGAATTTTAACAGTACTGCAAATGGATTTAGAGAATCTTGTATAAGTGAAATGTAACACTTCGATATCAAAATTGCAATTTTCCATTTATGGCGTGACATAATTAAAAATTATTGACATAAATGACTAATTCATATACTTGTTGTACTAGTCATATTTTTATTCTTGGACTATAATAGTGATTTACATTAATCATTATTAATTTAGTCATATATTTTAATCCTAGGCTAAATTAGTCATTTAAGTTAGTCTCTTTTAGTTTAGTCACTTATTATCTAGTCATATATTTTATCCTTAGACTAAATTAGTCATTTAAGTTAGTCGTTTTTAGTTTAGTCACTTATTATCTAGTCGTATATTTTATTCTTAGACTAAATTAGTCATTTTTAGTTCGGTTACTTAAAATTGCTCAAATTTAGTAGTAATTCACTTGAAATAATAGTGGTGACTAACTTTTTTAGTCACCTGGTCATTAATTTCATCATTTTTTACTAGTGATAGGAGCCTAGTCATAGCTAGGTTCTCGCTAGAGGAAAGACCCACTTCTATAAGGAGAATAGGATAGGGTGTATGTCTTTTAATTTTGTGGTTATACGTTATAAAACACTTCTGGATTTGCTGAATCTTTCTCCAGAATTCTCTAGAGATGTTGCAACCCCAAACTTCACATCCATACAAGATAACGTGAGTGACTAAAGTTTCAAAGAGGAGCTCCTTTTTATCCCACATCACAAGGTTTTCTCCTTTACAATTATTTTCAAGTCCAAAATAAGCCTTCCACCCTCCATTAATCCTTTTCTCAATGCTATAGTTCCAGTTGAGCTTGTGATGAATATCAATTCCTAAGTACTTGTAAGAAGACACTTCCTCCAAGTTGCTATTGTCATACACAAAATTACCGCAAGTGTCCTTCTTGGATTTGATAATCATAACTTTTGTTTTGTGAGTGTTAACATTCATACCCATGGTAGAGCATAAATATTTAAGAAGTCTTAGTTGCTTCTCAAGATTAGATGGGCACCTTGCCAGAAGAACACTATCATCAGCATAGAGAAGAATGATGATGATTATTCCATCTAAGATCGTGCCAGCACAACCTGCTTCCTCTAAACAACCTTCTAGCTTGTCAATGTAAATGCCAAATAGGGTAGGGGAGAGGGGGAAACCTTGTTTAACTTCGATATTACACTTAATATCTTTCGACCACCCCTCATTGCTCTTGAACTTGGAAATTACATTATCGTATAACCTTATAGCGGCAACTCTCAACTCGAAAGGAACGTTTAGCTCATCTAATCTATTCCATAGGTTCTTTCTAGGTACTGTATCGAAAGCCTTTCTAAAGTCCACAAAGCAACAAAAGAGATTGGATTTATCATTATGACATTCCTCCACAATGATCCTAAGCATAACGAGGTGGTTCGTTGTTGAGTGTTCCCTTCTAAAACCCGCTTGGCCTTTAGCCCGCTTACCTTCACTTTCAAGCCATATGCTCATCTTCTTTTCCAAAATAATACTATATAACTTGGCTAAGAGAGGGCTAATCATAATTGTCTGATAATTAGAGGGGCTATTTGTATCCCCGCTTTTGAAAATAGGAATAACGAGGCTCTAAGTTCATGGTTTAGGAAACCCTTACTTGGCTTCTTGATTGAAAAGCTTGTGGATGTGATGGATGAGGATAGGACCTCCAATTTTTAAGATTTTTTCGTGGTAAACTTCAATGTCCTTAGCTTTTCCATTTGCCTTGCGCTTAACCCCAAAATCTATGTCTTCTAATGAGAAATATTATTTTGTTGTGAACATGATTTCAAAGTTATCTATAACATTTGGAAATTCATAAAGCTTTTTAAAATAAAAATTCCAGTCATATAAAGCAATTCTATTATTATCTTTAAGTTTTCTAATTAAAATATGCCTACAAAAATATTCCCCACATATAAAATTCAATACTTTAATACTTTTTAAAGTCTATGTAATATATTTACTTAATAAATTATCATTAATTCCCTTATACTTTTGAGTTGTCGTCCCCTCTAGGAGAATAATATTTTCGCAATGCCTTGAATTACGTACTGAATACACTTACGTTGCTTTAATCGACAAAGAGAATCAACTCCGTTGCTTTTCTTTGAGTACATACTACTGGTTTTCTACTAACTTATTCTAAAAAAAATCAACCGACTCCCTTTATTACTTTCTTGTTGCCTCCGTTCTCCCCCTTTTTATATCCACTAGCAGGGCTCAACGATTATAAACCCATTTCAAAATCATTATAAGAAATTATATTTTAAAATTCCTTCCTCGTAATAAAGTTTTATTAATTTTGTTTTGTTGTTAAATATCAAATATTTTATTTTATCCATGTAAGGTTTCTAAGAGATACAAAAGATTCTTCTAACATTCCTTAATGTATATTGTGTTACACTGTTTTATTAAATTTATTTTTATTTGATTCTAATATCTTATTTGTATATATTTAAAGGATTTAAGGAGAATAAATTAGTGTAGTTTTTTTTTAATGAATTTGTATTTTTAGAGATTAATTAATTAATTTTTATTTATTATTATTATTATAAATTTATATGTAATAATTTTATTATGTTTATAATATGTTAATTATATATTGAAGATGAAAATAATTACACATTTTTCATGTTTTAGATTTATTATATGGTTAGAAGTATCGATTTTTTTTAGTATATATATATATATATATATATATATATATATATATATATATATTTTAACTTTTAATTACTTGGGTTTGTAAAGTTGTTATAAAAAATATTGTATTTAAGGCGGATATTCAAATAGTTGACATTGAAATATTTTTATTCAAATGTCATTTTAAAAATCTATGTTGAACATGAAAAGAATTACTAATATTATTTATTATTTATTTATTACTAAATATTATTTATTTATCTCTTAAATAAGAACTAGAGAGACTGGTTACATTGGAAAAGAAAAAAATGATTCTTTTAATAAAACCTCAAACATATAGGTTATTGACTAGTGAAGTTTTTATGTTGAGATGTCCACATCCTCCAATCTCACTAGGTTGGTTAGATAATGAGACTAAGCCTAGAGTTTAATGCTCAAAATCGTGTTACATATATTTACAATATATTTGAACAATAGAATAAAGGAAAACTATATGAAATAAACAAGAAAATGAATATGAAATTTAAACAAACTAACAACAAATCAATAAATTAATTTACATACAACTTTTAAAAGATCATACCATATTAGGTGTAAGATTGTACATTTATGTTATGTTATAAATTAAATAATAATTTCAACTACTCTATATATATATAGAAAACTTATTGAGAAAAAATATTTTAAACATATTAGCTTCCAAAATGCTGATTTATTTGATAAAAATGAGAGTATAACATATTGTTTCCATTGTTTTTTGCAAAAATCAGGACCAAAAATCAACTTTAAAATGTCTACTATGTAACAAAATTCATACATAGACACCTGGAATTGTAAATAATCAAGCAAGGAAGATTGTTGGGCAACTTGGAATTTTTCGATAAGATTGTATTAGCGATGTTTTCTACAAGAATGTACCAAATCAAACATTCTAACAACACTAGTTAGTGCAAGAAATAAACAAAATCCTTAATAAAAGAACTAGAAACTTGATGACCTCACTTTCTCATTATCACTCCTACAGGATTTCTGGTGTCTCCAAAACAGGTAGGCCTTAGTACTCTAGAATAAATAGATCAGTGGAAAAATGAAAACTTTCAAAATTTATGCATACCTCTCCTCACTAGCATTTTTTATCCTCCCTTTTGTGCCTTCTGTTAAGTTTTATACCTCCCTCAAGTAGTTGTAGGGAAAAATTGTCTCACAACTAATATTTGTATTATGTCAAATATATTTTATTTTTATTTTAGGAAAGGCATTTAGAAGGGATCTTTTTAATTAATTAATTTTATAAAGTAGGCGGGGTCCTTGACTATGTCATAAAGTGTTTCTATTAACCTTGTAACTCCCATATTAGAATATAGACAAATACGACATCATTGAGAATACCACCATCATGAAAATCACATGTATAAAGCAAGCCAACATCCATTAACATATATAATCAAGCATGTGAAACCATCATATGTCTCCCATGTAAATAATATCATAAAAAATATGTACCATAGTCAAAAGAAAAGTCTTGTCTGAAAAATATGCTAATGTCATAATATGAAATAACTACAAGCAAAATGAAGTAAAAACCCATGATATCAAGAAATATCTCAAGTAAGCTCCAAATATCTGCTAGGACCAGCCATACAGGATGGTCTCTTCTCATCATTTTTCCTCTCTCGTTGTACCTCTGGGTGCATGTTTGTGAAGGAGATTTCTCTCCTCCCTCCTTTATTTTTAGGGATGTTAGAGTGAGTATGAGATGAGATGGCCTTAGAAGCAGAGTGTATAGGTGTAGCAGACACATAAAGTTTTCCCAATGCCAGCTGTGAGGGGGAATTAGGAGGTTGCTGAGCATGAAATGAAGTGGTATGAGATAGAGTAGAGGGTATATAAGGAGGGATGATAACATGATGCATAGATTGATGAAAAAAGGTGGGCCAATGAGCAAATATAGAGGCGGGATTGATAGGGTTGGCGTCCTATCCAACATTATGTACTAGTTGCTACTAGGGTGCTTGAGGTTTCAGAAATTCCATTATACTTGGGTGAGAAAGAGGCATGTTCTAAGAAGCATGTTGGGTAGGAAGAGGGGGAGGAGGACCTCTGGGGTAAAAGTGACTAGTTTAAGTTAACTAGTTGAATTCCTCAATGTCTACATCAAAATGAATAGAAAATATGATCCTCTTATTCTTTTTTTCCCTCCATGACATATTAGTTCTTCTATTTTGTCCTCTTCTACTTTCTTGTGAACATCTATAAAGAAGATCATACTATACTATAATTAAGATGATTTTTTATGTAGTTATCAATTTTATGATCATAAAATAACATTGAAATAAACAATTGTTTGAAGTCATGTTTCACATAATACCAGAGTATTTTGTGTATACACACATGAGAAATATGTAACAAAGAGGAAGGAGATTGTGCATGCATGCATCTAAGACATGTGTAATAAGACATATATTTTGATATAGTAAATATGAATTGAAGGATACAAAATTTCGATGCCCATACAAACGGCTCATCAAAACAATATGAAACTATATGTGAAAGAAATGTGTTGATAAAATTAACTAGTCTTCATTCTTTATGACACAAATTTAAGCATAGTGGGTATATGGGATGTAATATGTATAACATGTATTTTATAGAATGCATGGGAAACTCATGAAAATGTTTGAAATTGAGTAGAAGCGACGAAAATACATTGATTTTTTATTCTTTTGCTCTATAATAATGGCCACATATATTAATATAAAAGAAAATGTATGCATGAGACTGTTTATAGATAATCAACATATGTATGAGTGAAAATGAAAACCTGCTTGCAGTTTACCACACCTAGTACTTTACTTTTAAAGTGATTATGAAAATGGTTGGAATAGGGAATGTTGTCACTATGTGGGGGGCGAAAAATGTTTAGTATGGCCTTACCTGAATTTGTTGTTCATCAATATGTTGAGATTCAACAAGAAGATTCAACACCTGCGCCTAGAGCATTAAGCACCTAGTTTCATTAAGCACCCAAACTAGGGTGGGGCCCACAGTGCTATTTTTGGCTGCATGTCTATTTTTATTATCCCTTAATTTACATGGACATTAAACTGTAATCTATTCTCAATGTGGACTTGAATGAGCTAACTGAAGGTGAAAAATTTAGTTAGCTAGTGGATTTCGAGTTAGAGGTTAGTTGGTGGGACATGCAGAGTAATTATAGTTGTAACAGAGTTCGAAGTGCAGTGGTGCATTAGTTAATGCAAGGTTTAAATAGTTTAACTCAGTTAAGTGAGTTAAAATCAGTTGTGCTAGTTGTAACTGAAGATACAAGTAGTGAGAGATCAAGTGAACTAAATATTAATTAGTTCACATGCAGTGATCTCACTTGCAACTGAAGATTTACTATTATTAGATGCACGCATGTTAGATGTAGTGGAAACCCAGTTGAGTTCTAGGTGAAAGGGAAGTTGACTATCCATTGTGACATTATTGGCTTGCACACATGCAACCAACCATCCATTGGAGTTCCCATGATACTTGCACAATCAAGCCAAGCAATAATTCATATTTTTTAAGGATCTTGACCATCAGGGATTGCATAAGAAAGGTAGGCTATCAGGAGGCTATAAATTGACTAAGTATTGGTCAGTTTTCTATGAGGACAGTGTGAGACAGATAGTTGAATGTTGGAGGCTCTTGTAAGAAGATAAAGACATTGTATTTGTTTCATGATCCATGCTTAATATACAATATAATGTAGTGGGGTTTTTAGTTGTAAGCTTTCCCCAAGAAATTATCTGTGTTGTGTGTGATTGATCTTTCTTCATGTTCATGTGATTAGCGATTGTGTTTTTAATTTTGAAAAATATTTGTAGAAGCAATTCAATATTTAACTCTAGTACATTGTTAGATCGGGTGAATCCAAGATATACATGCTTGTTGTATAATTTCTACATGGTATCAGAGCACGGGAAATTTCAGAAGTGAAGGAGGAGCTGATTTTGTGACTGGATAGAAATCAAATTTGTAGAAAGGCTTTCTTGGTGCTATAGCTGATTCAAGATCGAAATAGCTTTCAATGGATTGAGGTTAGAGTATGCACTCGAGGGCAGCTCTAACTACATTTCTTGGAAGGACAGGATGGAGGCAGTACTCGAAGACAATGGGTTGAAGGAATTCATTGAAAAATATGTTCCTAAGCCCGATGCTGCAAATGTTGCAAATCTTGATGCATGGAAAAAGAAAGTGGAAAAGGCGACTAGGATCCTGTTGGAGGGAGTACGAGACCACATTGTCTCAAGCCTCCATGGGAAAGCCACACCATATGTAATGTAGAAGGATTTGACGGATCTATTACAAAGTAGCAACGACCATAGGAAATTGGTATTCAAATATAAACTCAGGAATATCAAGATGGAAAATGGCGACACCATTCAAAAATATCTCACGAAGTTTGTCCAATGTAGGGATGAACTGGGGAGTGTGGGAATAACAGTCGATGATGATGATTTGGTGATCCTGGCTCTCCTAGGACTTCCTAAGAGTTGGCACAGTTATGAAGACTCTTTCAACGGACGAGAAAAATTGCTAGATTGGGAATGAATGTGGTTGGATTTTGTGTAGGAGGAGTTCAGACGGAACACCAGAGATGGCTCTTCATCTAAGCATGATGATGAAGAGGATTGTGCTTTTGCTACCAAGGCAAATAAGGGGATGGGGGAGAAATTCCATTCTAAATCCGAGTCCAAAGGCAAGAAGCAGGACATGTCCAAGGTGAAGTGTTTTCACTATCACGAACACAGGCATTTTGCTACTAACTGTCCACAAAATAAGAAGAACAAGAAGGTTGCTGGATCTGTAGTTGGTGAGGCCCTTACCTCGTAATTTGAGCTTGAATTCTCATTGATCGCATGCATGGTGTCAAGTGCATTGGAATATGTGTGGTATTTGGATAGTGGTGCTTCCTTTCACATGATGGGAGATAAGGAATTTTTCAGTGACTTAGAGGAGAAATATCTCTAGATGCATATTGAAATGGGCGACGAAGGACGATAAAATGCTACTGGGATTGGTACCAGTACCTTTCAGAGGGATTCAGGTAAACCATTTCAATGAAAATATGTAATGCATGTACCATGTCTGAAGAAAAATTTGGTCTCAGTCACAATGTTGGAGGATAGAGGCTATGCTGTTGTTTTTAGTGATGGAAAATATTTCCTGCGACATAAAACAATGGGTCAAGTTAAGAGGATAGGGATTCGAGTTAAGAATCTCTACAAGCTAGAGGTATATGGTTGCGCTTCCATGATGGGTGAGGCAGACAAAGTGGTGAGCCAAGATGAGGGGGAATTATGGCACAGGCGATTGTGCCATATTCATCATGGAGCCTTGAAAGTCATGCATCAAATTTCTACTGGACTTCCAATGGGAACACTTGCTTAGTTAGATCCATGCAAGGGTTGCACCATGGGGAAGTATGTAAATTACAGCTTTCATGAGAATGAGAAACGAGCTTCATGGATCCTTGAGAGAGTTCACACAGTTGTGTGTGGACCATTCTCGGTTGCTTCAACAACAAAACATAAGTACTATGTAATATTTGTTGATGACTTTTCTCGTAGATGATGGATCTTCTTCATGCAGAAGAAATATCAAACATTCTCTAAGTTCTGTGAGTTTAAGGCATTGGTGGAGAAATATTCGGGGAAGAAAGTCAAGGCTCTTAGGAGTGATAATGGTGGAGAATATATCTCTAATGAATTCAAGAAATTTTGTAGAAAAGAAGGAATTTGAAGAGAACTTGTAGTGCCTCATAACCCACAACAAAAAGGGGTCGCAGAGAGGAAGCACAAAACGATCGTGGGTGCAACATGAGCGATGTTGCATGATCAAGGCCTATTAATGCATTTATGGGTAGAAGCATGAAACGCTGCGGTTTATGTGCAAAACCGTTGTCCTCATAGAGTACTTGGCATAAGTACACCTGAAGAGGATTTCACTGGTAAGAAACCTAATGTTTCACACTTTAATATTTTTGGGTCATCTGTTTATGTGCATGTCACGAAGGACACCAGGAAGAAGCTGGAACCAACAGTTGAGGTTGGGATTTTTGTAGGGTACACAGAAACACCCCATAATTATCGTGTGTATTTTCCAAACAACAAAATGACTGTTGTGCAATGAGATATAAAATTTGATGAGGGGAAAGCCATGCGGTTGTCCCTTGAGAGGGAGTTGGACTTGCATGCAGAGGAGGAACTGCTATTTCCCAAGGATGAGACTCAAGATGTGTATCAACCACATGTGGAGGATCATGGAGTAGAGGAAGCCACTCAAGTAGAGCCATCCATCAGAAATGGTAGAAGGCACACCACGAAAGTTGATAGGCTGAGACTTGATGTTGCACAGAATGTAGGGGCCCCTACTTCACAACACAGACAAAGATAGTCTCCTGACTAATTTACTGGACACATGGCTCTTATGAGAAAATGTATTAGACTTAACTATCTTCCTTTCAGAAGAAGTGCAACAACCCCACTTGCTGATGCAATGGCGGAGGAGTATGACTTACTTGTCAAGAAATGCTGCATGGGAGATAGTCCCCAACACTACTGACACAAATTAGCAGGGTTGGATTCGAGGATGGATCTACAAGGTAAAGAAAGCTGCCGATGGGGAGTGTGGAGAAACAAGGCCAAATTTTGGCTTTGGTGATTCTCACATATCGAGGGATAGATTATGAGGAGACCTTTGCACCTGTCGACAGGTACTCTTGCATAAGATCCATCCTTGCACTCTCAACATAGATGGGTTGACGCATTCATTATATGGATGTGAAAAATCCATTTCTCAATGGGATAATTGAGAAAGAGGTGTACATAGAGTAGCCTAAAGGTTTCAAGATCTTTGACAATGAGTCGCATGTGTGAAAACTCAAAAGGGAGCTATATGGGTTGAAGCAAGCACCCCGTGTTTGGTACACTTGAATAACAGTTATTTCACTGGACTGGGCTTCACCAAAAGTGAAGCAGATGCAAACCTGTACCCGATTGTGATTGAGGGTAAGCTATTGATCATTGGTATTTATGTTGATGATTTAATTTTGACTGCAGTGATGAGTAAGAAAATACACTCATAAAAAGGAGGATCTGGCAAGGTAGTTCGAATTGAAGGACATGATTCCTTCATTATTTCCTTGACTGTAAATATGGCAATGGTGGATGGTGTAAATCTATGTCTCATAAGTGGCAAGTAAATAGAGATAATGGGTAAAGTTTAACCTGGGAGAGCTTCAAACCTACAGATACTCCTCTTCTAGGAAACTGGAGGAAAGAGGATGCTACTTCTAGAGAGGAAGTGGATGCTACTATCTACCAACAGTTAGTGGGTTTTCTAATGTATCTAGTGAACATGGGACTGGACATTTTCTACGCAGTTAACCAATTGATTCAAGCTATGGTTAAGCCTACCAACTCTTTTGGAAGGCGGGAAAGCATGTCCTAAGATACCTGAGGGGCACATCAGAGTATGGTCTATGGTACAAAAGGATGGATGGAGTGAAGTTGCATGGCTTCGCGGATGTGGATTGGCCTAGAAGTCCATTGGACAGAAAGAGCACATCAAGGGCGATCTTTAAAGATTGGGTCAACAACAATTTCTTAGAACATCAAGAAGCAAATGATCCGTGGCACTTAGTTCACCGTATGAATACATGGCAGAAAGCAAGATGCATGTGAGGCTATTCGGATGAGAAAGATATTAAGTTGGTTTTTTGCTCAAATGATCCGATGATTCATTGCCATAATCGAAATACATTAAAATCTTGATTAATCATGTGTTTCATGATAGGTCCAAGCATATAGATATCTCGATAGCATCATCTCGTGAAAGTAGTGTGACAATACATTCCTGCTGAAGACCAGGATGTAGATATTCTGACGAAGGCGCTCACCAGGAGAAAATTCGAATACCATAGAGACAGGATCAGGGTGAAGGATAATCCCTTTCTTGTTGAGAGGGAGTGTTGAGATTCAACAAGAAGATTCAACACCCATGCCTAATGCATGAAGCACCTGGTTGCATTAAGCACCCAAACTAGGGTGGGGCCTATAGTGCTATTTTTGGGTGCATGTCTATTTTTATTATTCCTTAATTTAGATGGACATTAAATTGTAATCTATTCTCAATGTGGACTTGAATGAGTTAACTGAAAGTGGAAAATTCAGTTAGCTAGTGGATTTTGAGTTAGAGGTTAGTTGGTGGGACATGCAGAGTAATTCTATTTGTAACATAGTTCGAAGTGCAGTGGCACATTAGTTAATGCAAGTTGTAAATAGTTTAACTCAATTGTGCTATTTTTAACTAAATATACAAGTAGTGAGAGATCAAGTGAATTAAATATTGATTAATTCACATGCATTGATCTCACATTTAACTGAAGATTTACTATTATTAGCTGCATGCATGTCAGATCCAGTGGAAACCCAGTTGAGTTCTAGGTGAAACTATCAGTTGTGACATTATTGGCTTGCACACATGCAACCAACCACCCATTGGAGTGCCCATGATACTTCTGCAGTCAAGGCAGGCAATAATTCCTATCTTTTAGGGATCTTGACCATCAGGGATTGCACAAGCAAGGCGGGATGTTAGGAGGCTGGAAATTGACTAAGTATTGATCAATTTTATGTGAGGACAGTGTGAGACAAATAGCTGAATGTTGGAGGCTCTTGTGAGAAGAGAAAGACATTGTATTTGTTTCATGATCCATGCTTAATATACTGTAGAAGATAGTAGGGTTTTTAGCTGTAAGCTTTCCTCGGGAAATTATCTGTGTTGTGTGTGATTGATATTTCTTCATGTTCATGTGATTAGAGACTATGTTTTTCATTCCGAAAAATATTTGTAGAAGAGATTCACTATTTAACTTTAGTACATTGTTAGATCGGGTGAATCCAAGATATACATGCTTGTTGTATAATTTCTACAAAATATATGGATTTACTAAGTTATAATAAATAAAATTATTAGTAGACTGGCCTTATGAGAGTTAGGGTAAGCCAACTCATACGAAATATGCATGAATTATCAAAACTTTGAGCCCTCAGAATGAAAAGGAAAATGTTTTCCTTGCACAATAGCCTCATACTGATATACTATATATTGGAATTATAAGTGCATTCAAGTTTGTGCGGGCCTGCGAGTATGATTGGGACAACGAAGAACGCATTTTTCAAAGCAAGTCAAAATTACATGTTGTAATCATAACAATAGTTCAACCCCCATTTCATGCTTCAACCGAAGTAGCCATAACAAAGCAAAGTTAGAATGGTTGTCGTAGTCACAAAATTATGTGTGTGTGTATTTTTGGTGAGATAGAGGAACATGGTTTCCATTATTTTAATTTTCCATGGCCTGAAATTAGCTAGGGTATAGAAAGACACTTTTAGTATATATGTGTGTGCGCGTGGAAACATTCTACTCGTGGGGGTTGGGGGGGTAAAATATGAATTTACATTGCATGTTTTTGTCATGACTGAGGTTTGTCCCCTATCACAGGCCATGCAAAAATTGATGAAGTTTTTATTGATGGATTATAAAGTATTGATTAAGAGGTATATAATAAACCGATGTATTAAATAGATTAAAAATCGTGTGGTGCTTTGGAAGGCATGCCCATAACCCCAACCATTATTTACATGACAAGGATCAATGCGGAGGGTTTTGGTCATGGTGCTTTCTATTTATTGAAAACATGCAAATGAGTGACAAGAGGTCGTCGATAGGATTTGGAGTGTTGGGTGATTCAGGGAAAAAGAAGAAGAATAATATTGCAAATACAAGTGAACAAGTCGTGTACTCAAGGATAAACTTGAAATGCGAACAACATGTCTCTTGCATGCATGTCACTGGAAAAACAAAGGGTATAAATGGGAGGAAGTTGGTATGGGGAAGGATTAATTCCCAACATTATATCTAACATACAAAACAAGCCTATCATTTGCAAAGGAAGATGACTAGCAGAGAGCATAGATGAAGCATTTCTCATACCCATAATTTGAAAATTTATTTTCCCTAAGTTCAGTTGGTGAAGGTTCTCCCCAATAGGCTTGTGCACCAGACAAGAGTTCCAAAACATTTTCTGAGCTTGATTTCAAAATTCAAGTTATTTTGCTTAAGAACATATGAGAATATAATAACTTCCCTCAATTCCACATTTTGACATGCTCCTCTAGCTACGATGCATGTCTACATTACTTTGGTAGTGATTGGATCCTTTACCATGTGATTCACCTCATACTAATATGACCTTGTATTTAAAACTTCACCAAAAAAGCATACCAATTACACTGTGATGATAGATATATCCATATTGTTAAACTATGCAATGTCATATGATTTGTCTATGGGTTTTAGTAGATGCTTTGTTCCACATGTATGACACATATGGTTATGGTAACATAGAACTTACACAATAGGCTAGGCTTCCCATGAGTCTTTGGTGTGGAAAACAATATTTAATGGCCTCTTCGAGGGCGACATCCCTTATAACCTGTCATTTGCAATGTTTCTAATGATAAATGTTTGATGTCCCATGTTTATAGCTAGTATCCATCTTGTATATATCCTAACAAGGTGCATTACCTTTAATCAAACTTTATGATAACATTTCATGACATGCATATGCCCTTAGTGGCTTTGGCATGGTTTCTTTTATAAATTTTTACGTAACACATTTTCATAGCCATATGTGTGTGTGTGTGTGTGTGACTCTCATATATGTTTAAACCTTTTATTTGCAATGTCTTTGTATTCCGAGGTGCATTATATCATAAGGCACATTTACTTGATGAGAAAATGTCCATTTTTGTTGTTATTCCCCAGAATGATATGAAGATATCATGCTGACAGTAATGTTATAACTTTTGAATTCATAAATATATAAATAATATAAAAATAATTAAAAGTTTTAAACCATGTATGCACTGTAGATTCAAACACATGTATAACAATGTAAAACCTACATGTAGCACCAGATGTTGATGTAATGATGAAAATACTCCATACTCTTCCAGGGGATCCCACCTACTAGGAATTAGAATTTAGTTTCTTTAGGTTTATTAATTTTAAGTAATTTTAGGAGGAGGAATCATGATAATAACACAATGGTTGGCATTGTTTTTCTATGTAAGTGGCTCAACATCTGGCAACTCCACAAAGAGGGTTGTATATACAGGCCATAACTCAGAATTTTTGGGATCATTAGGTAGAGGAAGAGCTTCAAGTAGTGAGAGATGGTATGCATGTTGTCATATAGAGGGAGAAGGCTTGGGATGAAATAAATGGGACAAAACATAACCTATTATGTTTTTTAGCAGAAAAAATGATGAAGATATGTCAATTTCAGTAGTGTCATATTATTGCAAACCAATAAATGGTCACCACTCTTTCCTTCTATGTAATAGATATAGCTGATAAAGAGTTATTAATACAAAAAATAAAAAATTAACATATTTTATCAATCTTGTCAGAAATTTCCTATAACTAAAGGGGAAAACAACATTTCACTCAACAACAATGAATGCAAACAAAGAAAAGTGAAAAAAGAAAGAAATCAAAGAAACCAGATTGTGCTAAAAGGAAAATACAAAACAAAATTGAAAATAAATTTTAAAGAAAGAAACAAAATCAATATGTACAACAAGATCAAGAAAAATATACATCATACTTTGTCCATGTAGAGGGAAGGAAAGTTTCCCTCAGTACTTGTCACATTTGAAGTACGTAGGTCATCACAAAAAAGTACTTTATGGTTTCTCTTTCAGAGAAGTGCGAGGTTAGTAAATTTTCTAGAGTATTCAATAAGAAAGATAACCCGAGAACATAATTATTGTGTTGCGTCATTTGTAATTTTATTTTTAGGTGGAATTCAACAGGATTTTGTCATTGTCCATTAATGCCTTTAATGGAAATATCATTTTGAAAATTATGAAGATGCTTATATGACCATGAAAGGGGATATTTGAATTCATGTAACAGATCAAAAAACAATTTTTTATTGATATTAGAACATTGGAAAGTGACATTTAAGATTTTTGGGTCACTTGGACTTCCAATTTCCAATAATATAGTTCCAAATATTTTTCATTTTAACTCTCCCTGAGGTCTCTCTTTTTTTTTTTTTTAACTGAAACGAATATTGTTTTTATATATAGATGGGATCAAACTGGGTCGGAGCCAAAGCAGCCTTCATTACAATTTTTCTTGTTGTTTCTGTTACCATCTCTTTCTCTTATCATGGGATACAACTTTGAACTGACGCTTTGTTATTTGTGCTGAGTTCTCCCTGAGCTAGTGTGCAACCATGGTTGGCATATTTGTCAGCTTCCTTGTTCGATTCTCTAAGGATATGATAACATTTGAAAGTGGTGAACTCTTGAATTATGATCCGGAGCCTTTGGAGGTTCTTATTTAGAACAGCATCGTTGAACTTGCTTTCCATATGTATTTTTTTAATCAAAACTTCAGAGTCTCCAAATACTTGGATTTCTTTTATGCCTCTTTCTTTGGCTATTTGACAGGCTTTTAGCAGACTCAGGATTTCGGCTTGGTTATTGGTCCGCTGTCCTAGGCCCCAGCTGTATGTCTCTTTGGTGGATCCGTCCTGAGAGAGGATAAGACCTCCAACACCAGCTGTACCGGGATTTCCTTTAGATGCTCCGTCAAAGAAGATCGTTGTTATGCCTTGCTTTCGCCACCAGCTCTGAAATTCTTCATCTTTTCCTCTTAATCTCCACTCTGGATTTTGTTGTGGTCTCACTGCACTTTGATTTCTGTTTCTATATACATATGTTCCAAGCCATTTTCTTTCAGCAGGAAGAAGTGTGGACTCCTCTTTTAGCTGTTGATTGCTCAAGGTTTCAAGGAGTAGGCCTTTTGCTTTGGCTGCTACTGTAGTTGGGTTCCAGCTTGCATTATTAAAGATCTGTTCATTCCTAGCTAACCACAGTTTCCAGAAAACGTATTTTGGGATTGTGATCCACACCTTGGCCCATAGTGTATTGCTGTTGATGCTCGTGGGATATCGATCTTTCCATGTCCTGAAGGGTTCATCTACTGTCAGATTTACTGGTATCGCGCTGTTCAGTCCATGAAGGATTAGCTCCCATACTTTTGTTGCAAATGAACATGCTACGAATAGATGATCAATTGTTTCGTCATTTTTTTTGCAGAGGGCGCATCTATGCGGCCCTATTATGTTTCTCTTCATGAGATTTTATCCTGTTAATATCTTCCTCTGCATAACTGTCCAGAAGAAAAAATTAATTTTTGGGAGCGCCATCGCATCCCACACTTGCTTCCAGAAGATTGGGGATTGCTTGCTATTGCGCTGTGGTTGCTGTGCATCGTATCCGTTTGCTGTGGTGTATATACCTGAGGACCCCCATCCCCAGCTATCTGCTGCGTTCAAGTGCATGGGAGCTGCATTTTGCAGGTCATCTTTAAGAAGTTTTGCTTGCTGGTTTAGTTGGCTTGGGATGTTGTTGAGCTTCCACGACTTCCAACTGCCCTGTGCGTCCCACTCTGAGATGTCTGAAAGGCGATTTATGCCTCTGTCTTTTAGCAGGGAGCGCAGGTCAGAGTACTCTGCCTTTTGATCCAGCGGCTCATTCCCCATTAAACTGTCGGTCCAGAGCTTGGACTTACTTCCATTTCCAGGTATTCTATATAAATGCTTGCAGAAGACAGGAATACTTCGTTTGCAGAGTTCCCACAGTTTAGCTCCACGTTTACTGTCTGCGATTTCTAATTTTCTTAACGATGCTCCAGGCAGATATTTGTGTCTGAGCGTTTTGCAGGCTGAATGATTGGGGTCAGTGAACATTTGCCAAAGTATTTTGCATCCAAGGGCAGTGTTTACTTGCTTAGCATCTCTTATCTGCAACCCTCCGTCTCTGAATGGGCGTTTTACAGTGTCCCATTTCACCAAGTGAAATTTTCGCTGGTTTCCCCTTCCTCCATGCCATAAGAAATCTCTCAAAAGCTTATTTAATTGACCTATGATTGATTTAGGGGCCATCAAGAACGATGCCTGGTATATTGGGAGGGCAGTGAGGACTGTTTTTATTAGGATGAGTTTGCCTCCATGGGTGAGCCACTGCCCACCCCAGAATTCAATTTTTGTCTTGATTTTGCTCAAGACTTCCTCCCACAGAACGCTCTTGTTGATGCCCAGGGTGAGTGGCAGCCCAAGGTATTTGATTTTGTCCCATTTTGAATAACCTTTGAACCCCAGTATATTTGCTACATTCTGTATTTCTGCTTCTTCAACGTTCCAGCTGTAGACAACACTCTTTCTTTCATTTACCAAGGCCCCTGAGACTTTGCAATATGCTTGTAATGTGGACTTGTATGCATTGGCTATTCTGCGGGAGGCCCCGCCCAGCATGAGTGTATCATCAGCAAAAAGGGCGTGGTTGATGGGATCCAGTTCTTTCCTTATTCGCAGACCTGGAGCATCTCCATTTGTTTTGTCAAGCTCAAGCTTTATGCTCAATGTGTCTGCCAGAAGTATATACAGGTAGGGAGAGAGGGGGCATCCTTGCCTTAGTCCTCTCAATGCTTGAAAGAAGCTGGCTGGCCTCCCATTTACCAGTGGGGCAATCCATGGCCTGCTGGTGCAGGCTTTTATTAGTTCTACGAACTCTTCCGAGAAACCAAAACTTCGGAGAACTTTGTATAGGAATGTCAAGTTGACTCTGTCAAATGCATTGGCCATGTCAAGCTTGACCAGCATTCCTTTCTCTTTTCTTGTGTTGCTGGAATGTATAGTTTCCTGAACTTGGATGAAGTTATCCAGAATATGTCTTCCTTTGACGAAGCCTCCTTGTGATGGGGAGATTAGATTGCCTAGCAGAGGTTTCATTCTATTAGCTATAATCTTCGCTATTATTTTATATGAAGCATTACATAATGAGATTGGCCTGAACCTTTCAAAGGATTCCGGATTGGTTTCCTTCGGAATTAATGCTAGGAAGGTTGAGTTTGTGTTGCCTCCCAAATTTGCTTTCTGCAGGAGATCTCTGATCATTCTAATTAAATCTGCTTTTATTATATCCCAGCATATTCTATAAAAGTGAATTGTGAATCCGTCCGGCCCGGGCGCTTTGTCGGGTTCCATGGCCCAGATTATTTTGCTGATTTCTTCCTCCGTGACCTACTTCAAAAGGGCTTTGTTATCCTCCTTGGATACCAATGATGGGATGTTTTTTAGGAACTCTTCATTTTCTTCCATATTGCCTTCATTTCCTTTGCTATACAGTTTTTGGAAGTGAGTGCTTGCAGCCACTTTGATTTGATCTATTCCTTTGCAAAGCGACCCATCAGAGGTTTTTATTTCTGAAATATGGTTTCGAGAGAGGCGTGCTCTGCATTGCCGGTGAAAATAAGAGGTGTTTCTGTCCCCGGATTCCAGCCATAGACTCCGAGACTTTAGTCTCTAGTATTCTTCTTCTGTTCTGAATGAGCGGAAGGTGTTACATTGAGCTGCCTGTTCTTTGTATAGTTCTGCTGTTGTTATGTCTGCAGAGTCCATTTCTCTTTGTAGATTTCCCAGGTGTTGTACTGCTTCCTTTCTTTGGCTACTGGGTGTGCATATGGGAGTCCTGCTCCATTCTTTCAAGGCCTTCTTTGTGTGCTTTAACCTTTGTTCCCAAACATAGCTGTGGGAGCCTGTTACAGAGGTTGACCATGCCTTTCTGACTATCTCTTGAAATCCACTTCTTTCTCTCCAAAGCGGGCTGAATCTGAATGGGATTGGGCCCAAATTCTCTTCCTCCTCCATCGAGAGAAGGATGGGTTTATGGTCTGAGGTGAGTTTTGGGAGGATATCTGTGGAGATGATCCTTCTTTCCTGGAGTAAAGTGCTTTGTACTAGATATCTATCAAGCCTTGCTGAGATGTGGTCTGCTCCTGTCCTGTTATTTGTCCAAGTGAATAGCCCTTTCTTTGGTTTGATATCCAGTAGTTCCCATTGTAGTGTTATGTATTCTATTACATGTAGCATTTGATACCTGCTACTTCTTCCACCTCTTTTTTCTTTCCCTTTCATCACTATATTGAGGTCTCCAGCTATGATTATGTTGTTTGGTGATTGAAGTTCCAAAAATTCATTTAAGTTTTGCCAACAAGATTTTTTATCTGCATATGTTACCGGTACATAAAGGTTGAATAAGGAAATAGTTAACTTACTTGTTATGTGTTTCAATTCAGTGAAAATCCAATGCTGAGTGATGTGTGTGTTGAGTAGCTTGAATTGATCCTCCTTCCATAGGGTGGCTATACCGCCTGCAGTGCCTCTTGCGCTCACTGTTTTACCTGAATTCTTTTGCCATTTCTTTTTGCTGATTTCTAGAAGAGTGTCCCCTTCAATTTTTGTCTCTTGGAGCAGTAGGATGTCTGCTGGTTCCGCTTTCATGAGGTCTCTGACTGCTTCTAATTTTGACGGATTCCCCAATCCTCTGCAGTTCCAAGAGATGATTCTCATTATTTACTAATGGGGGTGGTGCTTGTTCCTCCTTTTGGAGGCCTTGTTCTTGTGCTTCTTCTGATTGACATTTCTATTGTGGCCTGGTTTCCTTGAGTTTTTTGTCTCTCTGCCTCTTCCTCCCTTACTTCTCTGCGTGACTTCCTTCCTGCTCTTTTGGCAGGCCTCTCCATGGTCTCTTCCTCTGAGGAGCTTAGTGGATCTATTATTTTCTTCCTGGCTATGTCTGCATATGAGGGAGAAGGGGTGGTTTTTGGAGTTGCTGCCTTTTTCCCTTCAGCCTCTTTGCTCTTTCCACTGGGGGAAGTCTGATCTTGTTCCATGCTGTTGATGTTCGACTCTTTTGCTTCTGCTTCCTTGTTGGGATCTGTGTTCTGTACTTCTGCTGCTATTGTGGGATTGGATTTCCCAGATCCAGAATCCTGGGGATCTTGCAGGGTTTTGTTTTCTTTTGTATTGGTCTTGTCTCTATTTTTCGATGATCCTGCTTTCTGCACTTTTGTCCATTGTTCCGCTTTTGCATTTTCCTATTCCTCTGTGTTCTTTTTTTTGCAATATCTTGCGAAGTGACCGTAGCCGTGACAGTACCGGCATTTGAATGGTAACTGCTCATAGTCTAACTCCTGGATGTGCGTCCAGTTTGCTATAGTTAATTTTATCGCTTCCGGAAGCCCTACTTCCAGATCTACCTCTACGCAGATCTGTGCGCAGGAGTACTGATCTTTCCTCAATGCTTGATCTATGTACTTTCCCAACGAGTTCCCTATGGTTTGCAGCGACTTTTGGTTCCAGCAGTGTAGCGGAAGGTGGGGGAGTCGGACCCAAACTGGGACAGCCGATGGCACGTCCTGAGCCGGGTCGAAGTCAGGGGTCCATTTGTTTAGGTACAATCCTTGTGGCCCCATGACGTATGGTCCGTTGCGGAAAATGAGATTTTTGTCTTCTGCACTTTCGAATACGAAGACGAAGTAGCCTTTTCCAACGAAATGGATTTTAATCCCTTCGGAGATTAGTGGAGCCCAGTTTCTTTGCACCCATTCCTGAACTGCTTTGGGTGAAGGCCAGAGGCCTGTAAATTGGCCAATTAACCCTCTGTCGGCTAGATTGAGAGCTGATATGCATGTCTCTTCAATTGGTAGCTCAACTGAAGGCATGCAATCCAATTTTTTAACAAATTTCTGTTGCATCTCTATCAATTTTCTTTTGTTAGCTCCTGCTGTTAGTTTTTGAAATGCCACGAGTTCTGGCATGGGTAAAATAATATCAGCATCCCTTCCGGGATCCATGTCTGCTTGCATGCAGGCTCTGCTAGCGCATGCAGCAGTTGTTAACGCATGCAATTGCTGAATTACCAGCGCTCAGATCGGATCGAGGTCCTTTCGGATTTTTCCATTATGATCGATGGTGATCCTGCGAGTCTGACCTGACTGTCTGGAGTCTGCGCTGGGTGTCTCAGAGCCGAGCCAATCTTTGTATGCAGCAGTCGCTTGTTGCAGAGAAAATATCAAAGACCTTTCAAAAAAAGCCTTAATTAACTCAATTCCCTGAGGTCTCTCTTTTTTATTAGACACATCATTAGGAGAAAATGAGTTATTGCGAGGATAAAGCGATTTTGGATACTTATTCTCCTTGAGAAAAATAATATCCTTTTTACCATAGGGCTTTCCCTAGATGAATGAGAAAATTATCTCATCTTCTGAGAATACTTGTTGGTCTTCTTCATTGTTTAGAAGATGAGGCCAATATAGTGATTTTAGAATGCAATCGAGCCTCTCAGGTAAAATTTATCTTTGAGGATTGGCAACGTACACATCTAAGTGATCTGACAAATAATTAACTCCCTATGAACAAGAGTGATATTGAAAGAAAGAAATTTGGAATTTTTTTGCTAGGTAAATTGAGTAAATCTCTTGATTAATTTGTTAGAAGGGGAATATATGCTTTTGATTAAGTTGAAAATAAGTTGAGAATAACCAAAAGTTGTAAAGTTCTTATAAACATAGATTGAGGTCTTGATCGATGCCTAAAATTAGAGATTTGAAATTAATGATTTTATTTGTACATTCAAAATCAACTCTGGAGGAAAAATAATGTATCTTACCAATAGGCGGATACAACACGACACCAACACAATTTATTTCATTTTAGGATGCACCATCAAAGTGCATATGCTAGATTTGATCTTCTTGATTGACAGGGGAAGGAGGAGGAGATTCTTGTTAAGTAAAAATAGAGTAAACCCCTAAGTCTTCAATGATGTAATTAATATGGGGATAAGGAAAATTATTAATATAACATTATATTCTTCCTTCCCTTAAGAAAATGATGTTCTTACCATCCTTATGGAGAGTCATATGTGTGCCATCCAATGACATGTATCCACCTATCCTCGTTTGCTAGTTTCTACTTAGGATGATTGAATAATTGCTTATTGGCATATCCCTAACTTGGATATTATAGGCTGTTAAGATTTCAGGATGAGCACATAAGAACAATGTGACATCTTTGACCTCAACAATGGCTTTTTTGCTTAGAATTATTATAATCCACCATTTTCTTGGGTTTCTCATTAGAACATTGTAAGCCTAATTCCTACATAATAATATTAAGCATGACATTGGGTCCTAACCCATTGTCAACCAAAAATCAATGAGTGATTTTATTGCATACCTTCATAGAGACACGATGTAATACCCCTTCCTAACCTTTCTACTGTAAATGTATGTATGTGGATATTGAGACTGGGGTGTCTTTGGAATTATCCACTTGGTTAGGCTAGTGGGTCGAGGTATTACATAATAAGGCCATAGTTTTTGTGTGAATAATGTATAATAATATTTAGGATTGTGAGTTGGATGTGATGTTATGTGGACTGCGTGCCCATGTAGAGTATTAAATATATTATGGGGTTAGTGTTCCCATATTTATATGCCTTTAATGGTTAATTGGTTAGGTAGCCAGATTGTAATTATTTTGTACAAAAATTATAATAATAAAATAAGGGTGACTATGGATCCCACTCCACGGAAAGAGTATGGGGGTGCACAACTCTATAAGGAAAGGTAATGGTTGAGTATTTGTGACATATGTGCACCCTGGGTCCCATGTGACTTCAAGGAGCACCACTTTTCTAGTGAAGTCCATGCATTTAAAAGGGGAAATGTAGGTTCCTAGGAATGGGGGATGCATTCAGGGGCATTGATATGATTATTCATTCAAAGATTCATTGAGAGGGAATTATTATTATTATTATTATTCATTGTTATCAGGAATTATGATTATGTGTGGAGGATTCATCTAGCTGGGGGGAACCAGAAAAGTGAGTTTGGGTTGGGAATTGGGTTGTGCAATTCGATTGATTCTTCAGTCTAGATAATGGGGGAGCCAATGAGGTTTGGGTTTGGTTATGGATCTGGATTGATGGTTTTATATATTGGTGCTCTACTTTCTGGGAACCATGGTGGTTCCTGGAGCTTGGTGGCTCTAAGGTTTTTTTAGCACTGGTTATGGCTTGGTGCCATGGCGTTCCAGTTGGGAACTATTAGCATTGATGTGTGTTGTAGCGTTACAGATGTGTTGCTGGTTGGAATTGATGTCAACCTGCTAGCATGGGTTTTAGGAGAGTTGGTGAACTCTTATATGTTTGGTTACATGTGGCTTGTACATGGTTGATGTTTTTAATTGGTTTTGGGATGTCTACTAGCATGAAGATGTGATTTTTAGGTACTGCATACAGAGTGTGAGGAGACAGTGTCATGGTCCTCATGATATTTTTGTTGTGATCATGTTTTAGCATAGATTTGGATGGAAGTGTGTTACACTTTCCATGATGATCATTTATGAAGAGGTGTTTCATGGCTAATACAAAGTAGATGTGATCACCTCTTTGTTCATGATGTTGCTACATGAGTTAGAGTTGAGGAGCTTTGCTGATTAGGTCTCCAGGTCATAGATTGGGTCTTCATGTTGATGATATTATACATAGGGTTTGGAGAGGATCTACAAGAGTTACAAGTGCTGAAGGATGACATACATGTTCTAGACCTACATACTGATGGTAGAATTGTTGTGGAGAAGTTTTATTAGTATGGTTGTTGGTTGGCATCCAAGTCAACCTAGTTTGACTGATGATGATGTTGCTAATGTGACAGTGATTTGGTAAAGCGTTACAGAGGTGATAGTGGATTCCAGAGGTCCTGTAGAGGATTTTCAAGCTTTGGAAGAATTTGGGCAAGATTTGAGAGGATTTGATTGATTTTATCCCATCCTCTACCTCAACCACATGGAGATAAGCTTCTTCATGTGATTGAAGGGCTCCAATTGCATGGAAGAAGGCTTATCCATGAAATTGAAGTTGAGATCTAGAAATTGTGTACATACAGTTGAGAATTTAACTAGAATTTCTTTGGATTCCTCGCGCATCTCAGCTAATTTTGGTATTGTGGCGATGTTATTGATAAAAAATTTCCATTATATGGTCGAAAAAGGTAAGGGACCTTCTAGAAGTTGGTTAAAATTAAAAATATTCATCATTTAGTGGAGAGAATAGCTTGATCAAGTCAAGGAGCTAGATCTGAGCAAATTGAGAAGTGTGAAAAGAATTGTTGAGTGCTCCATACCCTATAAAATTTACTAAGTTAAACATATCAGAATATAGTAAATGGAGGAATATTTTGAGTCTATTTGATTTCTTTTCTTAAGATTTTGTGAGCATGCCATTGTGAGGGAATTGTGAGTGAGTAGATATTACATTAGCTACTCACACAATATTGCAAAGATATAATAGAGTTATGTATATCTAATTCAGAGAATGATTTGAGGAGAATTTAAGAGCTTTTGTTTTTCAAGTGATAATGTTTAGAGAGGAGAATAATTGGCAGCTTATGGTGTGTTAAAGAGAAAATTTCCCTCTCTGGGCATAATTTTTTATTCAGATTTTATGTGCAAAACGATGGTGTTGTTGGGTTGCTCATGTTGAGAAGATTGAGAGCCCAGTATGAAAATGTATCAAATGTGATTCACATAGAGGAAGTGAATTTTTGGAGGATTCAAAGTAGACAATGATTCGATGTATTCAAAAGAAGGAATAGATTTCTCCATCCAATCGGTGTTGGATAGTCCAATGGGTGTTGGGCGAGGATCATTGGTCATGGGTGTTACCAGTGGATATATTTCTGTAGATATGTGAGAGAAATTGATTTCCTTACTGATAGGTGTTAGGATATTGTAATGCGAGGCAAGTATTTATGCTTATGAGTGTAAGTTAATCCATGTAAAATACTGTTCAACAAATTAATAGAAGAATTAAGTAGCACAATAGCAACAGGGTGGTTTCTCCTGAAAGGGTTTCCACCATAAATACTTGTGTCTTCATGTGTGCCTATTTGTGTTGATTCTTTCCATGGTTATTATGCTTTGATTTTATTTCTTGTTCCATGTTTTGATAAGATAATATTGTGGATGTGTGTTGCAAATTGTTATTCTGCCAAAAAATTATAAAAATTGATTCACACCCCCCCTCTCAGTAGTGATCTAGTTTCCAACAATTAGTACCAGAGTTGGTGCTATTGAGTGAAGCTTGACCACTTGGAGAGTATATAATGTATCATGGCTAGAAGCAAGAAGAGGATGTCTAGTTTGAAGAAGGAAAAGAGTCAGGCCCTTGCAAATGAAACAAAAAATTTCAAAATCTCAGCCAAAATAGTTGTGTCATGAGGTAATATTTTGCTTTTTTTTTTGAATTATAATTTAGTTGAGTTATGTAGTGAAGAGGAGAATGATGTTTCTCTTGTTAAGGATGAATATGAATCACCAATCGTTGTAGTCAAATAATTACTTGTTGAAGTGGATAGACTAACAAAGGCATGTAGGGATCATGAGAATCTATTGCAGATTTGTGATGAAAAGGAGAAAAATATCAAGGAGGAGATCACTAATATAAGGACCCAACTGACAGAATAAAAAATAATCTAAGAAGTAATGTGAAACAAGAAAAATCAAAAGAAATACTATGTAAAAGCACTCGAAAATTTAAATGAAAATTTGAGAAAGCAACTTGAAGGAAAAGACCAGCAGATGGAAAAATTTAAGAGCATCATAATAGTGAATAGATCTAGCCCTAGCATTCAAATCAGAGAGATAAGTCACATGAAGGAGAGATCAACATAAAAAAACCAAAGAAGCCTACAAAAATGTTTATGAGCAACCATGAAAATATTAGAGAAAATAGGCAACAAATTCATCACCAAAAACAAGGAAGAGAAGTGAAAGAAACTTTTGTGTCAAGAATATCAAACTATCTTAGATTTGATAGTAGGAGAGCTCAAAGAAGGAGTCAAAACTCATTCCCCCTTGATGAATGAGATTGAGTGTTTCAAATGTCACAATTTTGGACATGTGGTAGCCATTTGTAGGAGAAAATTGGAAACATCTATGCAGTAGGTTGGACAACAAATAAGAGGATCCTATTTTTGGTATACACGTTTTTTTATTGGTTTATGTTATTCTTGTAACCTATTTTTCCATAATTCCATTGATTGCAGATATAGTACGAGGAGATGGAGATCTAGCATGAGAGACAAAATATTAGATCCTTTGGCTTCATATCATGGTCATATAGAGTGTTATCTACGTCAAAATTTTTGGCACACGGTTAAAGATTGTAAGACACCTAGATCCCTCAGGTCATATGGTCAAAAGAAATAGACAAAAGATAGAGCTCAAGTAAGGAACCAACCAAGAGCTATGTGGAAGAAAAAGGAGGAACAATTAGGAAAGTGTGGTATTTCTATTTGTTCACATGATAAGGATGATAAATGGTATATTGATATTGGATGTTCACATCATATGTCAGGAGATAGGATCAAATTTCACTTCTTGAAGAGAATCAAGAGTGGCCATGTTGTTTTTGAAGGGAGTGAACCAATGAGAGTTTTGGGAAGTTTTAAGGCCAACCTTGATGAAAAGAGGACCAATGTAAAAGATGTATGCCTCGTTGAGGGTCTAAAGCACACTATTCTAAGTGTGATCCAAATGGTTTATGGAGGTAAGGAAGTGGTCTTCAACTCCAAAGGTTGTTTCATTCATAAAGAAGGATAAAAGATGGTGATTTATAAAGGATTGAAGACACTAGACAATGTTTATGTGTTGAAGGGGATATTAAGAAAAGAAAGGAGATCAAAGAACTACCCTTCATCATCAGATGTTGAGTAGAAGAGATCAACACATATTGCAGTTCACTCTTGCATGGTAGATCATTTAGACTGCAAAATTATTGTGAAGCCTTCATAGGCTTAGGCAGAGTATATGGCACATATTTTTTTACATGTTGTTAGGATGTGATCTTAATTATCATTATCACTTTTATTATTATTTCCTGATGATGGATTTTCGCTATCAGTGTTGTTTTTTATAAGGTTATTGTGATCAAGAAGAAGATTTGCAAAGTGTGATGGCACATGCTTAAGGGGAGCATCTCATATGCATCCAATGTTTTTCAGTGATATTGATGGCATCATGGTTACTTGGATGAGTTTACTATATGTTCCATTTTATGTGATTATTTAATATGAGGTTGTTGTAGGAGCTTGTAATTTGGTTGTGCATGGAATATATGCTTCCTATATGAGTTGACATGCAGTTGGAATGTATTATGCATACTGGTTTGATGATATTATGCATGTGATGTTGCTATGGAGATTAGTATGATGGTGGATGATGTTTATGCTTCTAAGTATGGTTTTTGATGTGATATTTCTACCGTCACTACATCTTGTTGCTGCTGATAGTTCAATTTATATTGCAGAGATTCATGCTCCATATGATGATTATTGTTATTGCTATGTTTTTATATAGAGATATGATGTATTGTGTTGATTCGTGTGTTATATTTATGATTCATGATGCTTCCATATGTTTTTGGTAATTGATACTACTAATGTGAGGTGTTACATGTTGAAAAGAGGTTTCAAGATGCCACTGATATATGCTATTGTTGGGCCAGTGTGCATTGCTATGTGTTGTTGATTATTGCTGCCGAGATCTTGATTCAAGGATGGTGATTTGGAGATACTTTCAGATGTCTTCATATGATATGCATTTGTTATTATATTTTTTTCATGTAAGGCACATCTTGTTTATTGCTTATGTCATGTACTTGTTTATGTTATGCATAGAGGTGAGCCAAGATGATTCTCATGCATTGTAGTGAGTGTTTATTTCAGCCATGCATTCTCATGCTTCATCACTTGGTGTCATTTTATCAACAATATATCTCATCGATGAATCCAAGTATTATGCTCATGAAATCATGTATTCTTATTGTAAATCAGTTGGTCTTGGTCATATATTCATGAGCCTTGTTATATTTTGACTCATGAGAGTGGGTGTAACTATCTATGGGCTTATTGATGTAATTGTGCGACCATGTATTATCATTTTGGTAGTCATGTGATAGGTCTATGAATATTTGTATTTTATTGCATATTATTTATTCATAGTCATTGGTTCATGTAAAGTAGCATCTTGCATGTGGAGAAGAGGCACTGGAAGTGATATATATATATACTTTCACCATGGAAATGCTTGTATTTAGTGGAGTATGGCTGGTCATATTGTGACACTGTCATCATGTATTTTTTTCTACCATGTCTTCTTTAGAGAGATGCTTCTTCCAGATAATCATTGGTGTTTCTAATTATGACTATTTTTCTATTAGATAGTATAGTGTGGAGATGCGGATACGACATGGAGAGTCTATATATGTTGTTGTTTTTCAAGAGTTGAATGGATATATGTTGTTGCTGCTATAGAGTTGATTATATTTGATGCTTCTAGTTGATCACATTATGTTGTTTCTGCTATGTGTTGGTGATTTGATATGCTATTACTATATGACATGGATTTTGTGGTGGATAGGAAATGTATACTATTGCTCTAGTGTATTGTTGATCAGGCATGGCTTGTGTCTAGGGGGAGTTTATTGCACATATTTTTCAGTTATGTGAAGGAGTATTGTTAATATTCTCATCTTCCAGTCCTGCATTCCATTGTTCATCACCGATATATGATACTGAGTGGATTTTATGTTTTTTGTTGATGGATCTCATTGCATGGAGAGGAGCATATAGCATTTGACCTTGATATGTTTAGCCATTTTCCATTGATGTCAAAGGGGGAGAAAGTGAGGATGGAGATCAGTTTTCAAAGGACAGTTTAGATCGTTGGATCAGCTGGCGTTGCCATTAATGCCAAAGGGGGATATTGTTGGCATTGATGTGTGTTGTAGTTTTGTAGCTGTGTTGTTGGTTGGCATTGATGTTAACTTAGTAGCATGGGTTGCATGAGAGTTCGTTATCTCTTGTATGTTTGGTTACATGTGGCTTGTACATGGTTGATGTGTTGCATTGGTTTTGGCATGTCTACTAGCATGGATATGTGATTTATATGTACTACATATAGAGTGTGAGTAGAGGATGTCATGGTCCTCATGATCTTGTTATTGTGATCATGTTATAACATAGAGATGGATGGTGGTGAGTGTTGGGTCTCCAAAATGTCATTCATTACACCCTCTTTCTTTCACTTTGCTTCAGAAGTTTCCATATTTCATAGCTCCATAACCATGCACCAAGACCATCTTCATAATTAAATATGGGTTTAGACACATTATTTTCCAATACATTTGTTTCGATATTTTAAGTCAATTTACGGTTAAATATTAGAAAAATAACATGTATTCACTTATATATAAAATTTGGATGAGTTTTGTGATATTTGTGGGCATAGTTGAAGATTCTAGCAAAGTCATATTTGGCCTCCAAGACTCAAATTCTAATTTCCTCTTCAAACTCTTGAAGATTTGAGGAATATTTGAGATAATTGATTAAGAAAAATTCATGGAGAAAAACCTGGAAGTTTTGATAAATGTTTGCTATCAAAGATAGGATAGATTTCTGAGAGGACATGAAGAGATGATAATTGCTAGATGTCAACACATGGATGTAACTACATGAGATATTTGTGGACATACGAGATATTTTTGGATCTACATTTATGATTTAGATTTATTAGTCTGTATATATAAATATGAGTGCCTTCTCCTCTCAAAGGGTGTGAAAAATTTGGGAGCTTCAATGTAGAGTTTTGGATGTTAAAGGTTGACATTATTATTATGATTGATTTAATGAATACCATTATAGTTCACTTTGATATGGTTGGTGATTGATCAATAGTTTTCTCAACTTTTCACCTCTCATGCACCTTAGAATGGCCACCTAATGAGTATGAGGTGCATTTTAATGTTTTATTTTTTAAAGATAGATTAGTTTCATTTATGATTCATTTTAATTCTTTTAATTAGATGCATTTTTTACATTCTTTTATGCTCATTTCATTTGTGCTCTTTTTCAAGTAAAAAATTATTTGTTTCATGTCATAGACTCATTTCTTTTCAATTTTTTTCTTTTAGATTCATAGATAGTCATGAATGATTCTAATTTGACAATGCACACATTATTGATTTCAATTGATCTTTGAGTGATTTCAGAATAGGTTGTCTTTAAATTTCATATATTAAGGATTCAATACTTTCTTAGTATAAGATTTGTTGCTTTCTAGATTAAATTTACTTTTAAGTCTTTGCTTTTGAGTCATTAGAATAGATTTACTTTCTTGTTGATAAGATAGATTTATAGAATGAGAATTTCCACAGTCATAAACATATTGTTGTTGAGAGCTTCTAGAGAACTTTGTATATTGCTCATTGAGCCCGACGTTTCGAATGAACACTTCACCCATCTTCAGGGGCCAGAAGCTAGAGCATAAGATGAGAAGAGTGTTGGACCAATAATTTATAGGGAAAGAGAAATTAGTCGTTAGAATAAAGGGGTTTAAGAGGGTCTAAGAGCATTAATTGAGTCAAAGTATTGAAACATAATTAGAAATAGAAATTATAAATTTAATATCAAATTATATTTAAAAAAAATCAAATTTATTAATTGATAATTGATAATTGACTATTGGAGAATTCAATTATTGAATTAAAATTTTTAAATTTTAATTAAAAATATAAAATAAAAATAAAAATAAATAAATAAATAAATTCAGATTAAGATTAAAATTAAAATTAAAATTATTTAGATAATATCTTATTATTAGAAATATAATGTAATAAATAAATAAAGATTAAGGATTAGGGTATTAACTTGATAAATTAATATAAAATAAAGGATAGGGTATTAAATTAATAAAAAAAATTATTTTATATTTTTAATTAAAATTTAAAAGTTTTAATTCAATAATTGATTTCTCCAACGGTCAATTATCAATTATCAATTTATAAATTTGTTTTTTTAATATAATTTGATATAAAATTTATAATTTCCATTTCTAATTATGTTTCAATACTTTGACTCAATTAATGCTCTTAGACCCTCTTAACCCCCTTTATTCTAACGACTAATTTCTCTTTCCCTATAAATTATTGGTCAAGCACTCTTCTCATCTTATGCACTGACTTCCTGCCCCTGAAGATGGGTGAAGCATTCACTCGAAACATCGGGCTCAATGAGAAATATACATAGTTCTCCAGAAGCTCTCAACAACAAGATATATTTACTTTCTTGTTGATAAATATAGATTTACTTTCATGTCATTACAATAGATTTATTTTCATGTCAATAGAGTAAGTTTACTTTAATGTCCATTGTCATTTCAATTTCATATATTAAAATATTTATTTCCAAATTCCAAATTTGAGACTTTTGAAAAAGAAAGTGTGTGCATACTCATCCCAGACATTTTTCGTGAATAGGTTTTATTTTAGTCTCGAAATTTCTTTCAGTAGATTATAATTTCCTTTTGAAATTGAAAGTCGAATCCTAGCATATGTTGTGCAAGTATACTTGGAAAATTCATGAACCCCGGGTTTGAAAATTCAAGGACAAGTAATTTGACTAACAATTAAATTACCAAACAATGTGTTACACTTTCCATGACGATCAGTTGTGCAGAGGTGTTGCATGGCTAGTGTAGAGTACATATGTGATGACCTCCTTGTTCATGATGCTGCTACATGTGTTACTCTTTGTTCATGATGTTGCTACAAAAGTTAGAGTTAAGGAGCTTTGTTGATTAGGTATCCATGTCCTGGATTAGGTCTTCATGTTTATGATATGATACATAGGGTTTGGAGAGGATCTACAAGAGTTGGAGGATGCTTGAGTTGGTTGTACATGTGTTGGAGGATGTCTAACATGTGATAGATTTGCATACTGATAGAAGATTTTTTGTGGAGAATTTTGACGAACCAAGTGTTCATTAGAAGAAATTTAAACCTAAAAGTGGCCTCCTGAGGAAAAATAATAAAATAAGAGTTATGAATTTTGGAGGGAAAATAACAACACTACTGTTTTTACTTGTATTTTTGGTTGATCTCCTTATTGATTTACCCAAATTTCAATTGTAGGCACTCGTTAGATGCCGAATTAAATTCCACATCCAAAGAGTACCCATTATGCATACTTTTGAGAAGATCCAGATTGATAAAAATTGAAGATATATCAAAAATGTGTGTTCAACGTGATTTTTTAATGTATCTTCAATTTTTATTGATGTGGGTCTTCTCAAAATTATGCATAATGGGTACTCATTGGATTTTGAATTTAATTTCGCATCCAACGAGTGTCTACACTTGAAATTTGGGTAAACCTATAAGGAGATAAAATAAAAATACAAGTAAAAAAGTAGTTTTTATTTTTTTCCCTCCAAAATATTTACATGTACCTCTTTTTAAATTTAAAGGATTTTGATTGGTTTACATGTTATGACATGGAAATTACATGAAATTTTCATGGGAACTTTTAGGCTAAAATTTCCTCTAATGAGTATGGTTGTTGGTTGGCATCCAAGTCAACCTGGTTTTCCTAATGATGATGATGGTGATGTGGCAGTGATTTGGTCAAGTGTTGGAGAGGTGACAGTGGCTTCCAAAGGTCCTATAGAGGCTTGTCAAGCTTTGGAAGAAGTTTGGGAAGGATCAGATGGGATTTGATTGGTTCTCTCCCATCCTCTACCCTAACCACATGGATCTAAGTTTGTGCATGGAGTTGAAGGGCTTCAGTTGCATGGAAGAAGGATTATCCATGCAGTTGCAATCGATATCTAACAATTTTGTGCATGTGGTTGAGAATTTAGCTAGAATTTCTTTAGATTTCTTGTGGATATAAACCAATTTTTATATTGTGGTGATGTTCTTGATAAAAAATTTCCATTATATGATCAAAAAAGTTAATGGAACTTCTAGAAGTTGGTTAAACTTAAAAATATTCATTATTTATTGGAGAGAGTGGTGTCATTAAGTCAAGGAGATGGATACGAGCAAAGTGAGAAGCATGAAAAGAATTGTTGTGTTCCATAACCTATAGAATTTACAAAGTTAACCATCTCATAAAATGATAGAGGAAGGTTTTGAGTCTATTTGGTTGGTTTTCTTGAGAGTGTGTGAGCATGCCATTGTGAGGGAATTGTGAGTGCGTTGAGATTGCAATAGCTACTCACACAATATTGCAGAGATTTATCAGAGTTATGTATGCAAAATTAATATAATTATTTGAGGATCATCTAAGAGATTTTGTTTTGTAGGTGACGATATTTCGAGAGAAGAATAATTGGCAACTTATGGTGTGTTAAAGAGTAGATATTTTTGGTGTCAGAAGAAGAGGAATTTACCTCTCCAGGAAACATTTTTTATTCATATTTTATATGCAGAAGGATGGTGTTGTTGGGTTTCTCATGTTGAGTATATTGAGAGACCATTCTCAGAATGTTTGAAACGTGTTTCACATGGAGGAAGTGAAGGCGTGGAGGCTTTAGAGTAGACAACAGTTTGACATATTTCATAGGAAGGAAGATATTTATCCATCCAATCAGTGTTGGATAGTCCAATGGGTGTTGGGTGATGATCGTTGGTCATGGGTGCTTCCAAAGAATAGATTTCCATAGATCCATGATAGAAACAAACTTCCTAATTGATAGGTGCCAACATATTGTGATGCAAGCCAATTCTTCTGGCTTATGGGTGTAAGCTAATCGATGTAAAATATTGTTCATTGAATTAATAGAAGAATTGAGTAGCATAACAACAATAGGGTGGTTTTATCCCGAAAGGGTTTCCACCAAAAATACTTGTGCCTTCATGTGTGCTTATTTGTGTTGATGCTTTCCATGGTTATTATGCTTTGAATTTATTGTTTTTTTCATGTTTTAATAAGCTAATGTTGTGGATGTGTTTTCAAAATTGTTAATCTAGAAAAAAACTATAAAATTGATATCAAGGCCATCACTAGTGATTCACCCCCCCTCTCACTAGTGATCTAGTTTCCAACGAGAACTTGGTTGGAGATGGCCTGGAAGGTTCTTGGAGCCATGGAACAACATGTATGTTGGACTAACACCTTGGAAATTAACCTGGAGGGTTCATGGGGCCCTAAATAAGCATAGTTTTTTTGTTGGCACCTTGGCCATGGATGTATGGATGTTTCCATTACTGTTTCCCTTGGATTTTTTGCCTCAGCTCCTGGGTGACCTGTGGCTGAGATTATGAGCCACATGGTCTATGGCTAGGAGGAAGGTGGATATCCCATAATCCATTGGCTCTTCTTTATCAGATAATTTCCAAGTCCTTTGAATGGTTATTCACATATGAGTGATCTTTAATTGATGGATTTTATGTTGAAACCCTAGTTTAGGGATTCATGGCTATTACATTGATTGGAAAGTATTTGTCTATATGTGTCACACATTATTTATGTGCCTTAGTTTTTAAACCCTAACGGGGGTTTTGATATGATTATGTGGATGGTCGTGTATATAGATGTATGTCTTTAATTAATGTGCAAAAAATATTTTGCTATTATTTCCGTTGTCATAATTTAATTTCTTTTTCTATTTGATGTGCAATAATATTAATTTCCAAGGAGTACTGCATTTTATAACAATTATATTTTCCAATTTAAAATTTATGGAAAGAGTTCAACAAATATTCTTTCACAGGTATAATTAATTATAATCATGCAATACTAATTAGTAGTCTGATGGCGCTGCTTGGTTGGCTGGCATGGACACTATATATTGGTATCAGAGCTCGAGTTGCAACATTGGGACTGAATTGGGCTATAAATTGCAGGTTAGTCACTAAGTATTTGTCAAAAGGATTGTTCACTATCTGTTTGACGAAAGCCTATAGTGGTGAGAATGCTCAAAATCCATTCAGAGAAACAAATTATGGGTGTTAGGAAAAAGGCTCATGAGGAATTTAATTGGGTTGATGATCACAGGGTGGAATTGAAGAAAGATGGTAATTTTTTTCCTTAGAGGGCCCAAATTACGTATAAGGGAAAGATTCCGAGAAGAGTTTCCAAGTGATTGAAAAAATGTCTCACAGGAACATGAAGTATTTGTTCAATTACACTTTAATTTTTGTCGACCCAGTTCAATTTAGCTCAATTGTATACTTCTGATATTTGTTCCAAGGGGAAAATGTCAAGGAAAAATTATTTTTATTGTATTTATAGGATCCCCTTCTGTTGACCTTGTATTAGACATAGATAGTTGAATGTCAAAGGTGGGATGAATAGTGGTATGGTGTGTTATGTAAATATAATGTCTTATTATAACATGATTTATAACATATGTAATTTTTTACGTATATAAATGATGTATGAAATGGAGTTTTGGGGAAGGGTTCCAAGGTTTAACCCTTGCCATCCCACCAAAATCAATTCCACTTTTTGGTGTTACAAAACTATGTAAGGGTTGAATGCAATCAAGTATTGGGTAAAATTTAAGCCCCATAGGGCTAAATCCATGCAATAATTGATGTCATAGAAGGATTCAAGTTATTTTTGGAATAATAGTTACATGTTTTGATTATTCTATTTTTATTGATATGGAGTATCTCTTTCAGTTTTGGGAAAACCCCATTAAAAATACAATAAGTGAAATACTATACCTAATGTATAGAGAACGGTTTGATAAAGTGTCAAAGGTTGAATTATTATTCAACCCTTAAATAGGCTTGGAAGTTTTATAATTTATAAGTTTATAATTTGAAAATGGATTTATTCACATCCCTAATGTTTGATATTATGCCTACAAGAGATTAAACAACATGCAAGAAAACTAATGAATCTTGTACTTTGGTTGGATGTGAATACCATATATTTGAAGGATATGATGAATTGGGATGTCAAATACATATATGATATAATATCGGTCATGAATTATACAAATAATGTTTCCACATGTTATGCACTGTTAAGAGACGTATCAAAGCTAGGAAATTGAGTTTTGGTTATTGCACTCAAGTTGTTTGATATCAAATTATAGTTTTGGTTATTTCACTCAAGTTGTTTAAGTATTTTGATATCGGAATTGTATTTGAAATCGTAAAACAATTTAATTGTATCCTACGATAATCTTGATTACTTCTTGTGACATACGGCATTATTTTATATGGACTAATTACTGGTTTTCATCCTTTATGTGAAATAAGAGATGAATATGTTATGTTGAAATGCTCTGTAAATATGGGGACTTTAAAAATGATCTATTGTTCCACTTTTCCACAAAAATAACTACGTTTTTAGTTTAAACTTCGTAAAATGATCTCCAAAAGGCTTGTTATGATATTCATTCGAATTAATCTAGAGAAGCATGGAGCTCAAGTGCGTTCACATGGACACAATTCGATGATGCTTAATAATTAGCATATTTTGGTGTAGACTAATACGAGCACATTTGTGAAGGTTATGGTGGACATTTTGTTTCAAGAATTGTGATGACCTTTGACCAACCAGAGTGATCTCCAACCTCGAGCATTTGGAAATCTTGAGACCATTGAATAATTTGTGCTTAGAGGTTACTTATATACAAATAAATATTTAACATGTACGAGGTCCAAAATGTTGATCTCGGTACAGGTCGTGAGAAAGGCTATGACAGAGAAGACACCACGTTAAATGAAGGAGCATCTGTGAAGGTTGTGTGTGATGTATATATGTTGAGTGACAACATTATAATGCAAATTATATGCAATTATTAACACGAAATCTTGGTTTTTATGTTGATGATTATGGACCTATAAGGATAACCACCTTATGAAGGAGTAGACATAATGGGACTACATACTTCTTTCACACGAAATCCTTGGTAGGATGGATCTCCCAAGGTATTTTTAGTTAGTAAGGGGGATGCCTAAGTCTAGAAGGGTGAGTGCAATAATAAAATATGATGTAATGTGTTGTAATGTAATAAGTTTATTCAAGGGTCCAAAGGATACCTGGATGCCTTGGAAAAGAAACAACTTGGAGGTTGTTGTGGCCTGATACCCTGGCCAATGAAGGATACTGAAAATGTATCTAGAGATGGGTAATTGGTTGCCCATGAAGACTACATATCAACCCTTCTAGATAAGTGTTGGTTTCCTACTCTTTTATTATGTATATGTGTGCTTAAATTATGAATTAAAATTCTTAAGAATATGATATTTTTGGTATATGAATGAATATAATGTGTTGTCTTATTTTCTGATTACTGCAGGTATAAATTAAGGAACTAAGACCTTGGGGTATCCCCAAGGCAGTGACCATCCAGTGAGTTCTTGGGTTGAACTTTAAAATTGATGGAAGTGTGATTATTTGGATAATTACACTTGATTAGATTCATCCTAGTTTGGGAGCCCAGGTGGCTCTGAGAGCATGGAGATTTGATTTATAACTATGGTAACTATGGATTTCTAGAGGGAAATCAGTTTGATGAGAGTTAGTTAATCCTGAGCTTCTATTCTGTAACTAATTGACCAGTTGGAGAGCCTTTTGTTTGTACTTTGCAACCAATTGAGGCATTGTTATAAATTTACCCATCCCAAATTGGATGCATTTGGTTTTTATGTGAGCTCTAAAGGAGATCTGGGAGCTTGGAGGCTCTGAGAGCATTAGGTGGCTCTAGTTTATGGCTTGAATATCCATGGAGTAAAGATTTCATTGACTCTTGCATGATAAGTTTCTATTTTGTTACATACTTTATCCTTTCATATTGAGATATATGATTGTGAGTTAAAATTTGTAAGACTATAATATTGTGGTTCGATTGTTGATCTTATGAAAAGCAAATTATTTTTAATTGTCACAGAATTAAAGATTTGTTTTGGTAAATATATTAGTCAAAATATTGTTGGGTGGTTCATGCTAAAATAATATTGATGTGCATGAACATAGGTTAAGTGTTGGAAAGGAAACACAATGGTTGCAAAACAAGTACAAAATCCTAATAAGATTTGATAGATGATAGCGAGAATTATCTACTAGTATTGAAGTTATAGAGGCCACCTTAGATTAAATGCAATTTCCTTATGAAGGGATTTTATTACAGAGGATATGAGATGCAAGTGGTATAACCAAGTGTAGCTGATATGCCCGGGACACAAAGGGTATAATAAATTTCCTACGAGTATATTACAAGTTATTGGACAAGTGTTCACACACATGTGATGGACATATCATATATTTTAATAAGATGTGATCATAGGTACCATCATGATGTTACATATACCACCAAGATGCCACAATATCTCAAAGGATGTGATAGGGTTGTAACTAGGAATAACAAGATACTATTGATTTATTGGTCACAAGTGAATGGAAGGTCCTAAACATGATTACAACAGGTGAATTGGATACAGGTAAATGATAAGGTATGCTAGGTGGTCATAGGTAGGTGAGAAAGGTATAGAAAGTATATAGATTATGAATGGTGAACTGGTCACAGGTAAGTGATAAGTGTCTTGCAGGATATAACAGGTTGTAGCAGGTCTACAATATGTGTTCTAACAATTTCCCTACACAGTTTGTGGCAGGTCTACAACAAGGTTTTGTAAAAAGTTTTATAACACGCTATATAGGTTGTGGCAGGGTTATAACAAGAGTATAGGATCTCTAATGGGATATGTATATAGGTTGTGACAAGTCTTGACAGGTTAAAGAACCATGATAGGTGGATGGAAAAACTAATGATAGGGTATGGAAAGGTTTTTTCCAGGTCATCGCAAGTTGGGATTTGGAGAGGAAAATGATCAAACTTGAGCAGAAACATAAAGAATTACAGAAATGAGAAGCTCAACATGATTTTCATGTATTACAGATGATTTAGTAATCAGGTAACATGAAGGATCTTGTTGTGTAACCAGCTCCAAAAATAGAAGAATAGAGATATCAACGCCTTAGAAATAAGCCACTTCGAGGGGGCAACCTCCAATACATTACATAAATGAACAATTCTTGGATGATAGAATTTACAAAACCTCCTTTCTATATATAGGAGTCCATGGGGCCATAATGTAATCCTAGTGGGCCACAATGTAATCCTAGCCGACCTAACAATAATAATTTAAGGGCACAATAATAACAAAATGGGGGTTACAAGGGTACAATAATAACGATAAGGGGTTTACACTAACAATAATAAGGGGCTATACTAGTGATATAGGGACCTAACATGCCCCTCTCCTTCAAAAAAGTGTTGTCCTCAACACTTGAGTAGCTCCGGGTGCTACTGTATAAAATTCTCATCCTCCCATGTAGAATCTTCAGTGGGTAAGTTCTTCCACTTGATGAGATACTCTGAAATTGATCGATTCCGTAGTTGTCGAGTTCTTTTTTCTATGACTGCTTCAGGTTCCAATATGATCTTCCCTTCCCCATCAAGTTCTGGCAATACTGTTTGAACTGGAAGATTTTGACCTATAACCTTCTTTAAGCATGAAACATGGAAAACTGGATGTACTCGCGAAGAAGCAGGAAGCTCCAATTTGTATGCCATAGTACCAATCTTTTGCAACACCTTGTAAGGACCATAGTACTTTGGTGATAATTTATTATCCTTCTTAGCTTGCTTGAGGGACATTTGTTTGTATGGTTGTAGCAGTAAAAATACCCAATCTCCTACATCAAAACTTCTCTCGCTGCGATGTTGATCTGCCTGTTGTTTCATTCGATTTTGTGCCAAATTCGGGTTATCCTTTAAGAGTTGGAGAACTTCTTGCTGATGCTCGATGTGATCTTCCACTGCTTGAACCTTCGAATTTTCCCTTAAAGATGATGTGATGGATGGTGGATGATATCCATAAAGTGCCAGAAATGGGGTCATTTTTGTTGTAGTATGGAAGGAAGTCTTATACCACCATTCAGCAAGAGGTAACCACTTGACCCATTGTGTTTGTTTATCAGATACAAAACAACGAAGATATCCTTCCAAAAATTTATTTACTATCTCAGTTTGACCATCAGATTGAGGATGATAAGATGAGCTATGAGCTAATTGAGTACCCAAACAAGAAAATAACTCCATCCAAAAATTTCCAGTAAAAATGGGATCTCTGTCGCTCACAATAACCCATGGGCTTCCATGTAGCTTTTGAATTCTATCCATAAATGTAGTAGCAACTGTACTTGCTTTAAATGGATGAGATAATGCACAAAAGGGTGCATACTTGGTAAGTCTATCAACTACCACCATGATGACACTCTTTCCTTCGGACTTAGGTAAACCTGTGATAAAATCCATTGAAATCTCCTCCCAACGTTGACTTGGAATGGATGAAGGTTGTAGAAGTCCCGGGGTCTTAATTGTTTCCACTTTATTCTACTGGAAAACCAAACATTCTGCCACAAATTTTTGAATATCAGATTTAAGGCCATCCCAAAAAAATTCTTTCTTCACCCTGTGGTAAGTTTTTAAAAATCCTGAGTGTCCTCCTAAAGGAGAAGTGTGCAATTCCAGAAGAATATTTTGTTTTAGTTGGGAATTCTTACAAAGATATAAGCGATCTTTGTACCATAAGGAATCATTTTTCCAACTAAATGTATCAGATGTACTAGGATCTTGCTGCAACTTTTGAATGAGTGTACATACATCTTTGTCCTTCTTCCATTCATCTCTTGCTTCGGTTATCCAATCTGGTTGGATAATAGAAATGGCACAAAGCAATGCTTCCACCTCTTCATTCTTTCTTGAGAGTGCATCTGCAACAACATTAAGCTTTCCTTTTTTGTATATTATTTCAAAGTCATAACCCAACATCTTTGTGAACCATTTTTGCTGCTCTTCTGAAGATATTATTTGCTCCAAAAAGTGTTTAAGACTATCATGATCAATTTTTACCTTGAAGTTTCTTCCCATTAGGTAAGTTCGCCATTTCTTTAGTGCATGCAGTATTGCTAACATTTCCTTCTCATAAATAGGTTTATGCAAATACTTTCCTTTGATTGGACGACTTTCAAAAGCAATGGGTCTTCCTTCCTGCATTAAAACTGCACCAATTCCATTTCCTGAGGCATCACATTCCACAATAAATGTTTTTGTGAAGTCTAGCGTAGCGAAGACCGGTGCTAGGCACATTGCCTCTTTAAGATGTTCAAAGGCCTTAGTTGCTTCAGGAGTCCATGAAAATGCATCTTTCTTCAATAATTTTGTTAGAGGTGCTGCTATTCTCCCATAATTCTTAACAAAATTTCGATAATACCCTGTTAACCTGAGAAATCCTCGCAACTGCTTAATGGTTGTCGGGACTTTCCATTCCTTAATGGCTTTAATTTTGTTAGGTCTACTTTAACACCCTCATGAGATACAATATGACCCAGATATTCCACCTCTTGTACTCCAAAGAAACATTTGGATGTTTTTTCATATAATTGTTTCTCCTGCAATAGTTTGAGCACCCTGTTAACATGTTCAACATGATCCTTCCAAGACCTGTTGTAGATTAGTATATCATCAAAAAATACTAACACAAATTTTCTAAGGAAGGGTTTGAAAATGGAATTCATCAACCCTTGAAATGTAGAAGGTGCATTGGTAAGGCCAAAAGGCATGACCAAAAATTCATAATGACCCTCATGAGTTCGAAATGCTGCTTTTGGAATATCTTCAGTCTTCATTCTAATTTGATGATATCCTGAACGAAGATCCAACTTGGTAAAATAAATTGCTCCATGTAATTCATCCAATAATTCATCAATCACAGAATGGGAAATTTATCTTTAATGGTGAGCTTATTGAGCTCCCTATAATCCGGACACATGCGCCATGATCCATCCTTCTTGTGTACCAATACTACAGGAGCAGAGAAAGAACTTTGACTAGGTTGAATTATACCTACCTCTAACATTTCTGCAATCATACGTTCAATTTCGCTCTTTTGGAAGTAAGGATATCTATAAGGCCTGATGTTTGGAGGAACACTTCCCGGAATCAAATGAATAGCATGATCATGATCACGAATAGGTGGGAGTCCTTTGGGAGTTTCAAACACCTTGGAATGATTGTCCAAGACTTGTTGGAGATCCGCAGAAATAGATGATTTTGATGTCGGAACTTCTAGTGAGCATAATTGTGCAATTACGCCTCGTTGTTCTTTCTTTAGAAGCTTTGTCATGACATTAGAGCTTATTATCCTTCCCGGATTCCCTTCAATTCCCCGTAATTCGACTTCCTTTCCTTCTGAAAAAAATTTCAAGAAAAGTTCTTGAAAATTAAAAGCTACCGTCCCCAAAGATTGTAACCATTGTACTCCTAGTACAACATCAGCACCTCCCATAGGAATTGAAAGCATTGGACTAGTCAATACATATTCCCCCATGGTTAGCTTGATATTATGGAATTTTCCAGAGCAATTTATAGTTCCTCCATTTGCAACCATCACTTGAAATTCTGGTGCTGGGTATAGGAAACAATTTAATTCCTTGGCTACCTTACAATCAATAAAATTATGGGTGCTACCTGAATCAATCAACACTGTTACCTTTTTCTTCTTGATTTTTCCTTGTATCTTGAGAGTTTGAGGAGTGGTAATTCCTGCCAGCGCATTACACGATATGGTCGGATTCATTTCTTCCTCTTCTAGGGCTGGTTCTAGGTGTATATCCTCTTCTTGTTCATTTTCTTCTTCCTCTTCACAATCTATGTAAAATAATTTCTTCTCAGCACACTTATGACCTTTAGTGTATTTTCTATCACAACCGTAGCAAAGCCCTTTTGCTCTTTTTTCTTCCAATTGTTGTGGTGTCAACCTTGTAGGTTGTGGAAATCTAGGCGTAGCAACACTTCCTTCTTTATAGAATTGAGTGGCAGGCTTCCTTGTCGCCATAATTTTACATTCAACTTTTCTTGCCAACCTGAATGCCTTCTCCAATGAATCAGGTTCCAAAACACGAACTTCAGGTTGGATGTTATCCTTTAGAGTACCTAAGAAGAGATCAATCCTGTGTTCCTCTGGAATATTAGTTACCCTTATATTCAATTTTTGGAAGTCCTCAATGTGCTGCCCCACTAAACCCCTTTGTTTGAGATTTATCAATTGGCTAAAGAAGGTGTTGCTCTTTGTATCCTCATAATGTGCTATCATTTCCTCCATAAAAATTGACCAAGTGACAATTTTTTTACGGGAGCAAAGCCATCGATACCATACAAATGTATTTTGTTCTAATGTAAAGTTGCAATGCGTACCTTTTGTGTGTTTTGCACATTATGGAGATCAAAATATTGCTCCATCTGTAGTATCCATGTTACAGGATCCTTTCCATCAAACTTCCTCATATCCTTTTTTGGAATATGGTGGTTCTTCCCGCCAACATTAGAGTTTATGAAATCACGATTAACATTTATTTTGTTCTCATCATGAGGTTCTTCTACTATCTTTTCACCATTAGGAAACCTTTCTTGTATCAACTTTATCAAACCTTCGATGTCTGCTTTGAGATCATTCTTCATGCTTTCCATGTTGTCTTTCATGTCATCCATCGTAGCTTCCATGCCATCCATCTTAGCTTCCATGCCATCCATCTTAGCTTCCACGCCTTTCTTCAAAACTTCCATTTCATTTTTTGTCGCTCTTTGCGAGAGTGAAATTTTGTTGCACTTGCTCTTGTAATTTTGATAGATCATGTTGCAATTCTTCATCTTCATGAGTCATAGTAGACCCTTCTGAAGGCTTAATGGGTGTTGAATTATTTTTACAGGGCATCTTTTAGAACCCAATACTGATATCTATTCTACAATATGCCCTTGGAATCAATTCAAATTGATTCTTCAAACAAGATTTATGCAATTCGGAAAAAAATACACACCTTTTTCTTGCTTTTGAAGAGCTTGATATTGAAATTGGATTATCTCTATGATTGCAGCACTTCAATATCTGAATTTTGGTACCGACGTAGCCCTCTGAATTATATTTCGAATGCCACAGGTCTGATCTGATTTGGATTCTCCAAGAAAAAGTTGTGTCCAATCTCCCACAATGACCTAATTATGGACTGGTTCAGTAGAGCGAACTTTTACGCCTTGCCACGTGTCACTTTTTTGTTCTTTGTCTCTGAAATTGATAGCCAAGAAACTAAAGTGCATTTACTTGCAACCAATTTTAACGGCACTCCAATCCGATGCCCAGAGAGAGAGTTATTGAAATTTTCCCACGATCACCTCTTTGAGATGAAATTGAGGAGCCTGAAAAAGCACTACCTTCCACAGATCATATCTCCAAAAATGTTGCGAACCAAGCTCTGAAATTGTTTGAAAAATTTCCTCAGGATTTCAGCTTCGTACCATATGAATTTCAGATTTTTAACCTTCGTAGAAAAAAAATTATAGCACAAATGCCACGATGACCTGTTTTGGAGCCTGAAAAAAGACCTAACTTCCACAGATCATATCTCCGAAAATATTGCGAACCAAGATCTGAAATTTTTAGGAAATATTCCTCAGGATTTCGGCTTCACACCCTAAAAATTTCAGCTTCTGAAACTTCGTAGAAAAAACGTTATAGCGAAAATGCCACGATGACCTGTTTGGAGCAGCGAAACCCTAGAATCCAAAGCTCTGATACCAAATGTTGTGTAACCAGCTCCAAAATAGAAGAAAAGAGATATTCACGCCTTAGAAATGAGCCACTTCGAGGGGGAAACCTCCAATACATTACATGAATGAACAATTCTTGATGATACAATTTACAAAACCTCCTTTCTATATATAGGAGTCCATGGGGCCATAATGTAATCCTAGTGGGCCACAATGTAATCCTAGCCGACCTAACAATAATAATTTAAGGGCATAATAATAACAAAATGGGGGTTACAAGGGTACAACAATAGCAATAACGGGGTTACACTAACAACAATAAGGGACTATACTAGTAATATAGGGACCTAACAGATCTACAATATCTCTGTCAGCTGATGATCTGAAATAAAAAATTGAAGGTTTCTTTAAAATGTTTCCAAATTTAATTTATGTCTTGTGGGAAATGGATCGAAATTAAAAAATCACGTAAAATTAATAATTTTAGTTGAACTTTTTCAGATATAGCCAAATAAAAATATACAACACGCATAATCACAAAACAACAATTTGGTGATGTAGTTCACCCCTCGCGGGCTACGTTTCTAGGTCTAACTTCCAAAGTTTTCCCTTTAAATTATATGCTCAAAATGTCAGTTACATCAACATATAATGCTCAAATCACAAAATAATGATACTATTCTATCCAGAACACCCAAAAGCCCCTATGTAGGCTATTCTTGGGCTGAAAAAGGTTGAAAAAATGGATAAGTTAGGCCTGCTCCATTTTTCTACTATATTTTCTGCAATTTCACAAACCTGGAAAAAAAGGAAACAAATTCCTCCTTTGCAAAAATCACTAGGTGACAAATTAGCATGGGAGCGGTGAAAATCCTGTCGAAAATGGTGTATTTTTTCGAATCATTAATCACGCCAATAAGGCTTGTGCGCAAATTCTCAGTCCCTAGGATGAGTCGTATGGCATGTAATTTGGCAAGAGGCATGATCTAGAAGCCACACGCCCACCAAATCTGTGCTCTAGGTCAAATTCGGGCCATGTGACTGCGGTTTGGGCGCCACGCGCCAACTCTCCTCCCGATGCTCCCCCCATTGGTTTCATGGTGTTTATTAAGACCAGGGGTTGGGATAACTTCCTACCCCCTTCGCCTTTCCAAAACGGTTGTATGGTATCCAATGTGACCAGGGCTAGGTTGGTTAGGTGAGCCCAACAACTCGACCCACCCCCAATCCTCCAACGCTTAAACAGTATTAACAATTACGCTCCATGGTATGTTAAGAACCAATTGTGTGGCATGGAAGTAAAGCATTGAACTGTTATGCCATAGGTCACGGGGTCTAACCCTACCATCTCATTCATTCAACCCAATAAATTGTGCATGAACCCTGAGGGCCATGTGGCGCCCTCCCATTGGTACATGTGGGGCCTCCTGATTCGACAAACCAAAATTCACCAACCAGTCACAATCTGCCAATTCACCCTGTACGACCTGCCACATGTCAGCATAGGATTTCACCATATGACCACTATACCTTCCCATTCAACTTGACGATGTCACCTCCATGTCATTGTATGACCTTCCCAATCAGCAGGCCAAATTAACTCGACAAGTTGACTTTTTAGTTCTTTGCCAAAAAATTAAAAACACGATAACTTTCACATACGGTGTTTGATTGAGGCGATTCAAGCTTTGTTGGAATTAGAATGATGATCTCTATGATTTAATGTTTATTTCAAGAAATTTTGAGCACTTTTGTTTTTTGTCATATTTTTTATCCCCTAGAAGATTACTCCCCATTGGAATATTTTGGACCACCAAAAGTTTGTTTCTAGTCAACAGGAAAGTGAGGGTACAACTACCTCACTTTCCCTATCTCAATCCTCCTTGATTTACTTGGATTTGTAACTTTGAGCCCCACTCGAAGATACTCCACATTACCTCTGCATGAAGTCTTGATTCTCCTATCAAGAATTGAGTCTTCCTGAAACTCATCTAAATATTCAGGAGAAAAATATTCAATAGATGGACTGAACATTATTTTCATGATCATCAATCATTGGAGGCTCATACAATCTCAAGTTTTCCACATTCACAAAAAAATAAATTTGTATATAAGGTGGAAAATTTAATCGAAAAGCGATATTACCAATCTTCTCCAATATTTTAAAAGGATCATATCTAATTGTATTGATATTTTTACCTTCACCTTGAAGTATTTCCTTGCTGATATACAACCAAACTTAATATCCCACTTGGAAATCATGATCAACTCGATGCTTGTCATGCCTTGCTTTGTAATTTTCTTTGATTTTCTCAAGACTCTCTTTTACTCTTTGATGCACTAGCCGAATTTGTTCAATTAAGTTATTGGCTTTTTACACATCACTATGTCCATATAATGCAATATATTTACCAAAGATGAAATCCAAAGGAGACTTTGGAAAATATCCCAAGAAAGCTTCAAATGGAGATACTTGCGTAGATGAGTGCTTGATGAAATTGTAGGCATGTTGGATTTAAAGAAAATGCTTATCCCAAAGTTTAGGATGCTTACCACAATATCCACGAAGGAGATGCACTAATTTTTTGTTTGCCACTTTTGTCTGGCCATCAGTTTGTGGATGAAATAGGGTGCTCTTCTTCAAATTTGTGTCCATGAGTTGCCATAAACTTGACCAAAAATTCCTGACAAATTGAGAATATCTATAAAAATGAATAGAAGTGGGAAACCCAAAGTGAACCCATACATTTTGGAAGAACATGTTTGTAGTCTATTCAACTGTAATATTTTTCTTACATCGAATAAACACACACATTTTGCTGAAATGATCCACAACAACATATAAATAATCATGAATTTCTTAGGCATTGGTAGCCCCCCTACAAAATCCATGGAAATAATTTCCCAAGGACGAGAAGGAATAGGAAGTGGAGTGTACAAACCCAATTTCCTATTTCTAGGCTTGCTAGTAGCAGACATGGAACATCCCTTTACATATCTTGAAACAATTTCATTCATGCAAGGCCAATAACAATAGATCTGAATTTGTGCAACTGGTTTTCCTACACCAAAGTGACCAACAATAAGAGAAGTGTGGGATTCCTAATGACATTAACTCTTTCACCCTATGGAACACATAACTTGCCAAGGTGATACAACAACTTGTTATGAACATGATAATCCAACTCTTCAACATGATTGTCTTGAATCAGATTTGCATAAAAATATTTAAAATCATCATCTTGGGCATAATGTTCAATATAAATTTCATGCATGATTGATCTATTCTTAAGAATGACAAATGCATTAACAATAGGTCTTGATAAAATATCGACAACTTTATTGTATATACCTTTCTCGTAACCAATAACCAAATGAAATTGTTGTAGAAATCCCATCCACTTGAAATGTCTAGCTTGTTGTAGCTTGGTTTTTGATTGTAAGTATTGCGAAGGTTGATGGTCAGTATGAATAATCATTTCTTTACCCATCAAATAATGTTTACATTTCTTCACACTTTGTACCAAAGCATACAACTCTTTATCATAAGTTGGATAGTTAATTACTACATTGGTAAAGGTTTCAGAATGATAACAAATAGGCTTACCTTGCTACATCAAAACGGTTCCCATGGCATAATCGCTTGCATCAATTTGAATCTCAAATGGATGCTTAAGATATGGAAGTGATAAAATAGATGGTGGACTGATTTTCTCTTCAAATTTTCAAAGGATTTCTCCTGCTTTCATCGCCACTGAAAAACCTAATTCACAATTGTCAAAGCATGTAGTAGTGTTGCAATGAGTGAGAAGTTATCTATAATTTGTTTTCCAATATTGGGTTGCTCCCAAAAATATCCTACTTCTACTACATTTTTGGGTTTAGACCAATCCATAATGACTTCAAATTTTGAGGGATCAATCTCCTACAATATGACCCAAATAAACCAAAGAGGTTTTCCCAAATTCACACTTAGACATCTTTAAATATAACTTCTCTTTCTTCAAGACATCTAAAACTCATTTCACATGCTTGACATGCTCTTCACGAGTCTTACTGAAAATCAAAATATCATCTAAGTGACAAAATAATCAAGGAATGGTCTCAACACATCATTCTTAACTCTCATGAATGTTTTATATGCATTTCAAATCCCAAATGACATAACTAACCATTAAAAAAAACCTTGTTTTGTCCTGAAAGAAGTTTTCCAAATATCACCTTCAACAATATTGGTTTGATGATAAACGCTTCTCAAATCCAAATTAGTGATGTAAACAACATCCTTTAAATAATCTAGAAAATCATCAATGTGAGGAAGAGGATAACGATTCTTTACCACGATTTTGTTCAAAGATCTAAAGTCCACAGACATGTGCCATGTACCATCCTTCTTTGGAACCAAGACAATAGGAGACCCATATGGAGATGTGATAGGAATAATGACCCCTTTGTCAAGCAACTCTTGAATTTTCTTCTTTATCTTTGCATTCTCGAAACTTGACATTAAATACATGCCAATGTTTGGAAGAGGTGCATCCTACTGCAAGTGAATCTCATGTTGGATTCCTCTTTTAGGAGACAACTCTTTAGGTTCCTGAAGCATATTGTCATAAGTGTTAACAACTTCAACCAAATCATGCTTGAGTTTTGAATCACATCTTGTGAAAGCTTCATATTCAACAATATCTTTAGCTTTAATCATCAACAACAAAAATTTATTACTAGCATTTACATGCCTTTTCATTTGACCAGCACTTACAAGAGATAAGTTCATCTTCTTGTGATGTGCTCTAACAATATACTCAAATACATGTTTAAAATATGATATATGTTCTCATGCTGATAGAATATGGTTTTTAACTCATACAATTATGGACTCCCTAAAACAATTCCACATATTCCAAGTGGTACAATATGAAGCTCTACCTCATCAATAAAATTTGTAGTTATGGCAAATTTAAGTTTCAACCTTTTTGTGACTTGCAATTTGGAATCATCACATACCCAACCCAAAGGGTAAGGTTTAGTTTTAGGCATAGTTTCTAAGTTTATTTTCTTGAAAATAAACTTATAAATAAGATTGACTTGGGATCTACTATAAAAAAAGGTATCAAATTTTGTATGTTTTGTTATGACCTTGATATGGAAAATATCAATTATTTATTTATTATTTTGAGACTCAATAGACTTACTAGAAGAACTATTACTTGGAATAGAATCTTTACCTTTAATTCCCATGGCTGTGATTTTGGTTTTGTCACCTGAATTAGATCCAAGAACTTGTTGAGTTGTAGCAACAATCTTTTGTTTCCCCTTGTTATTGAACTTCTTTGGTGTCATTTATGGATGTAATTTCCAACAATGGTCTTCATCATAGCCTTATTTTGAACAATGTTTATAGGAAAAATTTTATCCCTCTTTTTTCACAGTAGATTTTTTTTTCCTTTTCCTTTAAACTTCCCTTTTCCTTTGTCTCCGTATTTAAATCGTTTCTTGTTGGTCTCTTGAGGAATAATTTTTCCTCTTGATTATAAACGAGTTTCCTAAACACATACTTCATATATATTGGTGGGATTAAACATAAGTACAATATGTATCAAATATATGTAATCCACCTATGTATTTAAGGAGAGTGTCTTGTGATGGAAAATCAACACCCAAGGTTACAACTCTTCTTATAAATTCTTGTGTGTATCTTTGAACAATTTGACAGTTAGCTTGTCTAAAAATTTTCCTATCCATAATTTATTTTTGCATATAACCTAATGGATAAAATTTCCTTCTTAATGTAGCTATTAAATCATTCCAAGAATAGATCATTTTACCACTTTTCTTCAAATGTTCTTGAGTTATGGCTTCCCACCAGATGAGAGCTGCACTTTCCGAATGAAGAGAAGCAAGTTGGATCTTTGCAAAATCATCCTTAATCTTTTGATTCCTATAATAGACTTCAATTTGACGAACCCAATTATACTTTTCAACATTTACTTCCCCATTGTACATAGGCAATTCAAACTTGCCATCAAGATTAAGAAAATGAGACTTAGCATGTACTTTTGGAGATCTAGGAGTATGTTTAGGTGTTGAAGGAGGTGAAGAAGGAGATGAGGATGGACGTGAATATTGAGGTGAAGGAGGAGGTGGTGGAGGGAATAAATGCTTGCTCCCATCACCACCATTACATTTCGATGATTTTAACTCTCTCTTAGAAACCTTCATGTCATTTTAGTGTAAAACACTTTCACCATATGTAACATATCATAGAAAGGCTTTCTGAAATATATCACATCCTCAAGCATCAACTCCTGTTCTTCTTCATGTGAAATGACTAGTTGTGTCCTTGGAGTTTGTGACCTCTTGAACCAATTTCAGTGTTTGCTTCTTTAAGAACTCCTCCTCCTCTTTTCAACTTAGACCTTATAATCATTCAAAAACACTTGAAAAAACAATCAAACCTTCAAAATAACCATGCTTTGATACCAAATTTATCTAAAATTAAAAATTGAAGGTTTCTTGAAAATGTTTGCAAACTACTTTATGGCTTGTGTGTTGAAAAATATAGGGCAAATAGACTAGGTGATTTCTCTTACTTTGATAACTGCTTGTGATGTATTTTTTACTTTACTTGATTAAATTATTCTCTCCTTTATTATTATTAGTGTTATTTATCATCAAACAACTACCAAATCATAAATAACAAGGAGATAATAGGACACAAGATGTTGGTGATCAACCAAGGAAAAAATATCTACAACTGAGAGGAAAACCCATCATAATTCTTCTTCTCTTCTTATAGAACTTCAATTGACTAAATATAAGACCTATGACCCTTGAACAAGAACCTCCAAGAAAAAGTCAAATTATTGAATGGATTCCAACAACAAAATTCACCATTCCATCAACTTCTCCAACAAATTTGACCCCAAGAATAATTTATGCAACTTCGACTTTGATGCAGCTTCAACAAATTCGACCTAGTAGCTTCACAAATTTGACCTTGTAGCTCCACAACTTTGACCTTGTAGCTTCACATATTCGACCTTGCATTTTCACATCTTCTACCTTGGAGCTTCACAACTTTGAACTTGTAGCTTCACAAATTTAACCTTGCACCTTCACAACTTCAATGCAGCTTCATAATTTCATCTAGGCTAGAAATTCTAGAAAGCCTAATGAGAGAGAGAGAGAGAGTCCCAAAAACCATGATCTTGATCTCTTATTCTTCGTCGCCCTTTTTCATATTCTATTTTGAGGAGATCGAACTTGCTTGAGTGAGTGTGTAAATGAGGTCTAATTCCTTCTTATTTATAGGCTTGTGATGGGTACAAATTTCTCTCTTTAGGCTGACTTGTGCCTTCATGTAGGCCGACTTGATCGTTGTGCCATGACAAGGTCTTGGAGGGTATTTTGACTCTGTTTTGACTCAGATAAATTTTCTTTACAATATGTAACATTCCTAAATGAGTCTTAAATACATCACAATGACTCAATTGAATTTATGAAAAACCTAGAAGCACTCAATGGTGCTTGACCTAAAACTAAATTTCCCTTGAGCATGAAACCCATGCCTCAAGAATAAAAATAATAAATGTATTTTTCTATTTTCATTAAATACATAAAATCATTATTACATATATTATTATGAATATCGAACCTGTTTACATATTTCAACCCTCCCTCTTAACTAGGGAGGTATTCATAATCCATACAAGGTACTTGGACATTCTCAATCTAGAGAATTCTCATAAGAAAAGTCGAATTAGTAACTCATCTATTTAACATGATATCATCCAAAATTTTCACATATCAAGGCCTTGAGTAACAAATCTATCTCTACACAAGATCAGAGCAAAATGTCAGTGAGACCAATGATTTATAGACACCTTCATCATTGTCTCTCTAGGATCATACCCCACTCGGGTGTTCACAGGATATGTCCTTCTAGGAATATTCTAATCTTGGATTCCTAGTCCTCAAATAATATTAGTCCTTCACGACTCCTCTAATCTTGGATTCCATACCAAATCCTCAAATAGTTTTAGATGACATATGCTTACCCAATCCTCCATTATTTCTTCCCAAGTGAAGACAAGAATGATGTGTCTATCTCCCCCTCTCAACTAGGGAGGATATACCCATTCCACTAAAGAAATTTTCTCAAGCTCCCTCTTATCCAAGGACTTGTATAAGATCCGAGGGACTTGCTTCCAAGCTCCCTCTTTGCCAAGGAATTGTCCAGGCTCCTAGGGAGTTACTTCCAAGTTTCTACCAAGTTAGAGACTTGTTTCCAACCTCCTTCTTAACTAGGGACCTTTTTCCAGTAGTATATTTTTATTCATTGGTGGAGATCATGGGACATTCAACTGCTTGTAGCTCTCCTCCATTCAATGTCATGAATTTTATCTTTAATATTATGGATCCTTAATCTTTTTAGGGAATCACCCATCCATCACTTTCCTCAATTTAGTCATGTCATCCTTTTATTTGTCGGAAAGTGATTTTCTATTCCACATCTAACTTTCCTTCATACAACTACCTCTTCTACGTCATGTTTCATTTAGGATATTCCATCTCACCACATGAGTGTTAGTTGTAGAAAACATCCACAACTCTTTTTATGGTAGCCCTGCATTAACCCATCCAGATGTTATTCAAAAAAAAGAAAAGAACATAAAATCAAAACTACCTTTTGTGATTTCCCTTCATCATGACATTTGTTTGTTTGCAATATTAACACCCCACACAAATATTTGTCACAATTCCAAGATATATAATGTCAAGGGTCTCATTTCTTTTCATACTTTTCCAAGGTCTTGATATATTTCCTGTGGAGGTATCATAGTCAAATATTTTAGTCATTGGATGTTTATTTCCTTCTCCATAGTTGCATCTTTCATGATATATTCCTTTATTTATTCACACATTGTTTCCCTAGGAACTTCCAATCATAGTTCCTTCATCCTTGTTAACCACCTCATATTCCATATGCGGAAATTTTATGTATATTTTATCTAATTAATATGTGAACCATGCCTTTATGAATCCTTCCAAAGGAGGGGATCCCTTTCTCTTGATCATGCTCATGAGGTGGAGAATTTATCCATGTTATCTGTAACTATATGACATGACTCAATTTTATCAAATAAAAGCATACATACCTCATCTCTTCCTTTTGGTCATCTATACTTCCTTCAATAGCTTCATTGATTTTAAGAACTTTAATCACCTTGACCCGCTTCACTTATTTTGACATCATACCATGATTCCATGAATCCCATACAAGGTGGAATTCTTGGCGAGACACTTTCTTATTCGAGTAGGTGAACCTTCTGATAAATATTCTAATGGAAGATCTTGAGCACCCTAATCTTGAAAATGCTCCTTTTTCAATGATTTATGATGAGCTATATACTATATGAATTTCTTTCTCCCATGGGTACTACTTATGAATCTCATGAGGTTATCAAAAGCTACAACCATAGACTTCTATTTCAACTATCTTTCATGTTACGAGCTCTTGCTTTCAATCATATGTTTCTATAATGCCATCTCCTAACATGATGCATCTTATCATGAATATAATGATTCTTACCATGATAGTTATACTTCACAACATAAAATTTGATATAGAAACTTGAAAATAATTAGGTGAGGAAGACTATCTCAATCATAGCAGAGATATTTTACTTCATCCTTGGATTTATTCTTTTCAACTTCTTCCACTTCTTCAGTGATATGGGCTTCTTCCCTTCCTCCTTTTGTTGTTTTCCTTCTTTAGCTTTGGAAATTATATCTTGTAGTTCCCATATGCATGACAACCATAACATTGAACCTTTGACATGTTCTTTTGCTTCTTTTGAGGATCACGTTTTCCAAACTTCCCTTTTTCTTCTAGCCATGGCAGAAAAACTTGAGCTTGCTTGCTTGATCCTACATTGATTTTTTCCTTCAATATGGTTTATTCTATCTTGAATAGTGACCATAGTTAATTGAATGGAGTAGCTTCCTTCTTCCAATAGAAGCTTGATCTGAAGTTTCCCCATTCCTTTGGTAGTGTATTGAGCACCAAAGTAGTCATTTCCTTGTCAAGCATTATTTCTCCCAACTCTTGTAGTTGATCCCTTATTTCAGCCACCCTCATAAAGTATGAGGCTATTACTATATCTTCATCTTGTTTGCATATTTTATTTTTCATGTATTTTTCTAGAGCTCAAGCTTCTTATTTTTTCGGTTAGACAATTAAACCCTTAACAGGTTCAACGACTTCATTTTCTATGAGGATCGAATCTATCCTCTTCTTCCATGCAAGAAAATTTTGAAATCTATACTCCTAGATGATGAAATCTTGAGCTTGATACATTCTTGATTTTGATGATGATGTAGATAATAGAATATGTATTTCCTCAAAAGTGATCCTTAGCTCAATGGGAGATCACATTGATTCCTTGATGACGATGAAAACAATTTTTATTTCTTTTATTCATTCAAGACAACACTAGTTAAACTTGTTTCACAACCTCAATTTTCGGCCCTTCTTCAGAATTTCAGCTTGATGTACCAATTCCACAATTTTGAATTTTTTTGCAGAAACCCTAGATCACATGTGTGGCTTGAATATAGATATATTTTCATCCTTTTGAATTTGATTTACCTTGAATCCTTCTCTTGAAAATTCATATTATTAAATATTCCTTCTTTGACCCAAAATTTGGCTCCTATGAGTGACTGTAATTTTCGGCTTTCACTGCTGCAAATGATTCCCTAACCTTTGCACATGTGGAGGAGAACATATCAGAAAATGATTCACTCTTCTGTATTCTTCCTTCGTTGGGTATTAAGTTACTTTATTTTCCTTGATCGAAATCTTCTTGATAATTGATGCTCTTGATGTTTCCAAGATGATTTATTGAGTATCCTTCTTTATGCTTCCATTCCTTGATGTAGTCACCTTAGCTCTGATAACATGTTGAGAAATGTAGGGCAACTAGATTAGGTGATTTTTCTTACTTTGATAACTGCTTCTGATGAATTTTTTAATTTACTAGATTAAATTCTTCTTTACTTTATTATTACTAGTGTTCTCTATCATCAAACAAACACCAAATCATAAAGAACAACGAGACAATATGACACAAGATATAGGTGATCAACTAGGGCTAAAACCTCTCCAATTGAGAGGAAAACTCATCATAATTCTTCTCTTCTTATAGAACTTCAATTGACGAATTCCAAGACCTATGAACCTTGAACAAGACCCTCCAAGACAAAGTCAACTTCTTGAATGGCTTCCAACAACAAACTTTGACCTTCCATCAAATTCTCCAACAATTTCAACCCATCAACAATATCTGCAACTTCAACAACTTTGACCTAACAGCTTCACATCTTCGACCTTGCAACTCCACAACTTTGACCTTGCAGCTTCCCATAGTTGACCGTGCAGCAAGCAAAATTTTAAGGATGGAAAATTATTTTGAAGTTTAAAAAATTGGCGAATCTCACTAGTCACTAATATGCAAACTATAAAATGTTTATTGATGTATTTGTAAAATTATTCAAATTTATAATGATATTATATATATTGTCTATATAATTTTGCGATTTTTAAGGTAAAATAATTTTATATTGTAAAATTTGGGCGAATCATTTTTATAAAAAAAATGGAAATTGGCGAATCTTTTTTTTGGAAAAACCATGGAAAATTAGCCCACCTACGAATATTAGCCCCTAAAATTTTCCATGCTATGAAGTTTCATAGCTTTGAGCTTGCAGCTTCACAAATTTGACCTTGTAGCTTCACAACTTCGACCTTGCAACTTCATAGCTTCCATACAACTTCAGAATTTTGTCTAGCACAAAAAATGTAGAAAATCTAATGAAAGAGAGAGAGAGAGGCGAAAAACTTTGATCTTGATCTTGATCTTCTTCTTCGTTCTTTTCCGACTTCTATTTTTAGTAAATTGAACTTTCTTGAGTGAGTGTGTAAATGAGGTTAAATTCCTTCTTATTTATAGGCTTATGAGGGGCATGAATTGCTTTCTATAGGCCGACTTGTCCCTTCATTTAGGATGACATGGTCTTTGCGACATGAAAAGGTTTTGGTGGGTCTTTTGACTCTGTTTTGACTCAAATGAATTTTATTTACAATATGTAACATGCCCAATTGGGTCTTCAATACATGACAATGACTCAATTGACTTTATGACAAACCTAGAAGCACTCAATGGATGATTGAACTAAAAATAAATATCCCTTGTGCATGAAACTCATGCCTCAAGAATAATAATAATAAATTTATTTTTCTCTTTTAATTAAATACATAAAATCATGATTACATATGTCATTATGAATACCGAACCTAGTTACATATTTCAACATTGTGGGAAATGGATCGAAATTGCAAAAGAAAATAAACTTAACAATTTTAGTTAAATTTTGCAAATATAACCAGAGAAAAATAGACAACATGCAACATCACAAAACAAAAATTTGATGATGAAGATCACCCCTCTTGGGCTACGTCTCTAGGTCTAGCTTCCAATGTTGGCCCTTTAAATTATATGCTCAAAATTTCAATTAAATCAACATAAAATGCTCAAATCACAAAAATAATGTTGTCATTGTGTCCAAAACACCCAAAAACCCATGTGTAGGCTCTTCTTGGGCTCAAAAAGGCCGAAACTTTTCCAAGTTAGGCCTCCTCCATTTCTCTACTACCTATCCCGCAAATGCACAAAACCAACAAAACAGGCAACAAATTCCTCCTTTTTTATAACCACTGGGCGAAAAATTGGTGCGGGAGTGGCGGAAATTCCATTGAAAATGGTGCATTTTTTTGAATCATTAATCACGCCAATAAGGCCTGTGGTTCGATTCTTAGCCTCGAGAATCGAGCGTATGTCGTGTAATATGTCTAGGGGTGAGGTCCAGTTGCCATGCGCTCATCGGATCCACATTTTAGGTCATATGCAGGCCATGTGGCCCTGGGCTGGGCACCACATGCCAACCCTCCTATTGATGCTCCCGTCATTTGTTCCATGGTGTTTATTAGGAATGGGGGCTAAGATAATTGCTTGCCCCTTCTGCCTTTCTCCATGGTTGTATCGTATCCAATGTGACCAAGACTTGGCCAGTTAGGTGAGCTCGCCAGCCCAACCCACCCCCCAATCTTCCAATCGTTAAATAATATTAACAATCATGTTCCATGGTATGTCAAGAACCATATGTGTCGCGTGGCAGTAAAGTATTGAACTATTCTATAATATTCCCAAAATTAGCTTGCAGTTAATTGGAATATTAATTTTTTTCTTTTGTCACTTAGATAGATGAATAAGTGGGTAGGGAGACCCATAAATCTCTTTAGTAGGAATAAAAACACTTCTCATGTGAATGTGGCTCATTATATCATCTAAATAAAGCACCCTTAGGTGTGAACAGGGGCTACATCAAGTGGATGGAGTCAAAGTTGACCAGATCAACAACGTTGTTATGGAGATAGTGGAGGATTAATGGAGGACATCGCAGTCATTTAGGACGAGTGTATGCATGAGAGTAGCATATTTAATGGGTGGGGCCCAGGGTGAGGAAGCTCACCAAGCATAAAAGGAAGAGAATGAAAACCATAGAGGGATGGATTTGGATTATTGATTTTGTGGTCTTGTATGGCTATTTTCATGCTTCAGTTGTTTCGTTAAGTCTGTTGTGTTGTTTAGCACAAGGGTGTTTCCGAGTGGGAATCCCACCCTCATCCTCAGGGGACTTCAAGTGCCTGCTCAAGAGAGGTATATTGAGCAGCATTTCCACCATCTGACATTCAGAAAGGCTTCAGCCATTATTCCCAGCACAGTCTCCTTTAGGATTGTGTTGTGTTGCAGGGTTGCAGTAGTGGAGGGTTGAGAAACCCAATCTCTGAGCTTGTTTTCCAGTGGAAGGAGCAGAATTTCATCCATGAGGATAGTAAGGAGTATCCTTGAGCTTCATTTCATCATTTAGCATCAGGCTAAGCTGCTGCTATCATCTACAGTGCAGTTCCCTTCAGTAATTGTGTTATTTTATTGAACAGTTGCAGTGGAGGGCTTACTGCCCTAGTTTGTGAGATAGATTTCCAGTGAGGGGACTAGCCCTTCACTATTTAGTTGATTGGGTTCTATTGCAACTGATAGATCATTCCTTCAGCCCCATATCAGTAGTCATCCCCAGGGAGTGCGTAAGTCATTTAGCAGGGGTGCAGTGGGCAACTCAAAAAGGGCCGAAAATCCAAACTTAAAATATGGCCAAACCATTTCTGGGTTTTTCTGGGTTGTTTGAGTAGAATCCATGGTTAAAATCCTGAATCATTCTGAGAACTCTAATAGCCTTCTGCACATGGTTCTTATTCTCAGTAACAGTGGTTTCCAATAGCAGCAACAGTAGCAACGCACATTTCTAGTGCTAGTTTTCTTTAGTGTATTTCAACCATCTTGTGGCTTGAGTGCATTCCTTTTGGAGCACTGTGTACCTTACATTGTTGTTGATGCATAATGATATCGCTCAACTGTTTCTAATAACATTTTAATGTCTTGATGTTATATTCCGACATTTCCATCATTTTACAGTTTTGTGCTTACATTATGGTTATTGCCTAGATTGAAATGTTATAAATGTTCTATTTTCCTGTATTTTCCATTTTGGAGTATTACAGTGGTATCAAAGCATGATCTCTGGCTCAGCTTGTGGGCAATACATCTTATGACACAAGAAGAAGAGATCCATAAAAATGGAGGGAATGAGTTTTGCCTCATTTCTTTTTAGATCTATGAAGGACCTCTCTAAGGAGGTCAAGAAAATGAGAAGGGAGAGATGCAATGAGATCTCAAGAAGATTTCAAGATGAGGAAGGTCCAAGCACTTCCTATTAGCAACAGAAGAAACCAGTATTGCATAGAGCTCCAAAGCAATCTACTATGTCCACTTTCTTTGAAGAGGAAGGTGAAAGGCATGGAGATGGAGGAAACTTGTATCATGAGACTCTAAGTGAATATCTTGCATAGTAAAAATCTCAATCAAGGGCTTTCAAGGAGAATCTAACTCCCCAACATTTGATTTAGGTCAAAGAAGAACAAAGACCTTGCAGCAACAGTAGAAGAAAAAGACACAATAGATTTCTATTGTCCACTTTTGATGGGTCGTCCGCAAGCACAACAAGGGCTTGGAGGAAGAATTTAGATGCATTCTTCCTGCTACATCCAGTAGCAGAAAGAGAAGATGTTGAGATTGCAGCGCTGTACCTTGAGGGTGAAGCGAATATTTGGTGGTTCAACCATTTGAAACATGCAAGAGTGACTGCTTATGCAGATTTTACTCAAAGGCTGATCAAGAAGTTGGATAAGGGGAAATCGGAGGTAGTTCCTATTGAGACATTTCCTGACACAGATGAGAAAGCACATAAGGAGCTAAGGGAATATTTTAGCATTATCATTCCAAAATAAGAGCAACTTCCACCACCACTTACGCCAGGAGTACATGCATCAGGAGAAGGAACACTTGCATCTTTGCAAGATGGTCTTGATCTCTTGACATTGAGAGTCCCATTCATTATTCAGAAGATGCATGAGGAGGGGGAGACATATACCAGTGCTGGTGTAGCAATAGAGGAGCAGCCATCACCATCACCAGTAGTTAGAGGTGTCATTACACCGGTAGGAGGAACCCTTGCAGCTGTACAAGATGTTCCCAAGGATCAACTTAACCAAGGTATGAAAAAATTTCCACCTTTGATTATTTCAGCACATCATGTGGAGAGTTGTGGGGAAATGCCATCAGGGCAATTGCATGATCTAGGGTTAAAGCACATTGCTGATTTGGGGCAACAGACTATCACTGCACAGAGGACCCTTGACTAGTTCAAGGAGGAGATGTATAGCCATCTCGGTTTCTCATTGTTGAGATGCACACAACACCTTGGTTTGGAGTGTAGAGTTTTGGAGGATAGGATGAGCACAATCCTAATAAATCCAATGCAGAACTGTGTGCTCAACATTGTGCATGATCATGAGACAGCAGATGCACCATCATGGAGATTAGTAGCGCTGTCACTGAGCAACAGTGATGAGTTTGGGACCCAACTATAATTGGAGCATTCTAATGACCATTCTACTTGTGTAGCATTGGATAGGTAGATGATTGATGAGAGACATCTTATGATGGATAACATCTCCCATTATTATGATATATCCTTCTTGATGAAAACCTCATAGCTTAATGAGAAGTTTTTTCCTACAACATATTTGGAACCTTATGGGTTCAACTTGGTCATTGATGAGTGGTCTTTATATAGAGATCCCCAGAAGGTTGCACTTCAACATCTCATGAAGTGCAAAGGTAGTGATCAGGACTGGGAGAATGGTATTCTCCATGGGATGAATACCAATTTGGAGCATGATAGGGGACACCCATAGTTGGATGGATGGGTGAGGATGATGAGCGAGGGGTTGGTGAGCCACTTGAAGATCTATGACATACGGCAGCAGGAGGCATGGCTGTGCTATCTACTCTTGAAATATTTTGGCCATCATATGACATATCGTATGTCAAAGGGTGTGTTATGGTTTGGGGCATTGCATAGCACCCATATGATATGGTAGTAGAGGATTTCGTTGTATGGGGCATTCTACAAGTAAACTATCATGATGTTACTCCATGACTTGTATGATGAGGAGATGAGGAGGCAACAAGAGTCATTGTTGCTTTGGTTACTCTTGGGAGAGTATGGGCTGATTTTCTCCCATACCTTGCATGATGTTTCAGGAGTAGAGGGTGGAAAAATCATGGTGCAAAGGGGCTACTCCTTAGCCTTAGAGGATCAAGAGGTACTTCCACACAGGAAGGAGTCTCCCATATATATTTTCATTCTAGTATGTGACTTTGGTATTGGGCATGTCAAAGAGGGGAGCTATGAGATGATAGGAGCCTTGTCACAAAGGCCAACTACGCTGTCACTTGGGAGTTTGGATATGTTGATGGAGTGTTCCAAGGATCACTTCATATATGAGGTACTTGATTGGCAAGTAGAAGATGAGAGGTATAGAGTGGTGGATGGAGTCACCTATTACCAGGACATGACCTTCTTGACTTGGATCTCCAAGCACAAGAAGAGGGTTCTACATGTAGCACATGGTTCATTCCTTTCCATTCACTGAGGTCTCATGGAGATATATCATACCATTATGGAGAGATTCTCATGGGAGGGCTCATCCATGAATCTCATCATCAGCTTGTCACAGTGCATGGTAAGAGTTGCATTTTTGTACTTATTGATAAACTAACAAAGTATTTTCATTCTCTTTCCATTTATATATAGTGAATTGCTCCACAAGAGGGAAAGCTTCTATTTGGGCTTCATGGTCTTCCTAAGACCAAAATTAGTGATGGAGATAGCCATCTCTTGTATGGCTTTGGGAAATTATTTCTCTATTTTTGGTATGTACAACTGATATACAATGCCATTTACTACCTCCAAGTAGATGAGAAAACATGCACAACTAGCAAGTGGTTGGGGGACAACTTGCCACATTATGTTCAGAGACAACAGGTAGCAAAACTGCGTTTTAACCACTTGGGAAACTCTTGGTACCATTCAGAATTACACATAAAATTCGAGTGGGTCATCATAGAAAAAAAGAGTGGGTCTTTGAGGATCCAGCTTGCCTATTTGCTCTTTGAGGGAAACATTATTAAAACTCCAAAAATCAACAAAGAAAGCTCTGCTGCATATCATAAGTGGAGAGAGAGACAACATGGGATAGACAATTTGGTCTATCATGTTCAGCCATACAACCCATCTACATTGCAGGAGCAAGAGATGGAAGAATTTTTCTATGAGTTACCACTTTGGAGGGTGACCCATTTTGTTTGGATGATAGCTTGGGATTGGATTTTCTCACGGGGATTGAGGTTCCCAACCTTTTTCAGATCCCTTGCCTCAAGAAGGCCTCTAGACATCATATATTTTCCTCCATGGATATCCCACTTCTTCATGATGAGAACCATTTGGATTTATCACCAAAGGCTAACTTGTACACTTGGGAGGAGAAACTAGAGGACATATTGATGAGAGAGAATCTTGTTTAGTGGAGGAGCTTATCAGATGAGGATGCTACAGGAGGAGGAGAGGAGGCTTTGCAGTGTCTATCCTTGCAGTTTCTTGGGGACAAGCAACATTTGGGAGGGGAGGACTGTAATATTCCCAAAATTAGCTTGTAGCTTGTCACTTAAATAGATGAATAAGTGGGTAGGGAGACCCATAAATATCTTTAGTAGGAATAAAACCAAATCTCATGTGAATGTCGCTCATTATATCAGCTAAATAAAGCACCCTTAGGTGTGAACAGGGGCTAGATCACGAGGATAGGGTCAAAGTTGACCAAATCAACAACGTTGTTATGGAGATAGTGGAGGATTAATGGAGGACAACGCAATCATTTAGGAGGAGTGTATGCATGACAGTAGCATATTTAATGAGTGGGGCCCAGGGTGAGGAAGCTCACCAAGCATAAAATGAAGAGGATGGCAGCCATAGAGGGATGTATTTGAATTATTGATTTTGTGGTCTTGTATGACTATTTGCACGCTTCAGCTGTTTAGCTAAGTCTGTTGTGTTGTTTAGCACAAGGGTGTTCCCGAGTGGGAATCCCACCCTCATCCTCAGGGGACTTCAAGTGCCTACTCAGGAGAGGTATATTGAGAATCATTTCCACCATTCGACATTTGGACAAGCTTCATCCATTATTCCTTGAGCATTCTCCTTCAAGATTGTGTTGTGTTGCAGCGTTGCAGTAGGGGAGGGTTGAGAAACCCAATCGTCGAGCTTGTTTTCTAGTGGAAGGAGCATCCTTTCATCCAATAGGATATTAAGGAGGATCCTTGAGCTTCATTTCATCATTTAGCATCAGGCTAAGCTGCTGCTATCATCTACAGTGTAGTTCCCTTCAAGAATCGCGTTATTTTATTGAGCAGTTGTAGTGGAGGGCTTAGTGCCCTATTTTGTGAGACATATTTCTCGTAAGGGGACCAACCCTTCACCTATTGAGTTGATTGGCTGCTATTGCAGCTGATAGATCATTCCTTCAGCCCCATATTAGTAGTCATCCCCAGGGAGTGCATAAGTGGGCAACTAAAAAAGGGCCGAAAATCCAAACTTAAAATCTGGCCAAACCATTTCTGGGGTTTTCTGGGTTTTTTGACTAGAATTCGTGGTTAAAATCCTAAATCATTCTGAGCACTTTAAGAGCCTTCCACACATGGTTCTTCTTCTTAGTAGAAGTAGTTTCCAACAGGAGAAATAGTAGCAGCACACATTTACAGTGCTAGTTTTCTTTAGTGTATTTCAGCCATCTTATGGCTTGAGTGCATTCCTTTTGGAGCACTATGTACCTTACATTTTTTTTATGCATAATGATATGGCTTAGCTATTTCTGATAACATTTTAATGTCTTGATGTTATATTCCGGCATTTCCAACGTTTTACAGTTTTGTGCTTACATTCTGGTTTTTGCCTGGATTGAAATGTTATAAATGTTCTATATTCCTATCTTTTCCGTTTTGTGGAGGTCACAGGGTCAAACCCTACCAGGTCATTTGGCTGGCCCAACATATTTTGTACGAACCTCGAGGAACACATGGTGCCTCTTGATTGGAAGAACCAAAATTCACCAACCAATCACAATCCACCAATTTAACTTCTAAAACCTTCCACGCGTCAGCACGCGATTGGCCCGCCCGACCAATGTACATGTCAAGTCAGCCTGCTAATGTTAGCACCACATAACTATACGGCCTACCCAGTCATCTTCCTAGTCAACCCTACAAGTTAATTTTTAGTTCTTTTCGAAAAACTTCAGAACACGATAGCTATCACATAGAGTGATAGATTTAGGCAAATCAAATGTCATTGGAATCAAAGTGATTTGGTGTTATTTTCGAGTGATTTTGAGCACTTTAACTTTTTATCATAATTTTGATCCCCTAGATCAATTGAGAAGTGAGCAAAGAGAGATTATTTGCATGTAGGAACTGTGAACAACACCAACAGTTGGTGATATTGCAGAGTGATTATACATAGGAGTTAAATACAAGAAGTGTATACAAGGATGTATATAGTGTGGAATACAGGAACAATGTTTCCTCATGGTTGAGGCATAACAAATTCTAGCACGACATGAAAAATCTTATGTATTTGTTATATTGTAGAAAAATTGCAAGCTCATATTTGTGTATTTATGAATTTTTTCATGCACATGATTGATATTGTTATTTTGAAATTAATAACATGTGTATATGAATCAAGATTAATTATTACTAATGTTAGTTCCATTTTTAATTTCCTTTAGGTGTAATGATGATGGTGCTGACAGTACTTGTTGATGTGTGGATGGCACCGAAGTGTGGAAGATACCCCAAGATGAAACCATGTACAAGGACATGGACTTGTAGCTACAAAGTGAGAGCTCAAGCCAATTTTCATCAACAAAATCAAATCATGGATGTATCATGCACTAAGGACATTTCATACTAAATAAGGAGTGAGGAATGTAATATCCCTTCCTGACCCTTGTACTATAAATCTATATATGTTGATATTGGGAGTAGGGTGTCTATGGAAGTACCTGCTTGGTTAGGTCGGTGGGTCGAGTAATTACATGATAAGGATAGAATGTATATGTGAATAATGTACATAAATATTTAGGTTGGTGAGTTGGATGTGATTGTATGTGGTCTACGTGCCCATGTAAAGTATTAAATAGATTATGGGGCTAGTGTGCCAAGATTTATATGCCTTTAATGGTTCAGTTGAAGGGGAGCCAGATTGTAATTATTTTGTACAAAAATTATAATAATAAAATATGTCTAACTATGGATCCTACTCCATGGAAAGAGTGTGGGGGGTTGCAACTCTGGAAGGAAAGGCAATGATTGGGTATTTGTGATGTTTGTGCACCCAGGGATCCACGTGGCTTCAAGGAGCGCCACTTTGCTAGTGAAGGTCGCGCATTTAAAAAGGGAAATATAGGTTCTTCATAAGGGGGGATGCATTCAAGGGAATTGCTATGATTATGCATTCAAAGATGCACTTAGAGGGTAGTATTAATGTTATTATTATTATACATTGTTTTCCAGAATTATGATTATGTGTGAAGGATTCATCCAGTAGGGGAAAAACAAACAAGTGATTCTAGGTTAGGAATTGGGTTACAAAATTCGTGTGATTCTTTCGTCTGGATGACGAGGGAGCTAGTGAGCCCAGGGTTGGGATCTGGATATTTCTTGATGGTTTGAGAGTTTGGTGCTTTATTTTCTAGGAACCATGTTGGTTCCGGGAGCTTGGTGGCTTCGAGGGTTTGTCGGCCCTAGTTATGGCTCTGTGCCATGGAATTAAGCTTGGGAACTCGGTTAGAGATGGCATGCAGGCTTCCTGGAGCCATGGATCAACATTTATGTTGAGTTGGCACCTTGGTAATTAGCTTGGAGGGTGCTTGGATCCCTGGAGTAGCATGGTTGTTGGGTTGACACCTTGGCCATGGATGTATGGATGTTTGGGTTACTCTTTCCCTAGGGTTTTCCGCCTCAACTCAAGGGTGACCTGTGGCTAAGATTACAAGCTAAATAGTATACAACTAGTAGGAATGTGGAGAGCTCACAGTTAGTTGGCTCTTCTTTATCAGATAAGTGCCCAATTATTTCAATAGTTTTTTCACATATGAATTATTTTTAATTGATGGATTTTATGTTGAAATCACAAATTAGGTATTTCTAACAATTACATTGATTGGAAATTATTTGTCTATATGTGCCATGTGCTATTTATGTTCCTTAGGATGTAAACCCTAGAAGGAATTTTGATAGGATTATGTGGATGGCCACGTATACAGATGCGTGTGTTTAATTAATGTGCTCACAATATTTTGTTATTATTTATGTTGTGGTAATTTAATTACATTTTCTATGTGATGTGAAATGATATTAATTTCTAGGGTGTATTACATTTTATAATTATTATATTTTCCAAGTTAAAATTTATGGAAATAGTTCATTACATACACTTCCTCCTGTATATTTAATTATAATCATGCAGTATTGATTAGTGGCGCGGTGGTGTTTCTCGGTTGGGGACTGGGGACACTACACGTAAAATGGAGGAATTCAAAAAAAATATAGAATTATTTGCAACAGATACTTTGTATTTAGGAGGATCCTATTTGGGATGGTTCTTGAGGAAATGAATAGAAGCAGATATTTTCCTTTCCAGAAAACTCTTCTGGTTTTGTCTTTGTTCAGGAATACTGGACATATGATGTAACATAATATCATCCTTTATGTTGGTAATCTTCTTAAAGGTATTAAATTGAGAATCAATCAAAGAGGAAGGGGTGGAAGAATTTAAATTTAGATTCAAGGAAGTGACATCTAGAGTCCTTTGGTTATTATCTTCCCTAGAGGTTTGATTCCAAGCATTTTGAGCTCTGAAAACACTCCTTATTTCAGTCATCATGACTTCATTATTATCCGTCCAATCTAAGGTTGTGACCATGGGATCGATTATTTTTCCCAAAAATATTTTGTGCACAATTTCCTTATCTCACAAGTATTTTCCTCATTGTATTCTTCATAGAAGTTACATCATGGCTTGGAAATAAAGGAGTTCAAATAATATTCTTGGGAAGGGTTCCTAAGATGAGCCAAATTATAAACTTTAACATGTGGTTGTTACAAGAACTTCTTCTCAAATGATATCAGTTAATTACTCATATCTTGAATGAATTTGAGAATAGAATTGATCTGGGTAAATTCCTGATACCCTTAACCAAGACCTTTTACTTCGGCTGATGAATTGTAATTGCATTTAATCAAAGAGTTAATAAACATAAATTAACATCTGCATGTTGTGAAGAAGAGGAAGATAACAAGCATTAACAACATAAGATATTGATAACGAAGTTCATCCAGGAGGGACTACGTCTCCAGGCCTCGGTGTCAAGATGGTGTAGGCCGCTGCATTAAGTGCTGGAAAGAGTGATGTTGTACATGGATGGTGTTTTCTCTGTCATACAAAGAAAATTCTCTCACGCAGGTAGGTGTGGTCAGACCTCTCCACGAGATGTTCTACTACAGGAACTCTCATTCACAAAAATGACTCCTATTAGTATGGCAATAACTCACACATAATGACTATGAGTATCCTGCTAGCATGGAAACAAAGGGATCTCAATCAAACATACTTGTGAAAATGAGTATCCTACCAACATGGCAACAAAGGGATCTCAAACATAAAATAAATCCATGATATAAATTACATCTCACATCAAGAACAAAACAAGATCCCACATCAAACTTCAAAGAGGGATCTATACAACACAATGCATCTCATATCAAAGAGACAAAGAAGTACATGATAACACTGCATATACCTCACATCCTGGAGCTATCTGAAGAAACTGATGATAAAATGTTGCAATCTAGCGGTACCATCAATCTCGTGGCATCGAATATCCTGAAAATGACTTCTCACACATTAAATGCTGACACCTATAACTTCACTTTGAAAAGCGGCCAAAAAACCTAAGCCTCAGATGGAAAATATGACTACACAACTGAACTCGTGTCACCAAGAGGTGTAGGATCAACTGTCAATTTGCTGAATTTTGGCAAAGTGAAAATCTGGGTGTTAGGGAATCTTTTGGATTCCCCCTAGTTTCCTCAAAGATGCTTCTCCAGAGGGAATCTAGAAATCTCCAACTCAAAAAAGGAATCTGATATCACCATTGAGATCCTTGCAAAATTCTAAAAAGAATGAGTATAAGGTTGACCTCATTCTCACACTAGCAAATTTCAACCTCCAAGGAATCTGAAAGATTCCCTCAAGCTTCCTAAAGATTCTCCTCCACAGGGAATCTGTAAAACCACTGATCAAAAGGAAAATCCGACCTCGCCATTGTGTTCCCTGCGAAATCCTGGTTAAAATGCATATAAAGTTCAATACATTCTGACACAGGAAAATTTTACCTCCTTGGAATAAAAAATATTCTCCAAGCTTCAAAAAATATTCTGTCTCAAAATTCATGCACCATCATGCCTCGAACTGCGTGTCTATCTGCCTTCCAACCTGACTTCTCTTTTCTCATGGCTTCATTGGCCTCCTTGTTCCCTCATCTCTCGTGTATTATCCATTAATCTCCATGGTTTCCTTAAACTCTTTGAATGGCATTTTATAATAAAGTGTGAGAATGAATAATGCAAAGTGTGAGGTTGGCACATTGGTTGGCATAATCATATTAAGATAGTTTTTTTTTAAAACCCAATTTTAGTTTTAAAATAGTTTTTTCAAACTATATAATATATGGAATTCGTATCTTCATATTTTAATGACTCCCAAAAAAAAAAATGGAGGTTTTGTTTAATATGGAATTTAACCATATTTAATATGATTTTTTTACATAACAATTTATCGTATTTAAATTGATTTTGATTGTTTAATAACTATATTTAATATATATATTTTTTTTAATGATTTTTTTTTGTTTTTATGTGGGAAATTAAGTATCATTTTGTTTTGTTTTTTTTAAAGGGCAATGGGCCAATGGAGGAGCGCCATGTGTCAACATCTGAGGGGCTTTCCATGTGGGTCCCACGTGGTTACTGGGATGCCATGTGGCATGTTGTGGGCCCCACTTCCCTTGCCTTAACAAAAATTCAAACTACCCTAACTTTATTATACGAGCTCAGATTGATGAATTGTTCACACCATTTTGATCAGGACGACGAGATCTACGCTCTGGTATTGGTTAGAAAGAAATCCGAACACTTTGATATTTGAGCTTCCATAAGCCCTTTTTGTCCTATGTGTGTCCATGGAGCCACTTGGATCAATCCTCCCCATTGAGGAGCTTTTGGTCCTCCAAAAGAATCAATAATAATCTGCAACTATTATGTACAATTTCTGCACCACAAGTGTCCTTAGAAAGGTCACCCTTCCATCTCCTTCACCTTTTCTCTTTGGAGCCTTAAGCGATGAACTGACACCTGCATCTTCTGCAAACCTGTAGTATAATCTCTTGCAAATTACATGCTCAAATTGACCAACTATGACCCAAACATTTCCATACTTGCCATGAGTTTATAACATGTACTCGGTGTTCAAGCTTACATAAGAATGTAAATCACACCCCAACTATCATTACAAGACCCAAAACATCATTGTCGCATTTTGAAGTGATGGAAAACACATCATCACTTTTACATAAAATAAATGCATCACATGACTTATAAAACAAGGCCAAAATATCATTGTTGCTTAACAAGTGATCAAAAAGCACATCATCACTTTTACATGTAGAAATGCAACACATGATTTAAAAAAATAAGGCCATGATAAGCTAACACATCTAGAAAAATAATCTAGAAAAACCTCTCTTTAGTAAAGTGAGTGGGCCATCCCCCTCTGGGATATTCATTTGTCAATCATCTCTTTCGAATGGTTCATGCACAGGTGCTTTGTCTTTAAGGCATTTCTCTAGATAGAGTCTCCAGTACGTGGTTCTTTGATCGCCACTTTGGTCACAATAAATGCAATGAGTCTTCTTCCTCCATACCTGCTTAACCAGTTTCCTTTTCTGCTATGGAGAAGGATTTTCACGCCTCATCCTCCTTTGTGTTGCCATTATTTTCCAACACTCAGCAAAAACATGGTTATGTAAACCAAAAAAATGACAATTTTTTCGATTCCATGATTTACGACCATGATTATCAACATTCTTATAATCAAAATGCACTCTAGAATAGTGAGACTTGCTATACCTTCCCTGGTGGTCTCTGGTGCGATCATGGTGATGAGAGCTTGCTTCAGCTCTTTCACTGCAACATGCACTTCCATGGGATGATGGTAGAGTGTTCCCATCAATCCTCTTCCCTGGTGAGTTCAACAATGGTTGTTTTCCTTTGATGTCCTTCAAACATCCTCCTTCAGTGTATCCAAAACTTGTGTAGCAAGGTCTCTGTACAACCTCCAATGATTGAGTTATGCCTTGGCCATGAATGCTAAGTCCTCCTCCTTTGTACCCCATCTTGGTGAGGAGTCTCATGTCGGTTCCTGTAATGGGGATCTCCACACTTCCAACAAAAATGTTATCAGTTGAAGATGAAACTGAAGAGAAATCAACACTGCTTACCTCAATTGTCGATTTTGAACAGGTGAAGAGGGCTTCTCTAAGCCTTCGTTGGGCTTCACTTCCTCCAAGGGCTCTGTTGCGGCTTGTAGTTGAAGCTGCAATTACTGCTTCTCCTCCTTCTCTTCCTGTAGGAATTTCTTCAATTCCTCATGATATTCTTGAAGAATTTCATTGTTGTGCTTCAATTCCTCCAATTCCTTTGTCATGGCTTGCAATTGAAGCTGCAATCAATGTTTTTCCTCCTTCTCCTCTTGTAGAAGCATTTCAACTCAAAGTTATCCACTGCTTGTTTCTCATAAGATGCATACAACATGTCTGCATTCTCAGACACCTTGAGCATGGTCTCGTACATGTCTTTGACATCCTCCATTGCTCAACTCAGCGAACGTTCAATGGTTCACGCCTACAATCCAAATTAGCAAGAAGACCGCTCTAATACCACTTGATCAGGGTAAATTCCTGATACCCTTAACGAAGACCTCTTACTTCAGTTGATGAATTAGAATTGCATTTAATCAAAGCATTAATGAACATAAATGAACATCTGCATGCTGTGAAGAAGAGGAACATAACAAGCATTAGAAACATAAGATATTGATAACAAAGTTCGTCCAGGAGGGACTACATCTGCGGGCCTCGGTGTCAAGATGGTGTAGGCCATTGCATTAAGTGATGGAAAGAGTGATGATGTACATGGATGGTGTTTTCTCTGTCATAAAATAAAAATTTGCTCACACAAGAGTGGTTGTACCTCTCCACGAGATGTTATACTACAGGAACTCTCATTCAAAAAAAGGACTCCTATCAGTATGACAATAACTCACACATAATGACTATGAGTATCCCACCAGCATGTCAACAAAGGGATCTAAATGAAACATACATGTGGCAATGAGTATCCCGTCAACATGGCAAAAAAGGGATCTCAAACATAAAACAAATCCATGATAGAAATTACATCTCACATCAAGAACAAAACAAGATCCCACATCAAACTTCAAAGAGGGATATATACAGCATAATGCATCTCATAGAAAAGAGACAAATAAGTACATGATCACACTGCATATACCTCACATCCTGGAGCTATCTAAAGAAAAGGATGATAAATTATTTCGATCTGGCTGTACCATCAATCTCGTGGTGTTGAATATCCTGAAAACAAATACACACACATTAAATGCTGACACCTGAAACTCCACTTTGAAAAGTGGCTGGAAAACCTAAGGCTCAGATAGAAAATATGATTGCACCATTGAAATCGTGTCGCCGAGAGGTGTAGGATCGACTGTCAATTTGATGAATTATGACAAAGTGAAAATCTAGGCCTTGGGGAATCTTTTAGATTCCCCCTAGATTCCTCAAAGATGCTGCTCCATAGGGAAAGTAGAAATCTGCAACTCAAAATAGGAATCTGATCTCACCATTGAGATCCTTGCGAAATTTTGAGAAGAATGAGTATAAGGTTGACCTTATCTGACACCGACGAATTTCAGCCTCCAAGGAATCTAAAAGATTCCCTCAAGATTCCTTAAGATTATCCTCCACAGGTAATATGAAAAACTAATGCTCAAAATGTGAATCTGACCTTGCCAATGCGTTCCCTACTAAATTCTAGTTAAAATGCATATAAAGTTCAATACATTCTGACACAAGAAAATTTTACCTCCTTGGAATAAAAAAGATTCTCCAAGCATCAAAAAGGATTCTGTCTCAAAATCTGTGCACCATCATGCCTCGAACTACGTGTCTGTATGCTTTCTAACCTGAATTATCTTTTCTCACGGCTCCATTGGCCTCTCTGTATTGTCATCTCTCATGTATTCTCCATAATTCTCCATGGTTTCCTTGAACCATTTGAATGACATTTTATAATAAAGTGTGAGAATGAATAAGACAAAGTGTGAGGTTGGAAAATTGGTTGGCATAATCATATTAAGATAGTTGTTGTTAGGAGGTTTTGAGTTCAAATCCCATTGAGTCCAAATATTGTTTTAAAACCCAATTTTAGTTTTAATATTTTTTTTTCAAACTATATAATATATGGAATTTGTATCTCCATATTGTAATGAATCCTAAAAACAAAAATGGAGGTTTTGTTTAATATGGAATTTAAATGTATTTAATATGATTTTTTTTACATAACAATTTATCATATTTAAATTGATTTTGATTGTTTATAACTATATTTAATATATAGTTATTTTTTTAATGATTTTTTTTTGTTTTTATGTGGGAAATTAAAGATCATTTTGTTTTGTCTTTTCTACAAGGGCAAGGGGACAATGGAGGAGTGCCATGTGTCAACATATGAGGGGATTTCCATGTGGGTCCCACATGCTTATTGGGATGCCACATGGCATGTTGTGGCCCCACTTCCCTTGCCTTAACAAAACTTCAAACTGCTCTAACTTTCTTATACAAGCTCGGATTGACAAACTGTTCACATTGTTACGATCAGGACGACGAGATCTACGCTCTAGTCCTAGTTCAAATGTAATCTGAATACTTTGATTTTTGAGCTTCCATAAGCCCTCTTTGTCCTATGTGTGTCCCTGGAACCACCTGGATCAAGAACATATGTCAAATTGATTTACTGAATCTTCAAGCGAAATACCAACACGACATATTTTCTTTTTTGTATTCTAGACATATTTGTAATGTGGACCCTAGGTTAATTTAATTTTTCTCCTCTAACATATGAAAATGGGTAGGAGGAAAATTATTGTAATATTGCATCATTGATACTTGATTTTGTGACCTGATTATATCTAGAAATTTATTATATAATTTAGTGAAACAAATATTAAAAGATTTAATGGTTTCACCTTTTTGTAGGAAACATTGCTTTAGTGTTTCAAGATTTATGTGGTGATGATCTTGATGTAGTGATGTCATAAATTTCCCCACAATAGACATTTTGGCTGTCGACGTTTCGAGTCTAAACCAAGACCCATCGTCAGGACAAAATTTAAGTAGAAGAGAATGAGAAACGAGTCATATAAATAGGAGAACAAGTGTCTAATGTAAGTAACTAGACAACTATTTAAGCTTAAATTCAAATTAATAATATGATATGGAAATAATTCTTTGTTTTGAAAGCATCTCTTCCTTCCTGTTGATCCCTCACATGTGCCTCTAATTTGCTAATTTTATTTTCTTTCCTATTCTTGATGGTGAGTCCCTCCTTTTTTTATTTCAAAGTTGCACTGGCATCAATTGATGGATAGGCATATGTGAGAACACTTAACAAGCACACATAAATATTCTAATTGAATGATAAACAATATTATAACACTTAATGAAAAATCACCAACTAGCTACTAACTAAGGATGTTCCTACTAGACTTAGGCATTTTTGTTCTAACAATCTCAATAGTGGGTCACCCTCATGTAAGGGATATTACAACATAAGTGTTAACAATATCACGTTTTCACTCATCCAAATACCATTTTTCATTCAATTCACTCAAATAATTATCCCAATCACCAAGCATGGGATTCCATTTATATGACATAACCAAGCATGGGATTCCATTTATATGTAACTATAGTCCATGAATTTAACTCCATTACTACGTCTCCAATGTTGAATGGCCAATAAAATATTTATTTTAACACAAGAAGGATACTTCTAAGGAAATTTCATAGTAGTTTCCAATTCCATACAACTCTCTATAGAATTTTCCCTAGTTAGCTTGGGTTGGATTATGAATTTGTATCCTTAACTTGCCAGAATGAAAGGAAAAATCCACATTAGAGAAGTTTTGAGGTCTAAAATGGGCCTCCTAAAGAATTTTATAAAATATTAATGGAAATAATAAAATTATATTAGAATACCTCATTAAGAAATTTGAGTAAAATCGTAGGGAGATAAGTTGAAAATAAGAGTTGAAAAATTAGATTTTTTTTTTAATTTTTTTTATCTTTTTACCTTTTTACTGCAAAAATGGTGAATCATCCCTCATGGCTGACATCATCATATTGAATCTTATTGGTTCTAATAAATTTTATTTTTGTTGTACATTTTTGTTTCAAGGCCCATTTTTAACCTCAAAGTTTCTTTAATGTTCCTCAACTCATAAACTTCCAACTTTTTATGTGGGTTTAAATTTACACATGGCAGATATGGATAGGATAACTATATTTTTTTTCATCCATATTTAATATTTCACACTAGAAAAAGTGGAAGAATCAACTCACAAGACATTTTGTATCGACGAGTCCCACTTTGGAAAATTGGTGTCTAAAACCATGTGGTAGAAGTTTGAGAAATAAAATGGTGTTTCTTTGGGGTAATTTTTTTTTCCTTTTAATAAGTACACCTTTTTTATTGTTTATACACACATATAAATTTCCAATGGGGAAAGAATTTTCTCAATAAGATTTTGTATGCAAAAATTATGTCACTCAGAAGTTAACATTTTGTTCTTACCTCTATAATTTGAACGGATGCCATGTCAGTCCCCATTAATCATGGAAAATGGGATAGCCATGTTATCATGATGAAGAATACTCTAGAAGAGTTTATATCATAACTCTTGTTAAGAGCTGAAAGAGTCAAACTTAACCATTAGTAGGCTATGTTGTGTTATAATCAAGCCACTAGGAAGAAAAGGGGTTCCATTATATTCAAGTGCATTTTGTTCTATCGATGAGTAGTGTATCCAAGAGTAGATAGGGAATGAGGAAATATAGAGGATTTTTCTAGTGTATTAACTCACATGCCACATGGCTGACTTCTTTGTACTTCCATATATTTTCCATTAAGAGAAAGAGAGTTGAGCAATCTCACCTTCTAGCCATGTTTTCTCCCAAAATGGTTTCCCAGGTTATATCTTGTGTTAATTCATGCTTTTTGAGTTTTATTTCATTTTTCTCTTTTTTCTGCATAATTATAGATTGTATGCATACACAATAAACATTAATTTACATATCCATAAATCTAGATAAATAAACCCTCATAGTGTAGATTTTATATTTTAGGAATGATTTTATTGAATGTAAGAATAATTTCATCAAATTTGTTGTGAAAAACTATCCAATGGAATACTCATGGTAGTTTACGGATCATATTGGTATCAGAACATGTTTCTTTGGGTATAATGTGGGGAGTTGTAGGGTATCTAAATCAATTAAGCAAAAATTCACAAAATCACAATCATCACTAACGAATCTTTGAATAACCCTCATGATCCTACAAAGGAGAGGTTCACATGGCTAGAAGAAAAACTTGTGGATATAAATCATAGTGTCAACCTCATAATGGAATCCCTAACTAATAATCTTAGGCTAATTGGAGAAGGTGGAGGTTCTAATGCAAAGGTTTGATCAGAGAGAAACTCAAAAAATTAGGAAGAACCATAGAGGTAATCTAAGAAATAACCAGAAAAATATCAATCTAGTTTGATTTGTATGAACCATTCATAAACCTTGTCCAAAATGGAGGTGATGGCTTATCTCAAGCCATATCAAGCTGATATTGATTCTCTGAAGCTAATTAATTGTTTGCAACAATTAAAAATTTATTTCAATGTTCATGATATAGAGGAAGAATAGAATTTTTTTTTTACTCAGCTAAAATTAGAGGTTCATTACCTAACCTAATTTTAAAGGCACACAAATACCTTAATGCTGGAGGGATATACTCTAGTGATTATGTAGGAGGATTTCAAAACCCTCATAAAGTCACCATTTTACCCTATCGAGTATGTAAATGATGAGTGGATTAGATGTAGAGGAGGACACCATATAATTTAGAAAGATGGCCATAATGCTAGGTATCTCCCAAAAGAACCTAGATGTATTCCTCAAGTATCTATGGGGTATACACAACCATCTACAAAAGCAAGCGATTCTATTGAAACCTAGTCTACTGGACAAGGCTTATGTACAAGCTCAATACTTAGAGAACATAAGCTAGAAGAAAGGGAAATCAATTGGGTAAAAGTAGAAATAGAACCAAGATTATTGTGAGGGGAAGAAGGAGTGGAAAAGGGGGGAATATAAAAGGAAAATAGTCACAACACACTAGTTTTAAAGTTCCCAACATCCACTAAAAACACTATAATGTTGATAGCCATATAGATGAGAAGTGTTGGACGTTGCATCCAAATTTTAACCTAAAGAACAAAAGGAATGATGCAAAGAAGAAGAACCTCATGTCCACTTAATTGAGAAACCAAGTAGAAAGTAGCTTACAATTGGATTAGAATATCATCTATATATTAGTGTATAAGGAGGTGAATATAATTAGCATTTAACAACAAGAAGAGAAGGACACGATGAAAATCTTCCATATAAATATATGGGTCAATAATACAAAGTAATGATTTGTTCGAATTAAGATCATGGAAAAATATCATTGTAGCAAAGATGGTAAACAAAATGGGAGTGGAAGTTTGTGATCATCAAATCCCATATCCATTGGGATGGGTAAATAAGGATGCAAAATAAAGGTAACCAAATAGTGAAAATTTATATTTTCTATTAGTGTGGATTTTATTGATGGAGGAGAAATAGATGTAGTTCCCTTCATGTATGTGGAGTGGTGTTTAGAATTCCTTATATATACATGTAGGATGAAATATTAATGTGAAGAGAAAAATAGTACCACCTCATAAGGGACTGAAAGTCTTCATCGTCTTTGTATTCCCCATTACCAAACATTGGGATATACAGGAAGTTTGTTATAAAAAAAAGTGAGTTAAAGAATTAGTTGTAACAACTACTGGAATAGGGTGTCATTTAACCAAATATGTTGTCATTTGGGTTGCCCATAATCATTATTCCAAGGAATAATGATACTCTGTGTATTGATTATAGGGTGATAAATACAATTATGCTCAAGCAAAAGTGCTACCAAGGATAGAATATCTGCTAGATTAGTTTTAAAGGATCCTAATTTATTAGCAAGATTGGCAAAGTCCAATTACAGAAACAACATCATTTCAACCAACTTTGGGATTCTAGGATCTAGCCCTCCTGAATTCGGAGAGGGATCTCTCCAATAAGTGCAAAGATGGATTTGTCTTTGAAGTTTGGGGTTTATGATATTAGGCTAGTTATGAAGGCCAAGGGTTTGTTTGTTTTTTGGATGGTTGAGCATGATTACTGTTCAAGGTGGAAAGTTCTGAGTGCAAAAGGTTCCAAAGGTGAGAAGTTGCAGGCAATCAGAGTAAGCTTCGACCAAAAAGATAGACAATTGCAGGTTTTAGTCCATTGGGCTATGGAGTCATAATAGGATTTAATTGGAACAACAAGAGGCAAGAGTGGTCCATGGGGAAAGTCATCTATGTCTAAGGATCTCTTTGAAGATTGATTTATGGAATGGAATGATACAATAAGAAGGAGAAATAAACAGATGCAGAAACAAGAGCAACCCAGGATCTGGTAAGTACTTTGAAACTAGCCAGCCTTTGACATGGACTCAAGAAAAACATAAAAGTAAACTAGGATCTGGTAAGTACTTTGAAACTAGCCAGCCTTTGATACACTTTCAATAGAAAACATCTCAAAACAAAGGGAAACCTGAAGGAAACTTTTGGAGTAGAAACTAGTGGGCCGAGCTCACCACAAATCCTCTCTTAGCTCTTCTTTTACTTGGTTACTTTCAAGACAGATACAAAGATAACAACAAGATGGCCTAAGATCTGGTAAGTACTTTGAAACTAGCCAGCTTTTGACACATTCAAAGGGAAACAATCAGATAGTCTGTGGGATCATACTGGGACCAGGGCTCACCATATCTTCCTCAGTTCATCTTCACTAAACATATACTGAAAATAACATCTAAGAATAACATTCAGCTAAGACAATAAGACGAGGGAACGCCAGCATTCCTATGCTTAAACTGAATTAAATCATTCTTAAATAACACAATTTAGAAGAAAACATTCAGATAAATATTTGAGTTAGAGAAGGTTACTGATATACAGTAGGTCCTAACTCTATGCATGTTGTTCTTTATAAGAGAATATGAAACACAGATGAAAACAGAAACGAAAATAACAAGTTACAATTAGAGAAACATCACCGTCAACATAGACCAGGATCCCATAAATCAGCTTGTATTGATGCTTCAAACCAGTTACAGCTTTAAGTCCAGTGCTTTAGGTTAGCAACCATCTACACATCTCAGCCTAACCTATCTATCACCAGCAGAGCTCCAAGAGCCAGTGAAAACTATGTACAATCAGAAGTTTTTGCTCAAATGTATATCAAAGTTCTACAACCAACCCCTCACTCATCCTCTGTTGTAGTATATATAGAAGGATGAGGAGGTGAGATCTGATAAAAGATATCATTTTACAATTAATACAGACTCAATGACTTCTTGGCCCTTGAGGGGATCAATGAAGAAAATTACACGGGGATACTCTGTATTAAATGTTTTTACATAAAGATTAAGCTCGGTGTGAGCTTTTGTTGACCTTTGAGGCTTTGTGTAATGTTGAAGTAACTCTGCTGATATTTTGTCATTAAGTTTCCTTGCAAAAGTAACTTTCTGGCTGTGTCGAGGTGAAAATCTTCATTCGATCAATAACTTCGGCCTTTGATTGAGTACTTTGAGGAACAGGTGGCACTATGGTAGCTGAGGAATCAATTTTCCCTAGATTATGGCGGTGGAGGCATTCCTGCTTGATAAAAGACTTTAGGTTTTCTGTAAACTGTGTTTTATTTGGGGATTAGGCTTTTGATAAGCATCTTTAGACGTAATCCCTGTGAAACTGTCTCTAATCCTATGTTCTGATACATTTAGGTCTTCGACACTAATACCCTTTGACAGTGTTAAATCCATGCTTTTCTTGTTGATATGCAAGGTTGCGCAGAGATGAAACGGCATCGATGCCTCATAAAACACCGATGATAAGTGAGATTGAAAACCCCTATGAATGATTTCCCTGATGAAATGAAGGCAAGAGGATCGTCACCCCCAGCCTGCGAATTTTCTTCAGTATGGAGAAAAAACATTAAACCCTGTAAAATACAAACAAAAGTTATGAAATCCTGTGTATATAGTTTGACTTCTTTAGAGGACGTGTGGAAGGAGCGGGGTCATTGGATGGCATCATCCAATGGTCGGGATTAATCGGGGAGATCATAGAATGGGCAGAAGAAAAATTAGATCAGGGTCGTCGATCGCGCAGAGATCGACGGTTGGGAGAAAATGGGGAAGTCAAAAACAGAAAACTGTTCACCGGGCAATCGAATCAGGGGGACGAAATCTGATCCATCGATCTACAGATTAGATCGAAGGCGGGAAATGATTTAACATCACGCCGGGACCACATTAAGGGGCGGTTATCTTCATCAAGCGACAACCGTCGGATGGGCGGCTTAAGATCGGACGGTCCACAACGATATCGCTCGGCATCCTCGTCCGAACGATAAGGCGTGATGGATGGCGGTTTTCCAAACAGTATAGGGGACGCGTGGCGGCAAGTGTATCGAATCGCTGGCAATCAGGGGAAAACAACCTCTTGCCCGAAGGCGGTGCGATGAATACCGCTAGTTTTGGGCAATCGGCTTACAGGCGGTGACGACCACAGGGGGACGAACTCCGCACCGTCCGATCTGTAAATTAGATCGATGGTGCCGAATGGTTTGAAAATGATACCGGAAAATTAATGAGAAATAAAAACCCAAGGTTTAAATTTAAATAATGGTTTTAATGTTTTTGGGGCGAAATATCTGTTTTAACGGATAAGCGCCCGACTAGCTCAGCGCCAGGTTCTGGCGCCAGGGTGCATGGATAAAAAGGGTTATGGACTTAGCCGAAGGGGCTTAAATCCTATACATAGAGAATATGTATTTCAACGGTTTTTCAAGGATTTTGAAAGGAAATGAAGGTTTCGATAAGGCTAAGAAGGGGGTCTTAGAACCTTATCAAGGGTTTTATGACGTGGAAGGGGAGAAATATACAAGGAGGGATTTCACGGGTAATGAAAGGGGTAAAAACGAGGTTAGCTTTTGAAGAGGGGGAAGGGGAAAAGGGTCCTTGCAGCAGTAATATGGCTTAGAAATCAGTAGGATTTCTGAGTGTAAGATGGGAAAATCAGTGAAGTTTTGGACAGAGGAAAGGGAGGAGGCCTTCAAGAGTCTTCAAGAGCCAACAGATTTTAGTGAGAAAAATTGTTCCCTGAAGGCTCAAAGATAGATTTAGCCACCTTTTGGGATAATCAAATTTTACAGGTGGCTAATAGTGGCTCCACTTGGGGATGGTGCCTTCTTGAAGGCATCAAGAACTTTCAGACCTGCATTCTCTAGGAGGTTGACCATGTGCCTGATCCATTAATGTTCTCTGGGAGGCTGATCAGTTGCCTAATCCATTGGGCTGCTCTTCCTGTGCTGGGATGATTTTCTCTGGAAATGTATTAGCAGTCATAAAAGAAATGGACCTTCATCAATACAAATTTCTACCTACCGAATCCTACAGATCTAACATTTTTTTCTTCAATAGAGTGCACTTGGATTGGAAAACTCTTTTCACAACATTTTATTATTTTCAAAGCAGGAAACTAATCTAATTCTACTGCTTATTTCGCCCTGAACTCAGTTTAAACAGTTGAGTTCATATGCTTCTCTATCTATTCTACTGTGTTTTGGGATTAAACAATCCAACAGATGTTTATTCTCTAATTTCTACAACAGAAATTTTAAAAACAGTCAAGTCAAGATTAAGCTGTTTGACTTGCTGTTATCTATGGCATAAAGACAAGCTGCACATAGACATTTATTTAGCAGAAAAATAAATAAAAAATGGAAGGCTTAAGATCTGAAATTTGAAAACATTTCCTTCCTCTTTTCTACAACTCTGATTTGACTCTTATTGAGTTGTCTTTTCTTTTTCTCTGGTTCATATTTTGAGCTGATTAGAACCAGATTTTTTACATCTTTTTGACTTAGAAAATAAAACATATTTGAGTCATCTCTCTTTGGAAACTAAGGTCTAGGTTTTGAACATGTTTGAACCTTTCATTTCTATCCTAATCTATCTACCGGTAAGCCAAGATTAGACAGTTTGGCATACCAAATTTACTATCCTATCAGTAGAAAATTTAAAGCTAATTAGTCAAGATTAAACAGTTTGACTAACTAGAAGTGTGTTTTTCAGGAGTGGCATTTGAGCTTGCACACTTTCAGATTTATCTCTCTTTTTTGGTATGGGGCTATACCTTGCTTGTTTTCAAAATCTACCCTCTTTTCTTTCTTTTCATGTTTTTGTATTTTTGTTTTTTACAACTTTGAATTCAATGGTGGATGAAATATTTATAATGGGAAAAGACAAAAAGGCTTCAAAACATAACATGGATCATGAGAAGTAATGCTTAAGCATCCTGCCATTGACAGGACCCCCAAAAAATTCTGCTCCATTCAACTCCTGCAAGAAAAATGCATTGTTACCAGCAGCTGAATGAATAGAGTAAGGGCCAAGCCATAGGTTGTCAAATTTTCCATGCTTGCCCTTCTCTTCCCTCCTTGATTCCCATTTTAAAACTTTGTCCCCAATCTTGAAATTTCTAACCTTTGTTCTTCTGTCAAAAAGCTGTTTAATGCTCTCCTGTTTCTACAATGCTTTGTTATACACTTCCTCTCTGGTTTGCTGAAGATGAATGGTCTAATTTATTATTCTGATCATGTCATTAACTTTAGTCTGCAACTCTTGAATCAACTTGATTACTGGTACACCGAGGCTATTTGGAAAAATCGCATCTGTACCATACACAAGCTGGAAAGGTGACATACCAATAGATTTTTTCAAATTCAATCTGTCAGCCCAAAGTGCATGAACCAACTTTGTGTGCCAAGACTTATTATTGTCCTCCAACAGTTTCTTGATTATGTTCACTAAGCTTTTGTTTGAGGATTATGCAAGTCCATTACCTTGAGGGTAATAGGCCGTAGAATGCCCCAATGTTATCTGATATTTATGACAGAACTTAACCATCTTCTATGATCCAAATGATGCTACATTATTAGTGATGATCTTGGTAGGACAGCCAAATATGGAGAGAATATTAGTCTCCGTAAATTTTATGATAACTGAATCATTGGCTTGCCTACAAGGAATGGCTTCTATCCAGTTAGTGAAATAGTCTGTGGCAGTGAGAATCCATTTGTGCTGGGCAGAAGATGGGGGATGGATTTCTCCTATAAAGTCAAGTCCCCACTGTTGAAAAGGGGCTTCAACAGTGATTAGATGCAGAGGGAGGGGTAGCAGTTTTCTTTTGCCTTCAAAACGTTGACACTTATGACAGGCTATGATCATCTGGTGTACATCATGGAAAAGAGTAGGCCAATAGAAACCAGCCCTCAAAATTTTGTTGGCTGTTGTCTTCCAGTAAAAATGACCTCTACACTCTCCTTCATGGAACCGATACTTAACCTTATCTGCATCAAACTCAGGCAAACATTTAAGCAATAGACCACTTGCATTTTTCCAATACAGACATTTATCTATAATGCAATAGTTTACAGCTTTCAATTTTAGGAACCTTGCCTTTGTTTTTGTCAAACCAGGAGGTGTATTCAAATTAAGCAGAACATAAAGAATGTCAGCATACCAAGAGGAATTCATAAAATGGTTTTCAACAATGGGTGTTGATATTTCCTCTTGATCATCTAAAGCATTAATCATATGAATATCAAGAACTTCACAATTTGATTCAGCCATTAATCTAGCTAGACCTTGGCCTTTGATGAGCTTAGTGGGTTTTATCTCTAAATCATATTCAAGAATAACAACAATCCACTTACCTCTCTTACCATCTGGGTCCTGTGTTAGAATGTCTTTAACAACTAAATTTGGGACAAAGGCAATAATATGTGAATGAAGGATGTATACTCTGAAGTCTTTCAATGCTTTAACCAAAGCAAAAGCTTGCTTCTCCATAATGTTATACTTCAAAGGGGCATCCCTCAATGCCTTGCTAAAGAATGCGATGGGCTGCTCTTGTCCTTGTGGATTTTTTTGTAAAAGGACAGCAGCTATGGTATGTTTTGATGCAAACAAGAAAATATAAAAATCTTTTGAAAAATCAGGACTTATAAGAACCGGTGTTTTGGTTAACGCTTGTTTCACCAGTTCAAAGGATTGCTTTGCTTCCAAGGTCCATTTTACCCCTTGCTCCTTTTTCAACATGTTTGTGATATTCCTAAGGAGCTCAGCTAAGTTGGGTATGAACCTTCTCAAAAAGTTAATCTTCCCAATGAAAGATTGCAACTCCTTGATGTTTCGAGGATGAGAGATTTGCAATATGGCCTCAATCCTCTTTGGATCTATCTTTATACCCTCTTCTGAAATAATGTGTCCAAGAAGCTTACCTTCTTGGAGACCGAATAATGTCTTCTTAGGGTTTAAAGATATTCCAAACCTTCTGCACTTCTCGAAAACTTTTCTCAAATGTTCTAAGTGTTCTTCATCTATTTTTGAAAACACAGTGACATCATCAAGATAGATAATGATGAAGAAGCCCAATTCTTCCGAGAATGCTATGTCCATGGCTCTTTGGAAAGTTGCTCCAACATTCATTAGACCAAAGGGCATTTTCACATACATGAAAGTGCCCCATGGTGTAGTAAAGGTTGTCTTTAATTGATCAGCAGGGTAAACCAAGATCTGATTGTACCCTGAATAGCCATCCAGCAAAGAAATTCTTCTAGACCCTACCACCCTTTGTAAAATATGATCCATCTTGGGTAGAGGGTAGTTGTCTTTTAATGAAGCTTTGTTTAAATCTCTAAAGTCTATACAAAGCCTGATTTCTCCAGTTTTCTTCCTAACAGACACCAGATTAGATACCCATTTAGAATATCTAATAGGGACAATAATACAAGCTTCATACATCTTTTTAATCTCCTTCTCAACCAAAGGCAACTGAACAGGGTTTATTCTGCGCAGTTTCTGTTTGAATGGTTTTTGGTTTTCTTTAAGGGGAATTTTGTGCTGTATTATTTCAGTGTCATAGGATTTAAGATCTTCGTAACTCCATGCAAAAACATCAGAAAACTCTTTAAACAGCTCAATGTATTTGAGTTTAATGTGAGCTGGTAAAGTTTTAGACAGCTTAATCATTTTTGGTTTTTCCTCACTGCCTATATTGCACTCCTCCACTTCAGTCTCTACAGGTTCCAGTTTTGGTTTTTTGGCCACATCGTCAAAATCAAACAACTCTTCTAAAGGGGCTAGACCTCTAGGCAAACTTTCATCTTTAGCATGGAGAGTTTCCAACTCCTCTGTTTCGTTCGTAAGTTTGCTAGACAATAGGTTAATATTGACAGGCTCAGGAGATGGTTCTTCTTCACCAAGAAATTTTTCTTCACTGCAGTCTGTTTCATAGTCTGAGTCTGAACTTTTTAGTTCGAATTCATTTCTGAATTGCATGAATTCTTCTATTTGTTTTTCATTGTCAAACACCTGCCAATACTTCTTATTATCAGGCACTGCTGGTCTAAACTTTATCTCAGTTGTACAGTCTTTGGTTTCAAATGGCACTAAGCATGTCCTAGCTACAAAGGCTAAATTGTGAGCTGCAATGTTTCTTTTCCTTGGGACAAAAATTACTTTGGACTCCTCGAATGTTTTTAAAAGGTCCATGACATCATTCCGGTAGGCTCTAAGTCTGGGATGATTTGCGTTATACTCCCCATTGACTTGCCTAATGATCAATTCAAAATCCCCATATACATTGATTCTTCTGGCTCCTAACTTTTTCAAAAGATGTAAGCCTAAGAGAAGGGATTCATATTCTGCTATGTTATTGGAACACTGAAAGTTTAATTTGCATGAAATGCATTCTGTGTGGTTGTTTTTAGTGTTAGTAATCCAGATACCTGCACCAGCATTAGTTCTAGTGCATGACCCATCAAAATAAATACTCCAGAGAGGACTTTTCTCGGTTTCATCTTGGTTAGAGTCCTCTTCAACTATCGTGGTCAAGGGTTGTTGTGGAATCTCAGCACTAAGTTGAATTTGTTTTTATTCCCCCAGATTTTCATTTATTTGAGGGATACATTCTTGACTCTCAATGTTTAGAAGCAAGGGACACATGACTTGTAGTTCAAGACCCATATCTGGTTTGCTGTTGTTTAAAGGTTCAGCAAACTGTTTTGACAGTTCATTGGTATTTACCTCCTCCTCTCTATCGGCCATTAATTCTGTTAAAGTGACTTGTTCACTAAATGTTTCATCATTAAACATGATAAAATAATAGAGGCTTGTATTGACAGAATAGATAGGAGAGTTTTGTGGTCTGTCTTGGCTTGTGACTATGTATTTCATATTGGATTCCCTGTATAGTCTTCTAGTTTGATTGAAAATAGGGATAGTCGCATAGGTCATGTCCATTTGCATAGTCCCCTGTAACTTAGCCCCCCAAGACCTTGAGAGTAACAACCATACTTTGGGGGCACATCAGCCACAACAATATCCATGACTAAGCATTTGGCTAGAATTTGGGCTAAGTTAACACAGAGGTCCTTGATCAATCCTAAACATTTTACTCTGCTAGAATCAAAAGAGTAAAGGTCTTTATAAGGTCTGGTGATTTCTAGACCCAGGCTCTCCATTACGGCTTTAGGCATTAGATTATGAGAATTCCCTGAGTCATGCATAGCGTTGTGCAAAATCTTGTCATGAACGTTAAAACTCACATAAAAGGGAGGAACGGTCCCTCTTGATATTTTCCTTCAATCTTTGGACCAAAAATAAGCTATGGTTGGTCATCGTTAAGATTGACTGTGTCATTGTTGTCTTATAAATTTAAAGCCTTCAAAGTTTGGGTCCTATATACATGTTGGGCAGCTAACTCGGTGAGGGGAACATAAATTTTGATCTTTGAGATTTCCTGCTCCAGGCTGAAAGGAATTTGGTTCTTTGAAAAACTTGTTTCAGCCTTATTAACTACCATTTTATCAGCAATGTCAGGTTGCTGTTTTGTTTTGTTTACATTTAATAAAAAAAAATTCACAGGAGTACTAGCTGTAGTGTTAGTACTACTAATGTCTACACTCTGTTTTTCATTGTCTTGAGTGCTTATTCCTTTACCTTTATCAGAATTTTCAGCCAATGTTTTATCCTTTTGTTTGACAACTTTAGGCTTGGTTGCAGTGTTGTTTTGTGAGGATTTGTCAGAGGTTTTGTTGTTGGGGGTTTGTTGACTAGATTTACTTCTAAGGTCATATTCACTTCGAGGTTCGGTGACGGCATTTTCCATGTCTTGACAACAATTTTCATTATCATCTATTTTGTCATCATAAGGTGTATAAAGACCTTGTTTTTTATCATAATGAACCTCAAAGTCATCATCATCTACCCCAAATAGGTTAATATCATCTTCCTCTATTATTTGATCTGTTTCCTCAACCTCACTTACATAGTTTTGATGAAAGGGAGGAGTGATTTGCTGATCATCTTCCCTAGCTCTGTTTGGAGGTTGGTTCCTTCTAACATTCTGATTCTGGTTTTGGTTTCTGTTTTGAGGAGCACTTTGGTTTTGACTTGCTTGTGCTCTCTTAATTATGCTCATCTCTTTCATCATTTCTTCCATCATTCTTTCCATCTTTGAATTGGAAGTGGAAGGTGTGGATTCCTCTCTAAAAGATACTCTTTTCTCAGCTTTCATCCTTGCTCTTTTCTCCATCAGGTTGACTTCTACAGAAAGAGCACCTCTTTGCATATCTTCAAGAGTTGCAAAGTCTCTCTCTCTCAGCTGATAGGTCATGTCAGAATCAAACCCTTCAGGAAACTTGTTTAAAGCTGAGCCTTGTGGAGGTTTTAGCTCTGGGGAAAGTGCATTATACACACTATTGAATCTAGTGCAATAAGCTTGGACACTTTCCCCAGGGTTTCTATGAAGGTTCTTGTAATCATAAAGGACTTGGAGAGGATTCTTTTTAACTTCCCATTTGTTTAAGAATGTTTGATGGAAGCCTTGGAGATCATTGATACTATGGGGGGCTAAGCCTTTAAACCATTTTCTTACTTCTCCCCCCAGGCTTTGAGAAAATAATCTAAGTTTGATAGAATCATCATCAATTTCATTTCTGTCAAAATAGTCATCCATCTTATCCACATGTTGTGATGCAGTTGTAGTATTGTTAGCATCATATAATGGAATTTTGGACTGATAGTCCTGTGGAAGGTTGACTAATGGTGCAGGAAGGACTAAGGGAGCATACCATGTTGCCATGATATGTGGTAGAGGTGGATTTACAAGGGGTGGATTAACAAAAGGGAAAGTGGGTTGGAGTGGAGTGGTTTGGACAGTGGATGTTGGATGAAGGGATGTGGATGGAACAATAGTAGATTGCTGAGCTGATCTTGGATGAGAGACACCTAAGTTGTGGAGGAAATGTAAATCAGGAGGTGTTGTTTCTCTACTACCAAGATGTTCACTAGTTTCAGGAGAAGAAAGTGAAGACTCAGAATCTAGCTGGATTATATCATCAAATGACCTAGTTCTAAATGGATTTACTAAGTCAGCTTGTGATTGTTGTAGAGCTGAAAGATGTTCAGGAACTGATTTAGCTCTCAAGGGTGGTCTGAAAACAGTCGATAATTTAATCTTAGGAGACTTCCTAAGGATACTTTCTGGGTTATCAACTACTTCAAGTGGATCAGGGTCAGGATAGGCTCTAGTGTGAATCTTTCTAGGAGCCACTATGCTGTGTTTTTCAGACCCAAATAAACAAGACAAGTTCAACCAGATATGACAGTCTTTGAATGGTTAACTAATCTGTTTACCTAAATTTCAATCCTACAGTCCTCTAACTGAGTTTGAATGATATTATGATGATCAGGGTTCTTCCCAGTGGAGTCTTAAGGTCTGTTCAGGATTGTGGAGTCGCCAAGTGGAAGTTTTTAGCTCTTTTCAGAGGTAAAAGGTTTTATGGTCCACCACCATGCTTGTGAAATATCCCTTTTCAAGGATATCCCGGAACACAACAAACTCTAACCAGAGATTGACTGGGAGGGAATTTACCAGATATTTCACCTCTGAAAGAGGATGAGATCCGGAAGCTACCTGGCCCTTTCCAGACTCTATCTAAGAGTATGGGGTAAAACACAACAAAAGGTAAGTGTCAATGTAGGAGTACGTTTTTTACTACCAATCTGAAATATTTTTGGTTTTTTCTGAGTTATTTTTGAGTTGTGTGGTTTTTAAGAATATCCTAACTTTGTTTCAAAACTTAGCTACGGTTATGAGACAAAGACAGTCTACTCTTATGGCTAAGCCAACTGATTTTTCAAGGTTAGATAAAGTCTTAAGAGAATCCTAGGGTTTACCTAGTTTGTCACTGATTCAAACAAGTTTCATCATAATTACCATTTCTTGGCAGTGCTTGAAAAGGCTGCTTTTAACTCTCAAAGTTTTCTTGAATTGAGGGTTCTCTGAGGTCTTAAAAGGTATCAATAACACTCAGTTCCCCAGCGGAGTCGCTAGAAATGTTAGGAATCTGTAATTTTAGCAGATTGGTGAGACTAAAACTATAGAAACAACATCGTTTCAACCAACTTTGGGATTCTAGGATCTAGCCCTCCTGAATCCGGAGAGGGATCTCTCCAATAAGTGAAAAGATGGATTTGTCTTTGAAGTTTGGGGTTATGATATTAGGCTAGTTATGAAGGCCAAGGGTTTGTTTGTTTTTTGGATGGTTGAGCATGATTACTGTTCAAGGTGGAAAGTTCTGAGTGCAAAAAGTTCCAAAGGTGAGAAGTTGTAGGCAATCAGAGTAAGCTTCGGTCAAAAAGGTAGAAAATTGCAGGTTTTAGTCCATTGGGCTATGGAGTCATAATAGGATTTAATTGGAACAACAAGAGGCAAGAGTGGTCCATGGGGAAAGTCATCTATGTCTAAGGATCTCTTTGAAGATTGATTTATGGAATGGAATGATACAATAAGAAGGAGAAATAAATAGATGCAGAAACAAGAGCAGCCCAGGATCTGGTAAGTACTTTGAAACTAGCCAGCCTTTGACATGGACTCAAGAAAAACGTAAAAGTAAACTAGGATCTGGTAAGTAATTTTAAACTAGCCAACCTTTGATACACTTTCAATAGAAAACATATTAAAACTAAGGGAAACTTGAAGGCAACTTTTGAAGTAGAAATTAGCGGGCCGGGCTCACCACAAATCCTCTCCTAGCTCTTCTTTTACTTGGTTACTTTCAAGACATATACAAAGATAACAACAGAATGGCCTAAGATCTGGTAAGTACTTTGAAACTAGCCAACTTTTAACACATTCCAAGGGAAACAATCAGGTAGTCTGTGGGATCAAACTGGGACCAGGGCTCACTATATCTTCCTCAGTTCATCTTCACTAAACATATACTAAAAATAACATCTAAGAATAACTTTCATCGAAGACAATAAGATGAGGGAATGCCAACATTCCTATGTTTAAACTGAATTAAATCATTCCTAATAACACAGATGGAAGAAAACATTTAGATACAGATTTTCATTCAGAGAAGTTTACCGATATACAGTAGGTCCTAACTCTATGCATATTGTTCTTTATAAGAGAATATGAAACACAAATGGAAACAGAAACAAAATAACAAGTTACAATTAGAGAAACATCACCATCAACATAGACCAAGATCCCATAAATCAGCTTGTATTGATGCTTCAAACCAGTTACAGCTTTAAGTCCAGTGCTTTAGGTTAGCAACCATCTACACATGTCAGTTTAACCTATCTATCACCAACAGAGCTCCAAGAGCCAGTGAATACTATGTACAATCAGAATTTTTTTCTCAAATGTATATCAAAGTTCTACAACCAACCCCTCACTCATCTTCTGAAAAAGTATATATAGAAGGATGAGGAGGTGAGATATGATAAAAGATCTCAATTTACAATTAATACAGATTTAATGGTCTCTGGCCTTTGAGGGGCTCAATGAAGAAATTTACATGGGGATACTCTGTATTAAATGTTTTTACATAAAGATTAAGCTCAGTGGGAGCTTTTTTTGACCTTTGAGGCTCTGTGGAATGTTGAAGTAACTCTGCTGATATTTTGTCATTAAGTTTCCTTGCAGAAGTAAATTTCCGGCTGTGCTAAGTCAAAAATATTCATTCGATCAATAACTTCGGCCTCTGATTGAGTACTTTGAGGAACAGGTGGCACTATGGTAGCTGAGGAATCAATTTGCCCCAGATTATGGCGGTGGAGGCATTCCTTCTTGATAAAACACTTTAGATTTTCTGTAAGCTGTGTTTCATTTGGGGATTAGGCTTTTGATAAGCATCTTAGACGTAATCCCCATGAAGTTGTCTCTAATCCTCTGTTTTGATACATTTAGGTCTTCGGCATTGATACCCTTTGACAGTGTTAAATCCACGGTTTTCTTGCTGATATCCAGGGCTGCGGAGAGATGAAATGACATCGATGCCTCATAAAACACCGATGATACATGAGATTGAAAACCCCTGCTAATGATTTCCCTGATGAAACGAAGGCAAGAGGATCGTCACCCTCAGCCTGCGAATTTTCCTCAGTATGGCGAAAAACATTAAACCCTGCAAAATACAAACAAAAGTTATGAAATCCTGCGTATATAGTTTGACTACTTCAGAGGACGTGTGGAAGGAGCGGGGCCGTTGGATGACATCATCCAACAGTCGGGATTAATTAGGGATATCATAGAATGGTCAGAAGAAAGATTAGATCAGGGTCATCGATCGCGCAGAGATCAACGGTCAGGAGCAAAAGGGGAAGTCAAAAACAGAGAATCGTTGACCAGGCAATCGAATCAGGGGGATAAAATTTGAACCATCGATCTGCAGATCAGATCGACAACGGGAAATGATTTAACATCAGGCTGGGACCAATTAAGGGGCAGGCATCTTCATCGAGCGACAACCGTCAGATGGGTGGCTTTAGATCGGACGGTCCACGACAATATCTCTCGGCATCCTCATCCGAATGATAACACACGATGGACAACGATTTTCCAAAAAATGCCCAGGATGCATGTCACGCGATGTATGTAATCGCTGGCGATCAGGGGAAAACAGCCTTTCGCCCAAGGGCAATGCGATGGATACCGTCGGTTTTGGGCAATCGGCATACGGGTGGTGGGGACCACATGGACACGAACTCCGCATCGTCCGATCTACAAATCAGATCGACGGTGAGGAACGGTTTGAAAATGATACCGGCGGATAAATGTAAAATAAATTAAAACCCAAAGTTTAAATTTAAAACAAAGGTTTTAATGCTTTTGGGGGCGGGATAAATATAAATACGATTAAGCACCCGGCTAGCTGAGTGCTTGGTTCTGGCGCTAGGGCGCATGGATGGAAAGGGGTTAGGGACCTAACTCGAGGGAGCTTTAGTCCAATACATATAAAATATGCATTTTAACGGTTTTTCAAGGATTTTCGAAGGAAATGAAGGTTTCGATAAGGCTAAGAAGGGGTCTTAGAACCTGATCAAGGGTTTTTATGATGTGGGAGGGGGGAGAAACATGCAAAGGAGGGACTTTCATGGGAAATGAAGGGGTAGAAAATGAGGTTAGCTTTTGAAGAGGGGGAAAGGGAAAAGGGTCCTTGCAGTAGCAATCTGGCTTGGAAATTAGCAGGATTTCTGAGTGTAAGATGGGAATATCAGTGAAGTTTTGGATAGAGAAAAGGCAGGAGGCCTTCAAGACTCTTCAAGAGCCAACAAATTTTAGTAATGAAATTCGTTCCTTCAAGGCTCAAAGACAGATTTAGCCACCTTTTTGGGATAAATCAATTTCACAGTGGCTAACAAAGTTGCATCAAGAAAAATAATTCATCATACTTGACTTAAAGTGTTTATATCACTAGGTTTAGGTTGGAAAAGAAGATACCTAGACCAACTTTAAAAGCAAGGAATGGTTTGTGTGAGTGGTTAGTCATGTCATTTGGCCTATCCAATGCACCAACTAAATTTATGAGGTTAATGCATTATACACCATACTCTTTTATAGATTCATTTGTTATTGGCTATTTACATGATATACTAGTATACATTGCTACATGGGTGGAGCACATAACACATTTGACTCTGATGATAAAGACTTTAAAGAAGCACCAACTACTAGAAAATATCAACAAGTGCGAGTTTGAAAAGTAGTATTTGGTCTGTCTAGGGTATCTTATAAGTGGAGGAGAGATAAATATAGATCCAAATAATATGGAGGAAAACATGAAGTGGCTATCACCTACAATGTTTCTAAGTTTAGGATTTTTTTTGGGTTAGCATAATACTTGAGGAAATTCATAGCCTCAATTTTTGTAGAAGAAAAACCACTCCATGCCACAATAGTGAGTGGTAAGAATTTCAAGTGGGGAAAATGTAAACAAAGGGCCTTTGAAGAGTTAAATAAAAATATCAATCAAGCACTAGTTCTGGAATTACCAAAATTTAAGTATCCCTATGAAGTGGAGATATATGCAAGTGGGTATGCTATGAGAGTGGTCTTGATTGAGGGAGGAAGGGTTGTATGCTCCCATTCTGAACTATTTCATGGGGTGTTTCTCAAATACCCTACCTAAGACAAGGATATTTATCCCCTGGTGCAAGCTGTGAAGAAGTGGAAACACTATCTTAGACAAACGGACACAATAATCCACACATATCATTAGCCACTACAATGTATGTAGGCCCAAAGTAATCTACAACAAACCAATCATTACTAGTGGACAAGGTTTTTACAGGAGTTTCATTTAATGATAAAGTACAAGAATGAAAGCATAAACAAGTTGGTTTACATAATTCTAAGGCCACACATATGAATGATCACAAAATTTGTAACTATGATGCACATGGATCCATTCACCCATGATGCATACAAAGGGAAATATTCATAGGATGAGTACTTCTAGGACGTGTTTCAGTAGTTTCAGAGCCAAAGTCATGTGCATGATGGTGATATCATAGTTTAATATTATCTCTAGGATTTTTTACTCTATAGGTTGGATACGTTATGTGTTCCTAAAGGCGAGTGACTACAACTAATTAGATAGGCTCACACCTCCAAGGTTGTAGGTAATTTTGGTGTAGGGAAGACAATTTCCAACTTGTATTTGTAGAGGTATTTGTATTAGCCCAATATGTAAGTATAGTTATCTAGGTTCATAAGAGGATGCATGATTGGTTGTACCAACAAGCCTAGTAACTGGAACATGACCTATATCATCCATTTCCTATACCCAATTGTCCATGGGAAAGGATTTCCATGGACTTTATGGGAGGTTTACTAAAAATCAAGATGGGAGAGGAATACATGTTCACAATAGTTGATAGGTTCAATAAGATGTATGTTTTAATTCCCTATAAAAATACAATTAATATGAGATAATTAACAAACTTATTCTTTAGTTAGGTCTGGGTGTACTTTGGTATACCAAGGAGCATCATTTTAGACAAGGACACAAGATTTATCAACACATTTTGGACTACATTGTGGAAGAAGATGGACACAAAGTTGAATAGGTCTACATCATTACATCTATAGACAATTGGGAAACTAAAAGTAGTCAATAATAATTTGGTTCAAGTTTCGTGTGGTTAATTAGAAGCATTCAAATACTTGGGATAAAAATATGGTATATATACAACTCTCTTATAACAAAGAATTCCACACTTCTACTAGTAATTCCCAATTTGAATTTTTTTTTTGGATATTTTCCACCTTCACATTTGGATATTTCATGTGGAAATAAAGGAGGAGTGAGTGACGATATTATAGAGGGTGCCTTAAGGGTAGAAAAATTCCTTGAGAATATTTGACAAACCCAAGTTGTTAGAAATACTGAGAGGTTGGGGGGTGAATCAATATTTTATTCCCAATTCAAATTTACTTTGTTTATACATTCATGTCCAAGGTTTCATTGTTCATTTATTTAATTATCAAATTATAGTGCTATATATTATATCTTATTCAATAAACCATGAGAAACATTAAGCGTAACAACATGTAAAGCATAATACACATCAACACATCAATCACATAAGGACACCGCGATTTTAGGTGGAAACCCAATGTGGGAGAAAACCACCATTGTTTTTGTTCTATATTCTTGTTTTATTATAAATAAAATATTCTTAAATTATGTACTTGTACATACTCTTTCCAGTACGCACACTCCTACCTGTAGGAGGATACAACCTCCAAAAATTATCCAACACCCACTAGAATGAAGATCCTACTCCCTTATTGAAGGCTAAGACCCTCAACACCTATGTGGACCACACTCCAAAATTTTCATACTGGATCAACCTATCTCAATCAACCATTAAACAACATGCATACCACCAAACCCACACTAACCATATACCAAACTGAATAGAAAGATACCACACATTGAATCAATGAATACAAATATGCCAAATTCTGGATCACCGAAAATCAATACTGAATACGAATATCCCAATCACTGAATACAAACATAATAGTCATTGAATACCAACCACTAAAATCCAATTATACGTCTACAACAACATCATTGATACTGTCAAGTGAAATCAATATTGTCAAGAACTATATCAAGCCTTAACTGACCAACAATAATTATCCATCACATTCATATACCCTATCAACTGCTAACTCAAGCCAATACCTCTCTTATGCTCATTAAGGCATACATTTCAATAGTGCCAATATTTCTAGAACCAAGTCAATACTTGCCATAAAAACACTTTTCTCATTATCACTATTAATGCTAAGCCAAATACCAAGTTACAACCTTCTCAAGTGTCAATCCAAATCCCATCCCTAAACTTTCATTTACCAAGTCACAAAATTTCAAGAATAATGTACAAAATTACTTTGTGCATAACCAAACCAATATCAAAGCCCAATATGAATAAAATACACTACCAGATCTCCTGATTTGTAAGTAACAAGTTTCTCTACTAGATCACAAAGTCTCTAGCAATATGAAAAGAAAGATCAGAGCTTTGTCCCAACAAGTCACTATAGAAAATCCCTTAATGATATCAAACCTTCTCTTTACCAAGTATAATGGTGCAACCATAGTTCAAACATGTGACAATTTAACTAGATAAGACTATCAAACATACCAACATTCAGATCCAATCATAACATTATTTCATTAATCATTCATGACTCAACAAACTTTGCAACAAGCCATATCATATCACTGACCATAAGATCAAGAACATGTGATTATCATAATACATCTATCATTGTTAAGGAAAGGTCACTGCTAACTTAATCAATAAGCATTAGAGGAAATTTCAGCCCAAAATTGGCCTCCTAAGGAAAAATAAAAAATAATGGTTAAATAATAAAATAAGAGTTATGAATTTTGGAGGGAAAAGGAGAAAAATACTTTTTTTAATTGTATTTTTAGCTGATCTCCTTACAAGTTTACTCAAATTTCAAGTGTAGACACTCATCAAAAATGGAATTAAATTCCACATCTAACAATTACCTATATGCATACTTTTTAGAAGACCCTCATTGATAAAAAATGAAGATACATTAAAAAATCACGTTCAACATGTTTTTTTAATGTATATTCAATTTTTATCAATGTGGGTATTCTCAAATTTATTCATAATGGGTAATCATTGGATGTGAAATTTAATTTCACATCCAACGAGTGTCTACACTTGAATATGAGTAAACTTGAAAGGAGTTAAGCTAAGTATATAATTTTTTAAAAATAGCTTTCTTCTTTTCCCTCCAAAATATTTACATGTTACTCTTTTTAAATTTAAAGGATTTTGATTGGTTTACATATTATAACATGGAAATTTCATGAAAATTTCATGGGCACTTTTAAGCTGAAATTTCCTCTAATGTGTACTTTTGCAAAAACTTTCATAATCTGTCCATATTGTTTTCAGATCTCTGCACACAAAATAACAACCACTACATCATATTTGCATAGTAATTCTCTGTCATAAGGATCTCAATCCAAAGCGATATGTAACTTAAGCCATTTGAATACAAACCATTCTTTGTATACAAAGAGAACCTCTGTCATAATACTCTATGCAAGATCTAGAGGCACATGGAAATTATCTTCCTTGGATATACTACTCACATAAACACTCATTAGCAAACTAATTCATTAAAAAACTAGAGGTAGATCTTAAAACACAATCTCTTCTACACAAGAGTATGAATTGTACAAAACCATAATCACAATCAAAAGGTGATCCATTTAGAAAACCCTTCTCTACAATATAATTCCACACAAGAAGCATATCCAAAATTATACATTGCTATAAGCCTTATCCACTTATCAATGTCATTCAAAATTCTATCAAAATAATACATCCTTCCATCCACCTTAGCAAACACAAGACTCATCATACTCTATTTCTTGCAGCATATATGTCTCTTTCTTCTTGGAATTAACCACTTTATAGCCTAAGATGTTAAGAGACTATACTACCATTCTACCAAAATCGTAAAATGTTGATCTACTACCATAAAAGAAATATCTATATTACAAACCACTGATAAAATACAACCATAGTGCACACAACTAAATTGAAATATTTATTGATCAAACTATCTCATTGATTGATGATCTCTGTAGTCAACAAGAAAAACAATTATTAAACAAATAGATTAAACATCATTCATTCTTGCATTAACTTCAATTTCTTTTAGATCTCTGAGATCTGAATCTCGTCCATGCTCGAAAATAAATTACAAAAATATCTCGTCGAAGGCACACTCAATGGATTCCATTTTATTCTCTTATATAGTTATTTGATATCCCAATACCTAAGGAAAAAAACCATTGTTTTTCAAATACTACATGAAAAACAACTACGGTATTATTGACCTTGTCAATTCCATTTGCATGCACGAATTCTTATGGCAAAAAACCCTGGTTTTGATCATGATTTTTTTTTCTTCACCTATAGGCATGTATGTATGCATGATTCATGGAGATCTTGGTTGTTGTAGCCCTAATGGTCCTTCCTCCATGTGGTTGAAGGCTCCCATCCACCCCGAAGGGCCTTCCTCTATGCGACCGAAGCTTAATGTAGCTCAAGACCTTCTCTACTTAGTCTAAAACTTTGAGACATAACTCCTCACCTGAACCACCTATTCAAGCAATGCGTCACCTCACAAGCCTCATTCAAACTTTTGCAAGTCAACCATTCAAACATCAATACTACACTTGACACATCAATCGTGCATTAGGCACACAAAAACATTGTGTAGACACCTTAGTGAACAAACAATCCATATAAAAAAACTATGACAATCCATCCAACAAATCATGATGAGGTTAAAATCAAGGGCAACCCATGATCCATAATGGCAACAATACCCCCATTTGGACTTGATGGATGCCTCCTGCAAAAAACCAAGTATTCTCTCCGCCTTTAACATCAAGGGCCAAAGGGCAGAGCCAAGATGAGAGAAGTACTTCCCCTGACATGTGCAACACTATAATTCTAATATTCTAAATGTAAAACAAAGAACTCAATTGACCATGCTCCCCTTGAGAATATATTGGACCCTCTAATGACATGCAATAAAATTACAAGTATTTTTGTAGTATATACATGGATGATATATACTTCTTTACTAACTGTATAAATTCAATGGTCCATACATGACTGGATAAAAGGAACACTAATGACACATATACAAAATCAATGCGTGGAATTCAACAAATAGAGTATCTCAATCCATCAACCAATCATCATCAACAATAAATATCATGACATATGTATAATCCAAGTCCTTAGAATCATCTAAGATCTTCATAACCATGTAGTATATCAACAGAGATAGGAGTAATCCAAATATCATGGCATAATAACATATTATATCTTTGTTATCAAGAAATATTCCAATTAAAAATAATATATGCAAGAAGACTTATAAAAAAAATAATGAACTCAATATAAATCAATATTAATCATGACATAGTGACAACAACATATAGCAAGAAATATACCAATATAAGAAAATTGGCAACAAAAATAACCATAGCTCATATTATATAAGTTGTGCTCATGTTAATCATAATGAACCAATAATGAACCATTGGAAGCATAAGAGAAGCTCCCCCTGAACCTGTGCATAACTCATCAAACATCAGATCAACAACCTCTAATGAACCTATTTCAGAACCATAATTCCAAAAATGAGCTACTAGAACATATGAACCAATGTGAGAACCATAATGCTAACAATGCCAACATAAATCTTCAGCAAAATAACATATGATATCATCATCAATGTATAGGCTCCCCCTGAGATCATGCACTACAAATCCTATGGACCTAATTACTCCATATTCACATCTGCAGTCCTTTCAAAAATAACATAAAATATAATAGACTGCAGTGGGGACAATTTTTCTTTACTCCGAGTCTAAAGAATAGGAGTTATACCTTTTATTTCTTCCTAGATCCTTCTTTATTAGATATAATTTATCTACATTTTTTAATCCTTTTACTACTTTTTTGACGGTGCTATAAATCCCTCAACCAAGGGGGTCTCCTTGGTATGAAGTCCCAATTAGAACTCACATCAGTTGGAGTATGATCCCCATCCAGAGTATCAGTCTGACCACCATAACTCAAATTCTTTCCTTAGCTACAATTAATAACATAAGAGAGTATGCACATAACCTTTGAAATTAGTACGCAAGTTGACACTATGAAACACCAATTGCAATGTGTAACAAATACTTTAACGAGAGGGAAATAAGAGTGAGTCTCTAGAATGAATGTGACAGTACCATCCTAAGAAAGGAACAGAAAAGAAAGGAAATATTCATTAATTATCTACATAAATAGTTCACATAGACACAACAACCATTAAAGAAAATAAAACACACATTCAACAAGATAAGTACCGAATCCAATGAAGTAGTCAAATTTATTTAGTACATATGAACATAACATATATAAACATCTAAATAATATTATTACACTATCCATGATACATGCATGAAAATATGTTGGCTTAACGAGCTTCTAATTATTTAGTGAAATATCCAAGTGCACAATTATAATGGTAAGGAACTAGCTCCAATAGCATAACATTAAGTCACTACTTGTTTCTCCAAAGAATGATCTTATCTCCTATGCCAATATAGGAAGCTAACGCTAGCTATCTAAAGGCTAAGCCTCCAAAACCCCTTTGCTTGAGTTATTAGGGTGTATTTATAGCGAGAGGAATGGCCTTTCATATCCCATGACTCTTGAACTTCCCTCATGACTCTTCGAATTCCAAAGTGACCTTTAGACTTCTATTTACTCTTTGTTCTACATGTGAATTTTCACATTCCACATGTGACTCTTGGACTTACACACCTTTACATTTTGTCATTTTCCTGAAAATACATAATTACTTTCCACATCATGTGGCAAGACCCATTAAGACATATGACATTGTGATGACATTTGTACAAGCCATAACTTGCAAATTATGACATGGAACTTCATGATGATGTGGCATTTCCAAGAAACTCTCCTTGTTTCTTTGAATTTTACTTCTCCATGATAGATCTTTGTTTTTTCTTCATTTTCACACTCCAAAGGGTCTAGGTGAATGTTGGATCCTTCCATGCCAACTTCAATGTCCTGATCCAAGGTTTGATTATGTTCTTCATGATGGTCCTTTCTTTGCTATGTTAGGTCCCTATAATACTAGTGTATCCCCCTTATTGTTATTGTAAGTGTAACCCCCTAATTGTTATTGTTAATGTATCCCCCATATTGTTATTGTTGTGCCCCATAGAAGCCCATTATTGTTATTGTTGTGCCCTTACATTACTATTGCTATGCAGGATTTGATTATATTATGACCCCCTAGACTCTTATATATTGAAAGGATTTCCTCTTATTTATATCATCCAAAAAATGTTCATTTATGTGATGCAAAGGATGTTTATCCATCGAAGAGGATAATTCTCAAGTTTTTGATCTATATTTTCTTCTATTTTGTGATATGGTTGCATAACACTTAAAACCAAATAAAAAAACAGAAGAAAAGATAGACCAATGACTTAAGAATTAGCCTCTTTGAGGGGAAACTTCCTTTACATCACATAAATGAAAAATTATTGGATGATACAAATGACAAGACCTCATTTATATATATAGGATTCTAAGGGGTCACAATATAATCAGAGCCTAGATAAAAATAATAATGTAAGGGCACAACAATAGAAATAGTTGGATTCTATGGGGCACAACAACAACAATATGGAGACTATTTTAAAAATAACAATAAGGGGACTACAATAACAATAAAAATAAGGGGGTTATACTAGTATTATAGGGACCTAAGATGATCCTTATTCACAAGTAATCTCTTGTATCCTTTGCTTGATGGTCTCTCTTAGGCATTACCCTATCATGTTGTGATGGTGACACCTACATATGGAGACCAATCATGACAAACCATCATTGGCCAGAAACCACATGTTATACCTCTTATTTCTCATGTCATATTTTGATTTAGATTAGGCCACATACAAGGTTTTTGAGAGCAGGAGGCTAGGACTTACAAATTTAAGAGATGTAAGGACTCAAAGAAGCCTCACTACTAATTTGAACTGTGTAATGTGTAGTACAGGAGGGCATGCCAAATATTTTTGCACAATTAAGGGAGTCTAGGAGTCAAGGTACTATGTTTTCTTATTAATAACCTATAGTTAGGAGTGTAGGGAAAATATTAGGGGTGAAATTTCACAAATGGGCTATTTTTTAGACATTTTCTCAAAAATAATATTCGCCCATTTCGAGCCCCAACTAGAGTTAGCTTAACTGGTTGAGTCCTCGCTGTTAAGTACTTTGCCAGTTGGGAGGTCACAGGATCAAATATCCTTGACGCCCTTGGGGTTAGGCCTCGCATGTAAGGCCGAAAGTTAGATCCCCTCGGGAGGGTCTGCCGAGATTTTCCCATGGACGTAGCGGGTACATATGTGTGCGGGCACATTGGATTCATGAACCACAACGTAAAAAAAAATATTCGCCCATTTCGTTAAAAATTCACCTATTGTTTATATATATATATATATATATATATATATATATATATATATATATATATATATATATATATCTGTGTGTGTGTGTGTGATTAAATGGGTGTTATTTGCCAAAAAATTACTAATTTTAATAGTAAATTACATGTTTTTTATTGAATATTTTCCTACATTCTTTCAAACTAGAACAATTGCCTACAATACTCTATATAGGAAAAATATTAAGTCCTTAAAAAATACCCCGGAGGCATGGCCAAGAAGACAAATATAGGGATTTAATAATTGGGCATCAAAGGGATTAAGGAAGGCCTCACTTTTGGTTGGAACTATGAAATGCATAGTAGGGAGCAAGCCAATACAAGGTATTACGTAGTGAGGGGTTTCAGTTAGCAAGATTAGTCACTGTAACTGTGCAATACACAATGATTGAGATACATGCCTAATGAATTACACAATTGAGGGGTTCAATGACTCAAAAATGTCCCCTTGCTCTCTGGAAGTATGTAATGCACCGTAGAAGGCTCACCTGATGAAGGAAATTGCACAATTTAGAAAATTAGAGATACAAAGAGGACGGGTTGCTCACTAGAACTTCACAATGCGTAGTAACTTACGGGAAGGCTTAGGAAATTTTCATTTGGGAAATTCAGTGACACAGAGAGGCCTGAATGCTAATGATCAAGTGCTCAAAATTATGCTAAAAAATGAAATTTGTCGGAATGGTGTGGAACTTGAACGACCACGTAGATATCATCGTTCTGAATCTGGCACAATGCGTTTTGTGGAAAATTGACACCATATGCTCCCAGAAATGTGTTCTGTTCGTTTTCCCAAACATGTAAATTTTTCAAAAAGGGAAATTGATTAGGAAAAAATTTGGGTCAGTGGAAGGCTGCTATGTGGCCTCTTCTAGTTCATTAAAAATTAGTTTTTTTATGCCAATCAGGCCTTGCTACTTGTCCGAATTTGATTGGTTCTGGTTTGGCGAATTATGGTTGGTTGGAAGGTGGCCAACCTCATGCTACCATGTGCCACAATCGGAGGCCGCCATGTGGAAGCATGGGGGCCACCAAAAATATGTTTAAGGCCAAAACACACCTCAGCAGGTTCGAACAACGAACCTATCATCTAACAGTGCATCACCTAATCATCGGGCTAGGACTATTCCTTATTAAACCTTATGGATAAAACTATATTTAAATTGCATACGACAGAGGTTTCGAGGTAGGGGCCAGGGCTTAGCCTTAACCCCCCATATATTGGAACCATAAAACCATTTCCAGAGACTGGGGGCGCAAAGGTAGACCGCCACCACAACGGCCATGTGACACTACTACCCACTGACCGCTGACGGTTACGGTAACCGCCCAAATTTTTAATTAAAAAAAAATTGGCGTTATATGATTATGGTTTAAAATGCAGATTTATGGCATTATTGGGAAAATTAAGTGTCTGACAATTTCACCTAAAATTGTGCAAAAATTTTGATCGATTAGTAGAAATCAGGGCGAAATTGTAGGATGGGTCTGGATTTTGGGGATTTTGTGGTGCGGTTAGCAACAAAACTAGGGAGGCTCATAAATTCTTCAGCTTTTGACCAATTTTGGAGAAGAAAGAGGCTAGACATACATTTTTGGGTCTTTTGAAGCCGATGGAACATGTTTTGAAGTCATTTGAGCAATGTAAATGTATGTAATCACCATTTTGAGCATAATGAAAGAGGGCCAAGCCATTGGAAGCTAGACCAAGGAGATGTAGCCCAAGAGGGGTAAAATCCTTCATCACTTTTTGTGTTGTTATTATTTTTATGGTGTATTTGTCTGTTGTTTCTGCATATTTTAGATTTTATTTTCATGCTTCATGTGTTTAAAAAGTAACATAAAATCTCTCAAAAACTCAATTTTAACACTTGCAATTGACAAACCCTCAAGCACATTTACTTCAAGCTCTCATACAGATCAAGTTTGGTATCAAAGCATAGGTTTTCTTTTTTGATGTGAGGGTTTAAATGATTGCAAGTTTTTCTGATGCTTACAAGGTTGAATCTTAAGAGAGGAGAAGGAAATCTTGTGGTTTCAAGTCCTCAAGTTAGGTCAAGGACAAGGAAAGAAAGTTTGCCACAATCTCCACCACAAATTCCTCCTCAAATTGCAGTTGAAGCTTCAGAAAGCATGTCACATGAAGGAGGATTTGATAACATGTCAGAAGATGAAAATAATTTTAGACTCATATTTCTTTGACATGAATGAAATGGTGAAGGTTCTCTATGAAGAGAGAAATTCAAGATTGCACGGTGGAAGTTCCAATACTTCAAAAGGAGAGGGTTCTTCTGGATGAAAAGGAGAAGATGATGACAAGACTTAAAAGGAAAATGGTGATAAACTACCCTCTTCTCCACCGTGTTGGGGTTCCCATGTTTTGGCAAGGTTGGTAATACCAAAAGATGAGACAACATCAAAACCACTTTCAGACCCTAGGATCTAGCCCTCTTGGGTCCAGAGAGGGATCTCTATATGATTGAAAAAGTATTTATGTCTTTGAAGTGCAAAGGTTAAGATATTAGGCTAGTTATAAGGCTCGAGGTTTATTTGTTTGATTGTTTGTTTGGTTGTTGGGAATCAGGAAATAAGGGTTCAATATAAGACAAGGATGGGCAAAGAGGATTTAGGAAAAGGAGAGATAATTCCAGGGAACGTTCAAGACCATTGGGCAATGCAGTCAGGAAAGGATTTGCTTGCTAATCAATATGCAGGCTTTCAATTGGGCTAGTCATCTAAAGCATTGGATCTTAAATATGATAGTGTGGTAGGATAGGCAAGAGGGAAGGTGAGAGCAAGGAAACATTAAATATTCAGAACACAAAGTTGAAAACCTGAGATCAAAGAGAGACTTTGAACTCTCAATGCTTCGGCCTCCAGCTCAAGGGAACTTAGATAGGCTTAATTAATTGAAAAGGATCCTAGTAAGATAGAGACAAATTCTAGACCTCCCAGTGTTCCCAATTCTTTCAATTAAATCCTAACAAGAACATCTAAAATCAGATTTCATTATTCATACATAAGCTAGTAGCATATGGAACCACTACACTAGTTAAATCAATTGAAATCAAACCTCAGATACACATATAGCAGAAAAACATTAAAGGCAAGGAGAGCAGAGACATAGGGTACCTAACAAGGGTAAATCCTATGCCAGATTTCTGATGCGTGCTAGAAGAAATGTAATGAAATGAAATAAAACACAGAGATAGAAAACATCACCAGCTGCTTTAAATCAGGATCCAAAGAAATGTGCTTGTCAAATTAGAAACAACACCAGTTAGGTACAACATTACCAATGGCTTGATATTCAGTCTGAAAACATCTTCCTCAGCCTATCTTACAACTTTACAAAGAGAACATGTCTCAAAGGAAACAACTTACAATTCTCTGATAACTGATCAACAACCTTTACAATGAGTTCCTTATTGAATTTTATAGCTGAAGAGAGTAGAGGAGGTAGGTGAAACACTAAATGTGGCCTTAAAACACTGAAAAGAAAGAGGGCCGAAGCCCATTCAGTTTTAAACTCTGTGCATTTATCTATGGCATGCCTTGGAAGAAATAATGATCTTCTTCATGCTTCCATTTACTCCGGTATGGCTCTGGTGCACTCTGGCTGTAGTACTCTGTAGTAATTTTGGTGAATAAACAAAAATGAAAATGAATGACAGTGAAGTGCGCCATGCTGCATAACAAATTCTCTGATAGCTTAGGACTGTGGTCAAGGCTAAATGTTCTTCAGGAACACAACAAATAAGGGGACAATATGGGCGCTTGGGCCTTTAGAACAATCCGCTGATGTGAAACCCTGATAGTATTGTTTTTTGTGCGCTGGAACTTCTGAGAGATCCATGATGTCTTCAATCTGGTACTTTGCCTCTAAACCACTAAGTTAAGGCTCAAAGACCTTCATTTTCTTGCCTTAAACTCTCTGCTGCACCATTTCTATCTTTTTCGGTGAAAACTATGCTTTAATGGCTCTGGGGAGGTTTTACAGAGTTCAAACCCTGTTCTTTTAATGCAAGTCCTGTCGTTCTGCCACTATATTAAAGGCTGTGTAATCATGGTGGCTTGCACCACCTGATAACCCTGCAAAACACGAAAACCTGTTATGAAATCCATCCATAGGGAAGGATGGCTATGGATGGAGGGTAGAATGATAGCGTGGCAGTGGTAAAACAGTGGTTTTAGATGAAACAATTGTGAAAAATGCATTGATATGGTGTAAACCTTGACAAATAGGTTTATGGTGGAGGAATGCGCGTGGACCGTCTGATCGTGGTCCGGTGGCGAAGATTGACGGCGGAGATTAAACAGTGGAATAGTTTATGAAAATAGGCGGAATGCATTAAAATGAATGAAAACGATCGTATGTGGCGGGACCCGACCGTGGCGGAGGGCGATTAGTTTTGGACCGTTGAGCTCAGGAGGAGATCAATGGCGGAGGTCGAAAGATGAAGTTAATAAGGGCTCTGATAAGGAAAAGCGGTGGAGGAAGCGATGTAATATGAGCCGTTGATCTTGGACCAACGGACGGTCGAGATTGGATCGAGGAATCGCAATTGCAAAGGGCGGAAGGGGGTAGCATTTGAAAAATGCGATTACGATTGAAGCGAGAGAGTGCGGGCCGTCGGATCAACAGGAAAATCAACGGCAGAGATTAGATTGGAAGGTCGCAATCGGGGGGTATAGGGGTGACACATTACAAAAGTTTCGATTGCGATTGGAGTGGGGGAGAGATTGAGCACCAGCCGTCCGATCCGAAAATAGATCGACAACAGATATTGAATCGGCGGGGAGAAAGAAGGGCCAACAGAGAGCGATGCGATTAGCGCCGGACCGTTGGATCGGCAGGGGAATCAATGGTGGAAAAGAAATCAACGGATCATAATCGGGAGGAGTGGAGGAGTGGTACTGCGGTAGTTTGCGATTGCGAAACGGGCGGGAGTGCGATCAGTGCAGGGCTGTTTGATCAAGACAATAGATCAACGGTGGAGATTGCAGCGGGACCGATGGAGACCAAACACAATCGCATCGGAGTTTTTCTGTTTAACACAGGAAATGTGTGTTTGCTCTGATTCTCCGATGCGATAAGCGCTTTAAGGATCGACACTTGGTATTAGCACCTGGGTCTACGTGGGGAAGTGGTTTAAGGGGCTAGGCCGAAAGGGGCTAGGCCTTAATATAAAGTGGAAAGTGGGTTTTCACCCCTTTTTGATGCATTTTGAGTTTGGGAAAGGGTAATGGTAGGGGTAAAAAGGGGAAATCGGGCCAAACAAGGGGGATGTAGGATTTAAAGGGGATTTTGGGGAGGATTTAGAGGGTAAAGGGGGACTTTGGCAAAGGGGAAAAAAGGGTAAAATGGAGAGTTCTGCAAAGGTACAAGGGCCAAATAAAGGCCTTTTGGAGCACAATTTTTAATCATCAGTGAGGCTTATTGACTTCAGAACAACAGAGGGAAACATTCAAAGGGTGGGGAACATGAAAGGCTTCAAGGATGATGTGTTTTCAAGGGAAATGCATTCCTTGAAGGCTCATGAAAAAATTTAGCCCCCTGTTTGCTTGTCAAGGAATTTATAGGGGGCTAACATTGGCTCCACATGGGGATGGCTTCTTCTTGAAGGAGTCAAGAATTCATAAATGATCTTTGGAGTAGGCCAGATGCCTACTGCTTGAGCCACCTTTCTTTTTTGGTTTTCAGCTACCACAATTGTGAAGACATCAATTAGCAGAAACATCACCCAAACAATCTACCTACCCATCCTACAATCCTAGCATTTTTTCTTCTTCTAGGGTGCATTTGAATTAGCAGACCCTTCACATCATTTATTTTTATAAACAGAAAACAAGCCTATTCTAAATCTACCCTTATCACTCCATGAGACAAGATTAGACTGTTGGTCTCATATGTTTCTCTACCTAATCTAATATCTGTTGGGATTAGAATGTCCAGCATATTTCTTCTCTACATTCTACAACTGAAATTTAAAAACAATCAAACTAGCATTAGACAGTCTAGTTTGCTATGGATCCAAGGCATAAAGATAGTTTCACATGGACAGAAACTTGTAGAAAGGCTTGAGATCTGAAGTTTTGAAGTATCCTTCTTCTTTTGTGACTCAAGTTTTGAGCTTGTTAGAGTCACTTTCTTTTCTTCATTTCAGCTCTGATTTTGGGCTTGTTAGAGCTGATTCTTCTCTCTTCTTTGTTGTTCCAGGTTTTGGGCATGTTTGAACCAGCTATCTTTACTTTCTTGGGCTCAAGTTTTGATCGTATTAGAGCCAATATTTGCACTTCAGAGGTCCATGTTTTGAGCATGTATGGACCTCTCCTTTCTCTCTGTTTTTGGAAACATTTTCTCTTTTTCTTGAAATGAAAATACTACAATGGTATGTACAATGGAAATGGAAACTGGGAATTGGAAATCAACAGAAGTAGTGTTTGAGAATCCTGCCATTGACAAGACCCCCAAACAGATCTGTACCATCTAATTCTTGTAGAAAAAAGGCATTTGAACTCACAGTGGCCTGGATGATGTATGGACCTTGCCACAAACTGTTAAAATTTCCGTGCTTTCCTTTATCCTCTCTCCTTGAGTCCCACTTTAGAACTTTGTCTCCAATTTTGAAATCAGAAGCCTTAGTTCTTTTGTCAAACAACTTCTTTATGTTTTCCTGAACTTTGATAGCTCTGTTATAGACCTCTTCCCTTGTTTGCTGGAGATGAATTTTTTGGTTTATCCTTCTCACCATATTGTCTTCTTTTGTCTGGATCTCTTGGACCAGCTTGATCACTGGTACCCAAAGGCTGGTAGCAAACACTGCTTCTGTTCCATAGAAAAGATGATATGGAGACATGCCAATGGATTTCTTTGTTGTAAGCCTATCGGCCCATAGGGCATGCACTAACTTGTTATGCCATGACTTTTTGTTCTCTTCCAACAACTTTTTGATGATAGTCACCAGGCTCTTGTTTGATGATTCAACTAATCCATTGCCCTAAGGGTAATAGGAAGTTGAATGAACGAGTTCTATCTGGTACCTGTGACAAAAATAAACCATTTTATTGGATCCAAAAGCGACAGCATTATCAGTGATTATTTTTCTTGGACAACCAAACCGAGAGAGGATATGGCCTTCCAGGAACCTAATGATGATCGAATATATGGAATTCCTAGTAGGTATAGCCTCTATCCACTTAGTGAAGTAGTCTGTGGCTGTTAAGATCCATTTGTGTTGTGCAGAAGAAGCAGGGTGAATTTCTCCTATCAAATCTAGGCCCCATTGCATAAAGGGACCTTCAACAGTGATGGGTAGTAGAGGTAAGGGGAGGAGCTTTCTTTTGCCTTAAAAAATCTGACATTTTTGGCAGGCAATTATCATCTTATGGATATCATTGAAGAGTGTAGGCCAATAGTAGCCAGCTCTGAGTATTTTTTTTGCAGTGGCTTTCCAGCTCAGGTGGCCTCCACACTCTCCTACATGGAACTCTTGTTTAATCCTTTCTTCTTAAGACTCAGGCAAACATTTAAGCAATAGGCCATTTGTATTTTTCCAGTATAAGCCTTCATTCATTATGCAATAGATTCTGGCTTTTAGCTTTAAGAATCTGGCCTTGGTATTTGATAGTTCAGGAGGGGTATTGAGGTGTGTAAGGACATGCAGAATGTTAGAATACCAAGGAGAGCTCTGAAACTTCTCTTCAACAGTGGGATCAGGCAATACCTGCTGCTCATCCAAGGCATTTATCATGTTAATGTCAAGGGCTTGTAGATTTGACTCAGCCATTAGTCAAGCTAAGCCCTGACCTTTGATCAATTTGGTGGGTTTTATCTCAAGGTCGTATTCTAAGATCACAACAATCCATTTTCCTCTCTTCCCATCTGGGTCTTGGGACAAGATATCTTTGACCACTATGCTAGGCACATAGGCTATGATGTGGGAATGAAATATGTACACCCTAAAGTCTTTCAAGGCCTTGAATAAGGCATAGGCCTGTTTTTCCATTATGTTGTATTTCAAGGGTGCATCCCTGAGTGCTTTGCTGAAGAAAGAAATGGGCTGTTCCATTCCCTCTGGGTTTTTCTGCAGCAGAACTGCAGCTACTGTATGCTCGGATGTAAATGAGAAAAATCAGAAAATCCTTTGAGAAATCAGGGCTGATTAAGATAGGAGCCCGGGTGAGTGCAAGTTTTATCGATTCGAAATATTTTTTGGCTTCTACAGTCCATTTAACTCCCGCACCTTTCTTTAACATGTTTGTCATATTCCTAAGGTGTTTAGCTAGGTTGGGAATAAACCTCCTGAAGAAGTTGATCTTCCCAATAAAGGACTGTAATTCTTTGATGTTTCTTGGGTGTGTGATTTGTAGTATTCCCTCAACTCTTTGTGGGTCAATCCTAATCCCCTTCTCAGATATGATGTGGCCAAGAAGCTTACCTTCTTGCAGCCCAAATACAATATTTTTAGGATTCAATGACAGACCGAACCTTATAAATTTTTCAAAGACCTTTCTCAGATGTTTTAGGTGTTCTTCTTCAGTCTTGGAATAGACTGTTATGTCATCCAGGTAGATGACAATGAAGTGTCCTATTTCATCTGAAAAAGCTATTTCCATTGCTCTTTGGAAGGTCGCACCAGCATTCATCAGTCCAAAGGGCATCTTTACATACATAAAGGTGCCCCATGGAGTGGTAAAGGCTATCTTGAGTTGGTCTTCTGGGATTACTAAGACTTGATTGTAACTTGAAAAACCATCTAGCAGGGAAATCCTTTTTGAGCCTACTACCCTCTGAAGAATATGTTCCGTTTTTGGCAAAGGGTAATTGTCTTTGAGTGAGGCTCTATTAAGATTCCTGAAATCTATGCATAATCTGATCTCACCTGTTTTCTTTCTCACAGCTACAAGGTTTGAGACCTAATAAGAAAACCTCACAGGAACTATTATGCTTGCCTCATACATTTTTTTAATCTCTTTTTCAACTGCAGGCAATTTCTTTGGGTTTATTCTGCGAAGTTTTTGTCTAAAGGGCTTTTGACTTTCTTTCAAAGGTATTTTGTGCTGTATGATGTTCGTGTCATAGGCCTTTAAGTCTTCATAGCTCCAAGAAAACACGTTAATGAATTCCTTGAATAAGTCAATGTATTTCTTTTTCATGTTTTCCGGCAAGGACTTAGCCAATTTAATCATTTTGGGCTATCTTCAGTGCCTATGTTGCATTCTTCAACGTCAGAGTCCGCGTGTTCTATGGTAGGCTTCTTTGCTACATCATCAAAGTCAAAAAGGTCCTTTAAAGGCGCCAGACCTCGAGGTATGTTCTTATCTTTGGCCTGCAGCACCTCAATTTCTTCATTTTCCGCATTTTCACAATTTCCGTTTCAGTTTCCAATCTGTTCGTTCAAAGTGTTTATTTCTATGTTACAAGGTGGTTCTTTATCATCTGAGGGCTCTTCACTTAGGTAGCCATCATCAGATTTCGAGTCTGAATCGGAAAATTCAAACCCGTTCCTGCCCACCAAGAAATCTTCAATCTGTTTATCGCCCTCAAAGACCTGCCAGTATTTTTCATTATCTGGCACTGCAGGTCTGAATTTGGTCTGTGTTATTATTTTCTGGTTTCTTGGAGTCTTAGGGTATGAACTAGCTAAGCAAGATAATCCATTTGCAACGACATTTTGACTCCTAGGAACAAACACTAATTCATATTCAACAAATGTTTTCAATATATCCACGAAATCGTTCCTATATGCTCTCAAGCTAGGGTGTTTAGCTATGTATTCACCGTTTACTTGTTTTATAACCAACTCAGAGTCTCCCTGCACGGTTATCCTACGGGCTCCTATTTTCTTCAACAGATTTAAGCCTAGGATAAGAGCCTCATACTCCGCAATATTATTTGTACATTTGAAGTGCAGGTTGCAGGCATGGCTCTCCGTGTAGTCACTCTCTGTGTTATGTAGCCATACCCCTGTCCCAGAATTTCTCTTGGTGCATGACCCATCAAATTTCATTTCCCATAGGGGCCCATTTTTCGTTTTATCGTCATTTACCTCCCTATCGTGGGTTTCACTGGTTTGTTGTATTACAGGTTCTGCGTTGTGCTGTGGAGGGTTTCGATGCTCGTGTGGTAAATGAGTTTGTGAGGGGTGACTAACCAGCTGATTGCAGTCGATTCCTTGTTTGGTCTGAATCTCTGTTTCAGTGCACCGTCTAAGGTTTTCTTCTTCATGTTCCTCTAAGTTGAGAGTAGCCATTATGTCAAGGTCTGTAGCCTCAAACCCTTTGTTTGTATCTACGTTTTCTGGTTCTGGCTCCCCCAAAGATTCATCACTGCAGAAGATAAAGGAGTCCAGGTCTGTGTGTACAGAGTAAAGAGGAGAATTTTTAGGCTTTTCGGGGCTACTAACCAGGAATTTCATTTGTGCCTCCCTGTACAACCTTCTCAGTTGGCTGAAAATAGGAATTGTGGCATATGCCCCATCCATCTGCATGGTACCCTGCAGCTTGGCTCCCCAAGACCTTGACAGTAGCATACCATACTTAGGTGGCACATCAGCCACCACAACATCCATGACCATACATTTTGCTGGGATCTGGGTTAGGCTTACGCACAAATATTTGATCAGGCCAAGACACTTTACTCTGCTAGAGTCAAATGAATATAAATCTTTATAAGGATAGGTTATCTCTAGGCCTAATCTTTCCATAACTATCTTAGGAATTAAGTTGTCGGATGCTCCAGAGTCATGCATTGCATTGTGAAGGATCTTGTCATGGATATTGAGACTGATATAAAAATGGGGAATTACCCCTTCCTGAAACTTCCCTACAATCTTTGGACCAAACATAAGTGCTGGTTGATCATCACTCAGATTTACAGTGTCACTGTTCTCACCTAGATTTAATGCTTTCAAAATTTGGCCTTTATATACATCCTGAGTGGCCAGCTCAGAGAGTGGGATAGAGATTTTAATTTTTGCAATCTCACTTTCTAGATTGAAAGTGGGCTGACTCTTTGGAATTTCTGACTCTATTTTGTTAGCCACTGCCTTGGTGGCTGAATCAGTGTGCTGATTCTCGTTATGTACAGTGTTGATGACTGTTTTATCAGGAGCACTAACTGCAGTGCTAGTGCTGCTAGTTGGTTGACTTTGTTTCTCACTGTTTTGGTTGTCCTTATCTTTGTTCTTCCCAGAACTTTGAGCTGTTGATTTGTTACCTTCAGCAGTCACTTTAGAAGGTTTCTCAGGTCTTTTCTTGATGGTAATCTCAAAATCTTTTGGTTTGGAAGTATCTAGGCTCTTTTTTCTCCTAAGTTCGTACTGTTCTCTGACTTGCATGATAGCATCTTCAAATCCAAGTCTGTAATCCTCAGATTCTAATCTTTCGTCATTCCAATATGAGGGTGAGGGCTGATCTTCTTCTGTGTAACAGTTATGGATTGAATCTTTTGTTTCAAACATGTTTATTGTGTTCTCCTCAGACTCTTTTATGATTCCCTCATCTTCATCAAGAAATTTCTCTTGAAATGGGGGAATAACTTGTTGATCTGACTCTCATTGTCTGTTGGGAGTGGCATTGTTTCTTCTAAAGTTTTGGTTTTGGTTCTGGTTATGGTTTTGATTTCTGTTTTGGTTACTGACTGTGACAACCATTTTTTCCATCATTTTTTGTAGCTTTTCCATGTTTTTGGATAAACGGTCATAATTGGGATCAGATGTGGAAGCTACAGTGTCATCTCTATATGTTACCCTCTTCTCAGCTCTCAATATTTCTCTTTTCTCAATCAGATTAGCCTCTACACTCACTGCTCCTTTTTGCATGTCTTCCAACGTGTTGTAATCTCTCTCCCTAAGCTGGTAGGCCATGTCAGCATCAAAGCCTTCAGGATATTTTGCTAGAGCCATGCCCTGGGGGGGTTTCATTTGTGGAGGAAGAGCATTGTAAATGCTGTTAAATCTTGTAGAGTAATCATGGACACTTTCTCCTACGTTTCTTTTAAGGTTCATATATTCTGCTAGTATTTGGCAAGGGTTGGCCTTAACCTCCCATTTGTTTATGAAAGTCTGATATAAAGGAGGAAGGTCTTGGATACTATTAGGAGGTAGGCTCTTGAACCATTTCTTCACATCGCCTCCTAAACTTTGGGCAAAGATTCTCATTTTGACTGTATCATCATCTATCTCCATGTAGTCAAAATAATCTTCCATCCTATCTACATGGTGTTGTGTTGTGCTAGACTCTTTTGTAGAGAAGTGTGGGATTTTTGAATGATAATCATTCGGTAAAGGTACTAGAGGCTGGGGTAAAACCAAAGGTGCATACCAGGCTGCCATGATGATGTTCTGATGAGGTAAAGGGTTAACCTGAGCAACTAGTATATGGATGACAGGGATACTAGGACCAGCAGAAGTCTGTTGAGCAGATTTAGGATGACTGAGTCCCAAGTTATGAATAAAGTGAATGTCAGGGGGTGTGGATGGAGGGTTATCCTTGTCCCTAGTGCGTTTACCACTATGAGATGGTGAACCGGGAAGCTCGAGGTCTAGCTGGTTTGGAACACTGAATGACCTAGTTCTTGGTAGTCTGTTCGGTAGGTCTAGGTCAAAAAATGGGTCTGATAGAGCTGTAAAGTCTTCTGGAGCAGAGTTAGCTCTATGGATGTGGTTGGAAATAGTTGGTCTTTTAGGTGTAGGAGATCTCTTGAGGATGCTCTCAGGGTTGTCAACTATTTCAGGTGGGTTTGGGTTAGGGTAAGCTCTTGTGTGAATGGTTCTGAAAGCCATAATGCTGTTCTCCAACAAGGCAGCTTAACCCTACTTGTTACCTTTATTGTGGTTGGTGTTGTTATGGAGGCTGGTCTTCCAGTGGAGTCTTATGTGAAACCAAGATAATCAGTAGGACTACTGATCACCAGTGGAGTTTTTGATCTTTAAGGAGCTATGGAGTCACCAGGTGGAAGGTTTAGGATGTTTCTGGAGGGTACACTGTCCACCACAGTGTTTATGAGATGTCCCCTTTCAGGAATATCTCAAACTCAACAAACTCTAACCAGAGATTGAATCGGAGGGCATTTACCAGATATGTCACCTCTGAAAGAGTGTGAGATCTGGAGGCTACCTGGCCCTTTCCAGACTCTGTCTAAGAGTATGGGAGAAACACAACAAATGGTAGAGAATTTGGAATGCAAATGGAAGTGTTTCACTACCAACCTGACCAGAGTTTCTATTTTTTCTGAGGTTCTAGTGATGTAGTATGGTGGAAAATACTCAGAAGTTCCCCAGCGGAGTCGCCATTATGTTGGGGTTCCCATGTTTTGGCAAGGTTTATAATACCAAAAGATGAGACAACATCAAAACCACTTTCAGACCCTAGGATCTAGCCCTCCTGGGTCCAGAGAGGGATCTCTCTATGATTGACAAAGTATTTATGTCTTTGAAGTGAAAAGGTTAAGATATTAGGCTAGTTATAAGGCTCGAGGTTTGTTTGTTTGATTGTTTGTTTGGTTGTTGGGAATCAGGAAAGAAGGGTTCAATATAAGAAAAGGATGGGCAAAGAGGATTTAGGCAAAGGAGAGATAATTCCAGGGAACATTCAAGACCATTGGGAAATGGAGTCAGGAAAGGATTTTCTTGCTAATCAATATGCAGGCTTTCAATTGGGCTAGTCATCTAAAGCATTGGATCTTAAATATGATAGTGTGGTAGGATAAGCAAGAGGGAAGGTGAGAGCAAGGAAACATTAAAGATTCAGAACACAAAGTTGAAAACCTGAGATCAGAGAGAGACTTTGAACTCTCAATGCTTCGGCCTCCAACTCAAGGGAACTTAGATAGACTTAATTAATTGAAAAGGATCCTAGTAAGATAGAGACAAATTCTAGACCTCCCAGTGTTCCCAATTCGTTCAATTAAATCCTAACAAGAAATCTAAAATTAGATTTCATTAATTCATACATCAGCTAGCAGCATATGGAACCACTACACTGGTTAAATCAATTGAAATCAAACCTCAGATACACATATAGCAGAAAAAAATTAAAGGCAGGGAGAGCAGAGACATAGCGTACCTAACAAGGGTAAATCCTATGCCAGATTTCTGATGCGTGCCAGAAGAAATGTAATGAAATGAAATAAAACACAGAGATAGAAAACATCACCAGCTGCTTTAAATCAGGATTCAAAGAAATGTGCTTTTCATATTAAGAAACAACAACAGTCAGGTACAACATTACCAATGGCTTGATATTCAGTCTGAAAACATCTTCCTCAGACTATCTTACAACTTTACAAAGAGAACATGTCTCAAAGGAAACAACTTACAATTCTCTGATAACTGATCAACAACCTTTACAATGAGTTCCTTATTGAATTTTATAGCTGAAGAGAGCAGAGGAGGTAGGTGAAACACTAAATGTGGCCTTAAAACACTGAAAAGAAAGAGGGTCGAAGCCCATTCAGTTTTAAACTCTGTGCATTTATCTCTGGCATGCCTTGGACGAAATAATGATCTTCTTCATGCTTCCATTTACTCCGGTATGGCTCTGGTGCACTATGGCTGTAGTACTCTGTAGTACTTTTGGTGAATAAAAAAAAAGGAAAATGAATGACAGTGAAGTGCGCCATGCTGCATAACAAATGCTATGATAGCTTAGGACTATGTTCAAGGCTGAATGTTCTTCAGGAACATGGAAAATAAGGGGAAAATATGGGCGCTTGGTCCTTTAGAACAATCTGTTGATGTGAAACCCTGGTAGTATTGTTTTTTGTGTGCTGGACCTTCTGAGATATCCATGATATCTTCAATCCGATACTTTGCCTCTAAACCACTGAGTTAAGGCTCAAAGACCTTCATTTTTTTGCCTTAAACTCTCTGCTGCTCCATTTCTGTCTTTGTCAGTGAAAACTGCGCTTTAATGGCTCTAGGGAGATTTTACAGAGTTCAAACCCTGTTCTTTTAATGCAAGTCCTGTCGTTCTGCCACTGTATTAAAGACTGTGTAATCATGGCGACTTTCACCACCTGATAACCCTGCAAAACACGAAAACCTGTTATGAAATCCATGCATAGGGAGGGATGGCTATGGAGGGCGGGTAGAATGATAGCGCAGAGATGGTAAAATGGTGGGTTTAGACGAAACAATTGTGAAAAATGCATTGATATGGTGTAAACATCGACAAATAGGTTTATGGTGGAGGAATGCGCATGGACCGTATGATCGTGGTTCGGTGGCGAAGATCGACGACGAAGATTAAACAGTGGAATGGTTTATGAAAATAGGCAGAATGCATTAAAATGAATGAAAATGTAATGAAAACGATCGTATGTGGCGGGACCCGACCGTGGCGGAGGGCGATTAGTTTTGGACCATTGATCTCAATAAGAGATCAACTGTGGAGGTCGAAAGATGAAGTTAATAAGGGCTCCGATGAGGAAAAGCAGTGGAGGAAGCGATGTAATATGAGCCGTTGATCTTGGACCAACGGACGGTCGAGATTAGATCTGGGAATCGCAATCGCAAAGGGCGGAAGTGGGTAGCATTTGAAAAATGCGATTGTGATTGAAGCGAGAGAGCGTGGGCTGTCAGATCAATAATAAAATCAACGGTGGAGATTAGATCGGAAGGTCGCAATCGGGGGGTACAGGGGTGACACATTACAAAAGTTTTGATTACGATTGGAGCGGGGGAGCGATTGAGCGCTAGCCGTCTGATCCGGAAACAGATCGACGACGTATATTGAATCGGTGGGGAGAAAGAAGGGCCAACGAAGCGCGATGCGATTAGCGCTGGACCGTCGGATCGACAGGGGAATCAATGGTGGAAAATCAATCAACGGATCGCAATCGGGAGGAGCGGAGGAGTGGTACCGCGATAGTTTGCGATTGCGAAAGGGGCGAGAGTGCGATCAGTGCAGGGCTGTTTGATCAAAACAATAGATCAACGGTGGAGATTGCAGCGGGACCGATGGAGACCAAACACAATCGCATCAGAGTTTTTCTGTTTAACACAGGAAATGTGTGTTTGCTCTGATTCTCCGATGCGATAAGCGCTTTAAGGATCGGCACTTGGTATTAGCGCCTGGGTCTACGTGGGGAAGTGGTTTAAGGGGCTAGGCCGAAAGGGGCTAGGCCTTAATATAAAGTGGAAAGTGGGTTTTCGCCCCTTTTTGATGCATTTTGAGTTTGGGAAAGGGTAATGGTAGGGGTAAAAAGGGGAAATCGGGCCAAACAAGGGGGATGTAGGATTTAAAGGGGATTTTGGGGAGGATTTAAAGGGTAAAGGGGGAATTTGGCAAAGAGGAAAAAAAGGTAAAATGGAGAGTTCTGCAGAGGTACAAGGGGAAAATAAAGGCCTTTTGGAGCACAATTTTTAATCATCAGTGAGGCTTATTGACTTCAGAACAGTAGAGGGAAACGTTCAAAGGGCGGGGAACATGAAAGTCTTCAAGGATGATGTGTTTTCAAGGGAAATGCATTCCTTGAAGGCTCATGAAACAATTTATCCCCCTGTTTACTTGTCAAGGAATTTATAGGGGGCTAACACACTGTCATCTTCACCTCCATCCTCACCTTCATCTTCTTCCTCTTCCAAAACCACTGTTAATCAAACACATCCACATACCCCAAGGGTGCATGGTAAAACTCCCTTATTAAAACTTGATATAAAATTTGAACTGCCTATGTATAATGGTGAAGTGAATGCTGAAATACTTGATAATTGGGTTTGTCAACTTGAATTTTATTGCAGGATATAGAACATCAAAGATGATGAAAAAAAAGTTTAGTTGGCTTCATTAATGTTGGAAAGTGTTGCTTTGATTTGGTGGGAAGAAAAAACACAAGAGGATATGAAAAAGCATTGTGAGGTATCAACCTCTTGGATTGATTTTATTGCTCCACCTAGAATAAAATTTTATCCATTAGATTATATGCAAAAGGATATTATGGATTGGGATAATTTTAGACAACTAAAGGGTCAAAGTGTGCAAAGTTGCACTCAAGAATTTAGAAGAAGATGTTTGATGTTAGATGTAGACTTGAATTCATAAGAAACTTTGATGAAATATATTGGGGGTTTACACAGTTATTTAAGGAATACTATCCTTATGTTTAATCCTACAAGTTTAGATGAGGTTTTTTTTCACGCAACACATCTTGAAGCAAGAGGGAAAAACATTTCACCAAACAGTAGCAAGAATCCATTGACAAGCGGAGACACAGGTAAGAGTAAGTTCAAAGGGAAAGGAAAGAAGAATGCGTCTGAAAATAAGGAAGGAGAGAAGTTAACATGCAAACATTATTCCAAATAGGGTTGTGATGAAGCTCATTGTTTGAACTTTCATCTTGATATGAAACCAAAGAAGTTTAACAACAAAGGGAAGTAAAAGACAGTTGCAAATACACAACATGACTTAGGCTTTGATTTGGGAGATGAAACAAATATCTCAACAATGGGAATGAAATGTAAGGACATAGCAATCAATAGCTTTTCAAGTTGCCCTAATGATACTTAAGATAAGAAAACTAGAATTTAACTTTTCCATATTCGGGTTATTTCAAAGCACACCAAAATTGGTACACTCTTTGATAGTGGTTCACAAGAAAATTTGATTTTCGAAGAATTAGTCAAGAAATTAAACTTAGAGACTATTACTCATCCAAGACCTTATCCTTTAGGTTGGATATGCAAGAATGCAAAATTACAAGCTACGAGGAAATGCATACTTAAATTTTTAATTACAACAAAATTTCTTGATGAAGTTGAACTTGATGTAGTTCCACTTGATATTTATGGAATTGTTTTGGGAAGCCCATATTTGTATGATAGAAAATTTATTTTTCATCGCCATGAAAACAAGTCTCACTTGTTCAAATATGGTATATATTACATTGTTAGAGAACATCGATAGAAACTAATTTTTTCACTTGTAAATGTCGGACAAATGAAGAGACTCATTAACTCTAGAAAGAATTTTGTGCTTTTAATAGTCAAGAAAAAGAATGATGTTGATGAGATGTTTCAGTAGCCAAAAGGATTGCCTCCCAAGAGGGGAATCCAACATTAAATACAATTGCATCAAGATTGTCCTCTTCCTAACAATGGCATGTATAGGATGTCAGTGATGAAAAATGCAGGATTTAAAAAGAAATTCAAGAGTTGTTGGACAAAGGAATCATCATACCAAGTACTTCGCCATGCAGGTCACCTATTGTTTTGGTGCTAAATGTTAGGGTCCTATAGTAATAGGATTCATAATTTTTAATTTTCTATGTTAAAATATGGTAATATTGTACATACCTTTGCTTTCTGCAAATGTTTTCCTATATTTAAAAAATGAAAATAGGGTAAGTCGTAAAATAACAATCAAAGAAAAAAAAAAGGAATATTAAATATGAACCCCACTAAAATGGATCATGAAAGTGTTGCACGTTGAAATGCCACTACTATTAGTTTAATTTTGCAAATAAGATTGTGTGCAGCTTGTCCTAAATGACACAATCCATGAGGGTCAAACAACTCAATCTTGACTTTTCTTGCTTTAAATTTCATGCTAATAGATAGAGAATAAAGATCTAGCCAAACTTTTTAACCTTGGTAGATCAGTAGTTAGGTAGAGAATAAATAAGGAGCTCAACAGTTTAAGCTGAGCCCTTGAAAGAAAAAATATAGAATTAGTTAGTTTGTTGATTGAAAGAAAAATGAAGAAGGGTTTGCAAGCTCAAATGCACCCATGTAAACGAAGAAAAAATGTTAGGGTAGTTGATGGGTAGGCAGAAACAATTTTCACAAGGCATGCATATCAGAAAATTGGTCATTTCATTTACTAATTTCCCTTCAAAATCATTCCCCTCGTAAAAATACCCCTTTTTTCTTCATTTTTACTCTTTCCCCTTATTTCACTCATTTTTCCTTATAAAACCCCTTTACTAATTTCCCTTTTCATTTAAAAATACACCAAAAACCCATAAAAATACTTTAATCCTAAGTCTAAGTGATTAAATCCCTATGTTGAGACACACTGTGTAAATATTCATTCTCGATATAAGATTTACATTAAACTTAGTGTATATAACCCCCCCCCCATTAATTTTAGTATTAACATTTAAATTTATATATTAAACCCCCTTATATACCTTTCAAACCAATATCTAATTAATTCCTTTATATGTATATTCCAACCCATATTTTAAATTTAATACATGGTTTAATTTCCCCACATGTGATATATCCCGATCCCACTAATTATTACGTTGCCTATTATAAAGTTCCACCTTCCTTAAACCTATTGGATTGTTATTGAACCCTATTTCATATAGCAAACCCTGACCATATATATAACTCAAACGCATAGTGTAAAGCCCCGGGTCCCACACCTTAAGATCCCTCGACTCCATCGCATCATCCCATCCGTCAGATCATCAGTGACCATATCTAATGGACAACAAGCCTTGTCATACATTTCATTTCCCGATCTTTAATCACACCCCAACCTTGCGATAACCAGGTTTTTGGAGCTCCGCTACAAGCTACGTGGCGCCATTTCATTTGATCGCATCGCCAAAAAAAATACCGCCAACCACCTTTTTCTCATGCGAAAACCGCTCAGCAGTTTCTCCTACACATTATGATAAACCGCCTATCCGCTCTTTCCACTGTACTACAAACCACTTGCTCGCTCCCGAAAATGTGCATTAAAACACTAATTGACTCTTGCACTAACTATAAGAAACAAAATTCCCAAAGTGCAAGATCCCGTCATTACCTATCTCTATTTAAATTACGGAGAAGAACCACTGCCAACTAGAGATAAAACTCCACAAATCTGGACTCTGTCCACAAAATTCCCAATTCAAATGAAGCCATTATCCACTCTCTACAAGCCCTTATTTCATTAATAGATTGTTTCAGTTTTAGCAGGTTATTGAAACAGAAGATTGAGGAAACAATTTTAATACTAGTTAAAAAATGTTTCTTCCAGATTCTCGAAATGAGAATTCGAGTGGTTTAAAAGAAAAGACAATTATCACAAAGACAGTAATGTTCTAACAGAGAGGAAAGGCTTTTACTCAGCAGAATGTTACATACAGGTGAAAGAATACAAATGGAACAAACAAATAGATGAGAAAGAATTTTCAAAATCTGAAAGCGGATTTTATTTATAACATCCTCATATACAAAAACCTCTCTCACTTCTCTAATAGTCATTATGGTTTTGGAAATTTTAAACAATATTTGAAGGAACTTTTTATAGAAAATTCTTGTTTAGTCATCATTTTGCAGAGAACATTTTGGCCAATAAGAAATGAATCTTCCAAAATCAGAGGAGGTTTATGTTCCTCAGATTCCAACCTACAAAAACTTATCTCACTTTATGCACATGTATTATAGAATGAGATATACATTCACATCTTCACAGCCTATTTTTTGGACTGTGCAAAGTTCTGTTTTACACATATTTTTGAAGAGACTATTGTGAACAATTGGAGTGGAATTTTAGGAAAAGGAGAGAGGTTTTTCTTGAAAACATATTTATCGACAATAACCTCTTTAAATTTTAACATATATATCTCGGATTGAGATATAAAAAGGGATTTAAGGACTCTATTTTTCAGAAATTCAGGAGGAAAAATCTCAAAGACAATTAGTGACTTAGATGCCACCTCATCAAATAAGAGTTGCTATCAAATTCAAATTGCTCTTCTTTGTCACCAGAAATTCACAAAGATAGTGCCAAGCAGATTCATTAGTTTGTAATGTCCTATGTTTGAGTTCTATTTATGTAAAACAATTGTAGATATTTGTAAGAAATCTTGATATTTTTTCAAGATATTTTACTTTAGAATTTGTATAAATACTTCATCATTTGAAGTAATAGATGATTGTTTTTGTAACCAGGAACCTCACCATTCAGGGTGATGTAGTCCACTAAGTTCAAGTGACTATTTTCATTAATAAAAGAGTAGTTGTTTCAGGATTCATGTGCCATATCTACTGGTGAATTTTTCCTCATTGCATATGTGCTTTCATTTGTTTTCTTAATTCTGAATTGTCTAACATGAGTATTACTACAGAATCTGTTGAGATCATACACTCTGCCTTTAACTGTTAGTAATCTACATGTTTTCTTCTGATATCCAGATTATGGAATTCTTCATTGCTCCCTAGTTTTTATTGAATGTTTATTCTTATATCCAGATTAGGGAATTCTTCATTGCTCCCTAGTTTCGATTGAGCCTCTATTCTTATATCTAGATTAGGGAGTTCTTAAAGTCTCCCTAGTTTCGATTAAGCCTTCCTTCTTATTTTATTACATTTCATCCAAATATAAAGAATCCAGTAGTAATGTCTACCTTGCCCTGGTTCACTTAAGATTGATACTTCTTCAAATTCATCACCCAAGCCTCTTTGACTCCATTTCCTAATGGCCTTCCTCTTCATTTCCATCCAAAAATAATTCAAAATACAACTCTGTACTTATTAACTAGCCTAATATATATTTCAAATAAATCTAAATCATACAGAGAGATCCCTCTCTGAGTTTAGGAGGGCTAGATCCTAAACTCAAAAGTAGGCTTGTGGTTACCTCAGTAAATTCTTTCTTTACCCTTGAGAAATTACTGAGTGATAACATAGTGACGACCATACTGGGGAGACCATATTCTTCAGAAATATTATACAAGGATCAGATTTGATCTATGATGGTGGACAGTGATCAGACACATAAGGGTTAAAATCATCCACATGGCGACTCCAATTCGAAATCAGTTTCAAAATCAAGACTCCATTGGAGAAATGAGCCTGGAAGAACATCATGGGAATATCGGTTTTTCAACTTGGATCTTAATCCAAGAAATTATGTTCTTTCTTATTAAGAAGGTTTGTCATTGTATATTGTATTTTAGTGATGATTTTAGACGAATATTTGATTATTTTCCTTTGAAGAGTGTAAATATAAATTCTCCTTTTGAACAAATTTTTGATGGAACTAATGATGATCATTTTCCAATTGATAAGCCTCAAGAAATCAAGACTGATCTTACAATTCCTGTACATATTCCTATACCTTGTAATTTTCCTGATAGATATAAGGCCCTCATATTACCTCCTGTACTCCATAATTTCCCTGAAAACTATTACAAATACCTCCCCCGGTTTGATGGATAAAATGATAACATTACTGCTGAAAAACATATTCAAGGTTTTTAAAATTATATGGATTTATTTGAGATTGATGAAGATGATGTTAGAATCAGGATTTTTTCTCTTTCTTTGGAAATTAAAGTTAAAAGTTGGTTCAAGAATCTTCCTATTGCAAGCATCTCAAATTTCCAACAGCTTTCCAAAATTTCCCTTGATAAAAAGATAATCAAAGGAAATATTTTCATAATCATAGAAGACTATAATCAATTGAAAAGACAATCAAATGAGTCAATACATAAATTTTCTTCCAGATTTAATCAAGTTTATTATTCAATACCATAAAATATAAGACCTCCTCCTGATTCAACTATATTTCATTATCCAAGTGCCTTTGATCCAGAAATAGAATTTCAACTAAGAGAAAGAGATTCAAAAACACTTGAACAAATGCAGAACATAGAAATTGATGTAGAAGTTAATTTGAAAATAAGAAAGGAAAATTTGAAAGAAGAAGGAGAGAAGAACAACATTTCAGAGGTAAAACATGACATTTTGGTAAGTATAACAAAAGAAATGATTCAGAAGATCACCATGAAAGATGAATTTTTTGTTGAAGATTATCATGCAGAAAAATAAGAGGTTGTGGCGAGGAACACTTTGCTAATCCCAACTCCCATAGATTAGAAAAGCGATTTATAGATCAATATGAGGAGAAGAAAACTACTGATCTAATGTGTATGTTTGATGACATTCCTTCTTTTGATGATTTGCATAAGTATGACCATTATGATGATAGTTATGTTCTCCAAAATCAAGCTAAATTTACAAAGCAATCAAAAGCTAGTTTGTGGGATGAGGAAACTCAGTTTCAATAGCCAGAATACAGTGATCAACCAATACAGATCAGCCATGAGAGCGAAGAAGAAAGTGAAGAAAATTGGGAAGTAAATCATGGATCTGTACCTCTTTGTTTTGCTTCATTTCAGTTCATCAAAGAAAAATTTAATGCTATTAAAAACCATCATTCTTTAGATATTGTTATGGACAACAAAGAAAAAAATGAATTTCTTGATCAAGATTATTCAGTTTCACAATTACAGTTATCAAATTCCATTGAAATACCTGATCACATGACACATGAAAGTTCTTCACCACTAAGTTTTGAATCATTTCAATTTTTAAAAGAAAACATTTACAATATCTCCAAATAAGAGGATGAGAAGTCTACAGAAATCTATGAAGTCTCATTGAAACCCATATCCAATAGGTTGCAACAATCCTTCCAAGTTTTTCATGATCCAATAGCTATTAAGTCAAAATATTTCTACTTTAAATTATTATGAGCTTCAAAATCAATATGATAAAAGTTTCCTCAAACATACATTTCCGTCAGTAGAAATATCATCACAAAGTGTATATGAAAGTTCACAGGGAAATAAAGATGAAGATAACATTTCAGTTTCATGGTATGGAGGCCATCAGAAACACATGTACAGTTGCTTAGAACAGTTTAACAGTTGTACATACAATATGGAAGATCATTTTGTACAGTTTACAGAGTCAACAAAGGAAATTGAGTATTTCCTCATCTTTACATCTGTTGACAAGTTTCTAATGGTTTGCGGAATTACAGTTTTGACAATAAACAAGCACATGCAACAAAAAATACCTTAATTTATATAATGCTTGAATGGTTGCATTGACTCTTTCATTTTATCTAACCAGCAGTTGGACAACTGATTAGAGTAAGTAGGTAGAATTTCTATTTATTTCAATTTCAGTTTTCAAGAAAGTATTGAAATAATTCATTAACATTCATAACTGAGATGAAGGATCTAAGGTCTTGATGATTTAGTAATCTAGTTTGAAGGTTGCAACACCTTTTAGTTTTATATCAGATTTTAGTTTGCATAAGAGGTTCAATTTCAGTTCAAGATTTTCAATCACAAAGATTATACAACAAAGCATATGCATTCTTGGGATCGGCCTAATGGACCAGGCTACTAGTCGATGGTGTTCTTGAAATATCACAAGGAGATGCCATCTCCATATGAAGCTAATATTAGGGTCCTATAATAATAGGATTCATAATTTTTAATTTGTTATCTTAATATATTGTGATATTATACATACCCTTTCTTTCTGCAAATGTTTTCCCATATTTAAAAAATGAAAAGACGGTAAGTCGTAAAAGAATAATCAAAGAAAAAAAAAAGGAAACAAAGATCAAAAAAAGAATATTAAATATGAACCCAATAAAATGGATCATGAAAGTGTTGCATGTTCAAATGCCACTACTATTAGCTTACTTTTGCAAACAAGATTTTGTGCGGCTTGTCCTAAATGCCCCAATCCATGAGGGTCAAATACCTCAATCTTGAATTTTCATGCTGATAGATAGAGAATAAAGATCTAGCCAAACTGTTTAACCTTGGTAGATCAGTAGTTAGGTAGAGAATAAATAAGGAGCTCAACAATTTATTCTGGTCCCTTGAAAGAAATAAGGATAGAATTAGTTACTTTGCTGATTGAAAGAAAAATGAATAAGGGTTTGCAAGCTCAAATGTGTTCGACACCTAATCCTCTATGGGTAGGTGTGGAAGGTGAACAGTCACAAAGGAGTCCAAGTGACCTTGGAATGCAGAATCCAAGAGTCACACTAATGTAATATAAATGTACATCTATGAGTAATAGAGATGCAACTCATGCTTATCTTTCTATGTGTGTGTTTACTTTCTCCACCCTACCATGCGTGTGTTTAACATGGTATCAGAGTGGGTGATTGCTGGCCCTGCTCCAATTTGAGCCACTGGTATTTGTGGCCATTTCAGTCCTACCATTCTTGCCATGATTCTCTGTGCATCTGACTGTGTTGAGTTGGACCTTTTGAGAGGTTGGGAATGCCAGAAATAGAAGCACTCCTGCATTTTTTTTCATATTCCTCCTGCATTCTCTGTCCCTGTACATCGTTTCTTGATGACTTGGTGCGATGGTAGCACTTGTAATTAAGAAATTGTGCTTGTTTGAAATCAGAACAAATGGGAAGAGTATTCAGAAACGTCTCTGCGCACTAGCCTGACTTATCACAATTTTATCCTGGCCCTGCTACCTCATGCCCGTGGAGAACTAACTACCTGTCTATAGCTCCAATGCTCTATTCATACCTCCGACCCCTCCACCTTCCAGACAGCTCACTCGACCCTCTGGTTTATCACCTCCCACCGTGGCATCTCACTCCTACACACACTCATCTGCAAGTAATAGGTTTCTCTCCAAAGCCATTGAATGATCTGACGCAGACCATAGAAGAGGCAGGACTACTCAATTCTGTTGTAATACATAAATTTTAGTTTGTTAGTCTCATTAAGGAAAACTTGAAGATTTTTACATATTGGTACATCATGATTCATATCGTGGTTATTAAATCCTTGTGAAGAAAAAAAAAATATGCCGTAGCACTTCCAGGCCTTGCAGCATCAATGAATGCTTGTATATCAACAATTGTGTGATGGTGATTGAAGTGAGCCACCATATGCGTCCCATCAGATAAGCGTTACATCATAACATGCAGAATGGGTTTACATCATTATAAAACTGTCGATTGATGACTGATGATGGAATCTGAATGGCGCAACCACGTCGAACATGAAGAATCCCATTTGAAAAAATGGGGGTGTACTGCTATGGGGTAGTTGACGAAGTGTGGTCAACAGTCACCATTGTAACTCGCATGTATACGCGGATTTAGTTCATGAAACCCCCGTATAGAAAGTGAAATACAGAAAAATTCACAACTCCATCTCCCCCTGAACTTATACCACGTGTACCTGTCTTCTCTTGTCACATCAGATGCACTGTTAGAAATAAACACAACCAGAAATAACAAACCAACCATGGGAATCACCATATATTGCTCCCCTTGTCATGATACATTACTGATCCCTATAATGTATCTCACATCACTCGTGCAGTCATTATGAGAAGTAAACTTTAGAAGAGGATGACTGCAGTAGGGTCAACATTCCTTACATTTTTTACTGGGACTTCTTCTTTTTCCAGCTTTGCTGGAAATTCTCCAATTTCTCAGATCTGTTCATCATACTTAATCTGCATTCTTTTTCTACATGCCCATACTTGTTACAAGAATAACATCTTATGTGACTAGAAAAGGGAGCATAGGGATCATAATATGTTTTTCTAATCTTTCTTCTATTGCATTCAACTGCTTTATGACCAAAATTGCTACATGAAAAACAATATCCCTTAAATAAACCTGAGTACCTGGGAGCTGACTTTCTTTTTGTGTAGTGCCTATTTGTCTTTGATCGAAACAATTTTCTTCTGCACTTGGCTGCAACATGTCCATAATTATGACATATAAAACATTCAACATTATTGATCAAAGGAGAGAATCGATTGGTACTTCTATATTTAGGATCGAATGATTTCATTTTAGAATTCATGATTGTTGGTTACCTTTTTGTCTCTTTAA
>CM076574.1:980240317-980477109 GCA_034641835.2 Pinus albicaulis
AGAATCTACCTGTATCTGGTCATCTTTGTCCATAACATGAATGCATGCATCTATCTTATATTACGTTAATAAGAGCATAATAGATGAGATGACTAGACCGGATGGATAGTAGAGTGTAATAGAGATGAAATTGATCTGAGCTTGTAAGGCATACAAAGGGCAGAGTCTCTACCTTCGGTATGAATGTCGGTTATCACCTAACTACTTATTTCTCTCATGTTATGGAACCTCTATATATTGTATAAACATTTTGGATCAGGTATTGATCCATCTGCAAGTGTTGATGCCCTCACTATCGACCATCGCCCTTCCTTTATCTATATACATGATAAAACCATCATGCTCCTTCTTAGCCTGACTTCACCCACCCTAATTATGAAGTTCAATTCTTGCTTTTCGAACCCAACATCCCAGTACTATTTCCCTTCGAACCAATCGCCTTCAAATTACTTAATAAATATGGGTCTTGGTAGATAATACGAATTCCCCAGTGACTTTTATCCCAAACCAATCACCCCTTGATCCCTGACCCCTTACGAATCAGTTCCTTTGATGAATGCTCCGATGCCCTTGATCCTGGACCCATACCGAACGTCCCGAACTCCCTTGCTAATGAATGCCCACGCCTTTGGAAGGGATAAGGTCTAAGGAATAAGGAATGCCTCAGACCTAACGAATTCTCTAGAACTGAACCCCACTTCCCTCGATCCCTTTGAGAAGTAATGCCTCGAACTCTGACCCCACCCCCTCGCCTTATAAGGATGGGGTTAATGCAGAACATTCTATTCTATAAGGTGTATTGGTTAAAGATAGAAGAAAGCGTCATACAATAATAATAAAAATACTGATCAAGTCCTATTTCTAATATCATATTTTCAAAATCTCAAATCAAGAGCTAACAACGTATTAACCGAGTGGTTCCGCACCTAAGGCGATGTGTGAAGGGCAGAGAGCAACGGGTGAAGCGACACACATGAGGAGGTCTCAGATTCCCTAAATCTATATCCAAGAAATCATTGGGAAAAAAAATAATCATTGGGACACTTAGAGCACTTTGATTGCATGGAAAGGAACATATAATATATTTTAGCCTCTTTGAGCTTCCTTTTCACTTATTTAAGCCTGATTTGTGAAATTTTGTTCCTGGTACAATAATGATTGGCCATATGCCTTTGGAGGTTATTGTATCTTTTGACTCTTTTCAAAATATTTTTCAAATGTTAATTGACCCTTCCTAACTAGATTTCTCTGTCTTGATTGATCTCCATAGCTATGAGCTCATGAAAGGTCAATTGTTCAAGTGGATGAGATGATTGTATTTCTAGCTCCAGTACCTTCTTAAGGTCTCTTGTCTTTGGCCTTCTTGGTTGTGTTTCAAGTTCCATGTCCTGCATTTGATCAACATATATTACTTGTTTTCCTTTACCTTTATCTATCTCTAGGTCTGCATTAGGTATACTTTGTATCAGCTGCTTCACCTCCAGTTGCCAATTTTCTTGCTGTACAAAATTAATTTGAGAATTTTCAATGGATAAAATCTTTCTCAATTCTGTTATTTCCTCATCCTTCTCCCTAATGATCTCCTCAGCTGATTTGAATTCAAACTACTTTGTCATCTCAAAATATAAGGGCATTTGTTCATCATGTTGATGAAATGGTGATTCAGTTTGATGAATGAGTAGTTGTTCTTCTATCTCTCTTTTCTCAGGTATGGTATCAAGTGTAGATACACTTTTGATGAATTTGGGAGAAAAGACCAGTCTCTTTCCCTTCTCATAGGTGTGGGTGAACTCAACATCCCTAGGCACTTTTGAAATATGATTTTTCATGCTGGAAGAGCCAACCTTCACTGGATGTGATGATACTGATGGTGATGGTGTGTTATGCATGACAGGAGGACTAGTGGTGGGTGCTGTTGCTACTTTTTCCATGAAGATTTAACAAGTCATGTTGATGGTTGAGAGATGATGCAAAGCAACAATTTTGACTATACCATGGTGAAAAATACTTGGATGACAATATTTTTTTTTTCTATGAACCTTCTCAGCCATTCTAACCAAACTTCTGTACAAGTAATGTGGCAAGATAAGTGGTTTAGTAGAGGTAAAATGCATCAATAATTTGATATGGTACCTGTACAATATGGAGAATCTCCCTTCACATGTGAAATATTTCATAATTAACCTCATCAAAGGAACATATCTATTAAGGAGGTGCCTAAAAGGGAAGATGTACTCAGGGTTCTCTCTAGCATGAGGTTTGAGGAACAGTTTGTAATCTTCAAGGTTTATATCCATGCCCTTAAACCTCTTTTTTCCATGACTAGGTATGCTTGTTGCTGAAGAAATCATATCTGCTGATAAGTTGAACTCTACACTTGAAATGATGGCCTTTCCCATACTGAAACTTGGAAAATAAGCTAGTCAATTGGAGATGACAACCTTCTTCCATGATTTTCTCACAAAATCTAAAACATCTAGTCCTCTCAAATCATCCGTTGGTAAAAGGTGAAGCATTGACTTCTTGTAAGGTGGATGGCTCAAATTTTATATGGCGCCCTCCTTTGTGGATTTTCTTTTTAGTTTCCATAATTTCTATCAAAAGGATAAAACCCTAATTGTTTAGATGTAGCAGGTTTGTGGACTGTGAATTTGGAAAAATAGAGGACATGGATAGGGTAGGTTTGGAGGATGAAATGAAGGGTATTTAAGCCAAGAAAATTCCCAAAAAAATTTAGGATGTAGGGTTGTGTATTGGTTTCAAAATACAAGTGAAATTTGGTGAAATGGATGTAAACAAGGTGATCAAATTAGGAAAACACAAGGATTTCCTAATTCTGTAATAGAAAAATAGTATGAAATTAGGGTTTGATATAAATGAAATGTAGGGATATTGTGAATGGTAGGTGTTGGTGTCCAAGTGTGAATGAATATTAAAACCCTTTCCCACATTAATTATCAATCTGGGTGCATACATTATTTCAAGGTAACGCGCAAGGTATATGCAGGAGAAATGACACAGTCCAATATTGATCACATATTCAACAATGAAAAAAACCAGAACTATTGAATAATAATTAAAGATAAATTGAAAAATTAGAAAGACATTCATAGCAATTGCATAATTATACTGGAACAACAGTAACGATAACAAATCAAAATATAAAATCAACAAAAGAAAGATAACGCAACACCTGATCAGAGGAGTGGGCCCAACTCTCTGATCAGGGTTGTGGAAAACTCACAGCTTACAAATGGAACAACAAAACACTGTGCATTCAATTAATCGGAAATGCTTATGTTACAAATCTGTCTCTTCTTTATTAACCGTATATACCTTCTCCTCTGCGTTCTATTTCCCTGCGTTCTAATTTGTGCCCCTTCAAATATACAAACAAAAAAAGGGAAATAAACTGATTAAAAAATATCAATAACCAATATGAGATCTAAAAGATCTGTCCATCATGATTCAGCTGGCACAAGTCGAATCTGGTAATTACAATTGGGGAAATTTTGGAAAACGGACGCAACAGAAAATCTACAAATCTGTCCTTCAAAGAACCCTACGTTTCTCTCAATCAAGACCAAATTTTGGAAAAATTATCTTTAAAAAAATTATTTGGTCTGTTCTGCACAAAACCCATGTTTCAGATTTCAGGATTCATCTTCGTTTGCCTGGAACGTTCAAGGAAAAATTGTCTCTTGTTATTCCAGCGAATTTATGAGTTGTAATATTTAATTATTAGCTGAAGATCAAATCTGCAATCTGGAAGAGATCTTGGAGGCTAAAATAGTGAGTTATGTTATAACGAATTCATTAATAAACCATCATTAGAAAAATAATGCATAATAATCATTAATTTATTAAAATAAAGGAGAACAAGTATTATTTATTCAAAAGAGCATAAATAATTATGAAATTGAATTATATAATAAATTATGATAAATAATGTGATAAAAGAACATTAGAAATATATGAAATGGATTTTAAGAAGTGATAATAATAATACGAATTAGTGGCCTAACATCTCTCCCAAACTGAACATGTTGCATGTCATCATGCAACCCAATGCCTCTGTATTAACCAAGTTGTAATACAATAATCAAAGTATTCACCCCAATGCATGATACTGATGGAAGAGAAGGCTTATTCCTCAAATGCTTCCTTAAAATAATTTTCATGTATACTTTTAACCATATGTATATGAAGTTGCAACAAAGTATGATACAAGTAAATACAAACTTCATTACAAACCAGATTTTGCTGAAATTTTGTGAGCAAATTTATACTATATTAATGCTTCTCCAATCCAAAAATCAAATCAATACAATGAATGGATTTCAATATATCGGAAAAATGGTTTTAGGTAATAATGCATGATTTTTTTGGAATTAAAAAATTGGTTTATCTTGAAAATTTCTTGGTTTAATGATACATCATTGTTGTTCAAAAATCAGAAGAATCCAGTTGACAGTTTTAAGGATATACACAAATCAATTTTAGGATTGTATACCTTAAATGAGGAAGAAATGAGAAATCATTCATCATGCATAGTAACCCTTCACCCAAACTAGAGAATTAGTGTGCCCTCATGCTACACTAGAAAAAAAAATGGGGTGGTTTCTACAATCATGGCTGAAATCTTTGTTTGGTGTATAACAACATGGAATAAGGGATATTTTGAGAATGAACAATGAAATTGATGGATGATAAATAATATTAATGACATGTTCATGATAATGAAAGTAGAATTCCCCCAAACTGAAATATTTTGTCTCTGAAAAATGGGAAGTGGTAAAGAAAGGGAAATAATGGTTGAAAAATATGAGTGAATAATGCTCAATGGTTTTTCACGACATTCTCCTAAAATTTTAATAAATCAAAACCTTATGCTATTTGACCTCAAGTGTTACCTCCATAAAAAATGTGGAATGGCATGTATGGATTGAATTTTTTTTGAAGCTGATGTAGGCTGAGATGATGCTCAAAGTGATGCGGAAGGTGGAAGCCATGCACGCTGAAAAAAGTAATCAGAAAGTGTAGCAGGGTTTCCTTCTACCAAACTGATTAGTTTCCCTGTCATCTATAAAACATCTCATGAGTATCCTTAATCAATAATTCATCATCTCAATTACCCCATATATAAAAGTGACATAAAAATATTGTGAATGAAATGGGATAATAATGGATAAGAAGGGAAAAGATGCATTCCCTATATCCATAAGCTTTGGTTGTCATGAGCATAGAAATTATGAGAATTAGTTATCTTAGTCATTGCTTCTCACGGTCTGTCCAATTACATGGGATTCAAAATCAGAATGAGGCCTCTTAGTGGTGTTGTTAAGATATGAGTAAATGGTGATTGATTGAGCAAGAAACTATCTTTGGTTAAATGTATGATACTTGTAGAATAAAGGAATTATAGATTAGATGATACAAAATGTAAAATATCAAATATCCTAAAAGTTTCATCCCTGACATGTAAAGTAAATATTTATAACTCAATAATAGATATAAACCATAACCACCATCATCTAATAACTGATTAAATATTACCCCATGAACCATGAGTTCTGGAAAACTTTGTATATGCAACAATAATCTTTATCGGAAATTAGCTTTTAGAAAACAAGGTAACCAATTAAATTATAGTATTAAATTAACTTCTATACCATAGGCATAGCCGCCACTACCAGTAGACGTCCATAGCCTCGACAGGGATGCCTTTTTAACCCATTGAGATGCCAGTGTCCCATCTATTAGAAATAAGTAAATAGTTGCAAAAATCATTTCAATTTACTTAGATGTCAGCTGAATATCATTGTTCTGGTATGGTAACTAGTTAATAACAATGCCATTCATGGGAGATAACAAAAGTGAAAAAGTCAGCTCATGATGAGACCTCTTGTCCTTCATTTTTATGACTAAAGGCCATTACCGTGGCTTGGTGACCAGTAGTGGTAATGTCACTTTATTAGGACCTATGATCATGGTAGGCCGGCTCGTGATGAGACCTCCTATCCTCTAGTTGACCATTTATGTTTAAAATTCAACTATGGTTTTTGTTAATCAATAATAGATTACTTAATAGATGGGGTGGCAGATCAACTCTTTAAGAGCTAGGGATGGCATAAAAAGTTGTGTAGTAACTATTTTCAACTTTGATAGTTTTTCTTCTTAGAAACTAATAACCTTAAAATTACTACTGATAAATATATTTTTCATTGTTGAGATTGGGGTTGAGGAACAGTTCATTAGATAATGGCAGAAAGATTTAAATACAATTATGTGGTAATCATCATAAATTTTACAAGTTCAGGGATTTGACCAATTAGGAAAGTTGAAAGTTGACATGATGAAATCATCTTTGCATAATTATTCCTTAAAAATAAGATTGTATTTATATAAAAAAAGATAAGTTCACTACCCAATCATTATGTCAAAGAGGGTCTAGACGATTAAAAATATTTCCCATTCACCGAAGAGAAAAACAAATCAGAAAGACCTACATATGTTGAATTCAATGTGAAAATTGGCCAACAAGAATAGTTGTGACTGAGGTAACAACAACCATGACTTAGGTAATAACAGAGAAAAGGAAAAAAAAGAACGATGTTAGGAAGGTGACATGAAGGAGGATTAGTCACTTTACAAAATAATGAGGAATTAAGAGTGAATCATTCCTGACAAGACTTACCATAATAATCATCCTTTAAATACGTGACCCACCCCAAGTAAAGTATGTCTGCCATCTGTCATAGTTGATCATGTCATAAGTAAAATGCCAAAAAAATTATGGAGTCGGTTAAGGACGTACCTAATGACTTACCTTGGCAGAGTCAAAACACTGGAGGAGCAACAACACCAAGTACTTAGAAAAATATCACCATGGAGTAACATCACCAGAGGAGTAACAACACCGGACACTTAGAAAATTTTAGAAGGAGTAACAACATCCAACACTTGAAAAAAATTCTAGAGTAACATCAGTGACAGATTCATAGCACCGACGGAGTAACAAAAATGATGGATTCATAGCACTGACGAAGTATTAGCAGTGATAGATTCACTGCACTGACGGATTCATAGCACTGATGGAGTAACAATAGTGATAGATTCACAACAATGATGAAGTAAAAACATCCGGAGTAACAACAATGCGAGTAACATCATCCGGAGTAACAACAGTGCAAGTAACATCATCCAAAGTAATAACAGTGTGAGTAACAACATCCAGAGTAACAGTAGTTTGAGTAACAGCATCCGGAGTAACAATAGTGTGAGTAACAGCATCTGGAGTAACATTAGTGTGAGTAAAATCATCCGGAGTAACAACAGTGCGAGTAACAGCATCCGAAGTAATAATAGTGTGAGTAACAACATCTAGAGTAATAACAGTGTGAGTAAAAACAGTGCAAGTAACATCATCTGGAGTAACAATAGTGTGAGTAACAAAATCTGGAGTAACATCAGTGCGAGTAACAACATACAAAGTAACAACAGTGCAAGTAAAAACAATGCGAGTAACAAAATCCGGAGTAAAAGTAGTGCGAGTAACAATATCCGGAGTAACAACAGTGCAAGTAACAGCATCTGGAGTAACAACAGTGCGAGAAAAAATAGTGCGAGTAACAATATCCAGAGTAACAACAATGCGAGTAATGGCATCCGGAGTAACAACAGTGCGAGTAACAGCATCCAGAGTAACAACAATGTGAGAAACAGCAGTGCGAGTAACAACATCCGGAGTAACAACAGTGCGAGTAACAGCATCCGGAGTAACAACATCGTGGAGTAGCAACATCCGAGGAGTAACAATATCTTGAGTAGCAGCATCCGAAATAACAACAACCACGGAGTAATAGCATTGTGGAGTAACAACATCATGGAGTAGCAACGTCCGAGTAGTAACATCATCCGAGGAGTAACATCATCCTAAGTAGCAACATTCGGAGTAACAACAACCAAGGAGTAACAGAATTACGGAGTAGCAGAATTCAAGGAATAACAACATCACGAGTAGCAGCATCCTAGGAGTAACAACATCGCGAAACTTAAGAACTTGCTCCTTTTATTTTGAGAACAAAACAAAGAAAATGTGACCTTGAAGTAAAAAATAACTGAATCATAAAAACAGAAGAGAAATCAGAAAATAAACGACTCTTTATTGAAAATCAATAAATAAATAAATAACTTAAGTTGCTATGGTTCTGATTTTTGTTGCAGCAATGTTGTTTGTGAATGGTGAATAAATAGAAAAATGTTTTTTTTTTTTTTTTTCGGAAATGACTTGGATCTTCAAATAGAAATCAATTCTCCATTTCTCATGTTATAAATCCATTAATTGATGAAAAATATTCATGTTTTTTTCTTCGTGTGAGGAAAATTCTTTGAAAATATTTCATTATCATTGTCTTCAAGAATCACTTGTTCATAAATTGACCTCATTTACTCTCCTGGGACTTGCAAAAAACGAGTGTCTACCTGCAATAAAACATGAAATCATGGAAGAAGAGAGGTGATAGGGCTCTCATAATCCAAGAAATATGCAAAAAAGAACAAGTAGCTACTTTGCAAAACATATCCACAAAAAAAAAAACAAAATTTATTTGTCACCTGCGGGAGAGAAGTGGTCGACCATACTAACCAACAGTGTTTCAATTATAAATTTTTTGTTTTTTGTTTGATTTGAGTGATTCTAAAGCCAAATGAAATCCAATTCAAAGATATATCACCAATAGAAATAGGGTTTAAAAATTCCATGATATGATATGCCAAATTTACTTAGAACAACCTGCATAACAAAGTCATTTTCAATTTCCCAACTCAGACCAACAATTGATATTTTAAGCATAAATTTTTCGTTTCATGATGTATTGAAATGATTAGAATTGGAAATTAAAGTATATTCATTTATATATATCCAATAGAAACAATTTTTTAAGGCATGAATAATTTATGGGTTAAATTCGTTAGTGAACAGCCGGGAAAACAGAGTTTCAAGAGTGCTGATTTACGATAAATAGTCAGTATTTTGGTCATAAATTCCTTATAAGACATCAAAATAAAGTGATTCAAATTGCGTTGTAAACTATATTCATAGGGGAATATACCATAGAAACATGTTTCCAAAATCTATTCATTTAGGCCTCAAAAAACGGACTTTACCAACTTTGTTCCTGAGCTGCCTACTAGACATCCTATCATTGTTTTGGTCATAACGTTTTCATTTCAAATCAAAATCGAGTGATTCAAATTATATTAGAAAGTAGATATAAATGGATATGTAGGATAGAAACAATTTTTGAAAATATGTCCATTTGGTCCCTCAAAACATGACTGTCCTGACTATTTCTCTAGGATTTTCGTCAAGCCCGCAAGCCATAAGTTATGATAATCAAGGAATTTTTCCAAGAAGGTGATAAAAATGAATATGAATTTTTGTAGACATTTTATTCTCAATATAATTCATCTACATACATAAATAAATTTGAATATTGATAGCCGATATTAATTTTCACAGCGTGTTGCAACAAAAACAACTATTTTTACATATAAATTTTTTTATTTATTTATCTCTTTATTCATTCTATATTCTACACTACACTACTCTATTTTGAAAAATAAAATATAATTACATATAAGAGTACTTCTAGTGAAACCATTTTCGAAATAAGGCCTCAAGTATGCACATACTCGTAATTGAAAAATGTATGCTAATAAATACACGGGTATGAGAGACCAACTTCCCTGTTAAGGATGGTGCCAAGAGTTGTTGAAGTGTAGAGTGATGTTTCAAGCAAACAACAAAGTGAAACCAATCTTCAATATAGTTTTGATTTCTCATATTTGTTGCATCCTGAAGTTCCGTAACTAAGTTCCAGATTGTTTTGATGCTTTCTTCCTTAACCTCATCCTCTGCCTTTTTTTTTAGATCTCTCTTCATAGAACTGGGGGAAGTAAAAAAAAATTCAAACAATTCTTAAAGCTCAAGACCTGGAGCAGGGTGAAAATTCCCTCCCCAAGACGAGATATTGGGCACTAAGAAAGCAGTAGAAATAAAATCAAATAAAAAGAAAGAAACTAACGCTCAAGACCTGGATCACTGTAGCATTTCCCTCCCCAGGACGAGAGATTGGGCCCTAATAAATCAACAAAAATAAAATCAAAGAAAAAGAAAGCAACTAACACTCAGGACCTAGAGCAGGGTATCATTTCCCTTCCCAGGACGAGAGATTGGTTCCTACGAAATCAATCGAAAAGAAAAACAGAACAACTACACTCAAGACATAGAGCAGGGTAGCATTTACCTCCCTAGGATGAGATATTTATCCTTAGATCAATATGAATCGTGTTCTTGCACCTTTGTTAGCCTCCCCGGAAATGACGCCAAAATGTTGGTGTCCAAGTGTGAATGAATATTCAAACCCTTTCCCAAATTAATTATCAATCTGAGTGCATACATTATTTCAAGGTAACGCACAAGGTATATGCAGGAGAATGGCACAGTCCAATATTGATCACAGATCCAACAATTAAAACAACCAGAACTATTATAATAGTAATTAAAGATAAATTGTAGAATTGGAAAGGCATTCACATCAACTGTAGAATTATACCAGAACAACAGTAACGATAACAAATCAAAATATAAAATAAACAAAAGAAATATAACGCAACACCTGATTAGAAGAGTGGGCCCAAATCTCTGATCAGGGTTGTGACAAACTCACAGCTTACAAATGGAACAACGAAACACTATGCATTCAATTAATTAGAAATGCTTCTGTTACAAATCTGTCTCTTCTTGCTTAACCCTCTATGCCTTCTCTTGTGCGTTCTGATTTGTGCCCCTTTAAACATACAAACAACAAAGGGGAAATAAAATGATTACAAAATATCAATAACCAATATGAGATCTAAAAGATCTCTCCATCATGATTCAGTTGTACAAGTCGAATCTGGAAATTACAATTGGGGCAATTTTGGAAAACGGCCACAACATAAAATCTGCAAATCTCTCCTTAGAAGAACCCTGTGTTTCTCTCAATCAAGACCGAATTTTGGAAAAATGCTCATTGTAAAATTAATTTAGTTCGTTCTACACAAAACCCATGTTTCAGATTTTCAGGATTCATCTTCGTTTGCTGAAACGTTCAACGCAAAACTATCTCCTGTTATTCTAGCGAATTTCTGAGTTGGAATATTTAATTATCATCTGAAGGTCAAATCTGCAATCTCGAAGAGATCTTGGAGGCTAAATAGTGAGTTATTTTATAAAAAATTAATTAATAAACCATCATTGGTAAAATCATGCATAATAATCATTAATTTATTAAAATAAAGGAGAACAAGTATTATTTATCCAAAAGAGCATAAATAATTATGAAATGGAATTATATAATAAATTATGATAAATAATGTGATAAAAGAACATTAGAAATGGATGAAATGGAGGTTAAGAAGTGATAATAATAAAAATTAGTGGCCCAAAAGTAGGTAATAATATAATATAGTCTAGGGATGATGTATGAGGGTATTAGATGGTAGGGTTAGGATTTAGTTCAGTGAAATCATCCAATGATAAACATAAGTGAAAATGTAGTAGAAAAGGAGTTAAGCAAGAAAACCAACAAAGTGATTGATACTTTTGACTTGAGGAAGATATGCAATGCTTACTTATTGTTGTATAAACTAATGGAAATAACCCTAGAGTTTGGAGGAATGATTTGGGAGCCAAAATACCAAAAACACAGACCCTTCCAATAATCTATGTAACACACTTTCCAGATGAGTAACAAAGCACTACAAATGCGTAACAAAACACTGCAGATGTAACATGCGTCTGTATGAGGATGGAGGGCAACATGCAGGAATGTAATAGTAAGCAGGAGTTGGATCAGGCGAGACGAGATGTGTGGTGGTAGGGGAGTGGAGGAAGATACACAGGAGAAATGGTGTGAAAGGAGGGTGGTTTGGCGGATTTGGAAGGGGGGTCGAGATGGTTTGTGGTATTGAGAGGGGGGGGTGCAAAACGAGGAGAGACTGACATGTCGGCATGGGACGAGCTGGAGTAATCCACCTTTTCATACCTCCCCCCCCCCTCTCCCTACTGGTAAAGGTAGGATGGCGAGGGGGTATGAAGAGGCTTATTGATCGTTGATCTGTCGGAGGAAATATCTAGCGGCTGGGAGGAGCTTGAGGTTTAACCACAAACGACAAAACTTTTTTCCATTTTCAAAATTTTATGACATGAGCATGGAACTTTGGATAAAATGCATAATGCCACTGAACTTTGGATAGGGACATAATAAACTCAAACATTAGGCTATTAGTGTATTTTTATAATGTTTCTCAAACTCTTGGATAAAATTCACTTTCAACCCTTTTTGGAACAATTTGAAAACAAAACATGTTTTTAAATAAGACTAGGTGTCTTACTCTATCCTCCTAACTATAATTAATCCCTTTAAAAGACTGATTTGATGAAAATGAAGCCTTGTCTGCCCTCTTTGGTGACATTTTTGGAATTTTCCGTTGCAAAGCAAGGAAACCTAGATACAGACTTAGATGGAGATGGAATGACTAATCTAAGAATCTAAATGAAAATGAGTGACATGACCTCTGAGATGATGATGGCCATGGATGGAATGAAGGGATCAACATTTCTGACCTAGATCATATGTAGTGACCAAAATTTATTTGAAAACTTGTTTGAAAAGACAAATTTTTTGACCTAGGACTATTAGCAAATAAACTAAAAGAGCATGTTTGATCATTGGACATATTGACACTAACATTGGCTCTATCTAGGGATGGCATCTCCTTTAGGAGGTGTCAAGAACACCATAGATTAGGTAGCCTTATCCATTGGGAAATGGAGTCAAAATCTGGAAATAAAAAAATTTGATAAATTTATGATGATGAAATAAAAGTAGAAATGACTTTGACTCAAAAAAATGACTTGACTCTGACTTAAAAACTGATTGAATTTTTTTTTTTTGAAAGAAAAACATGAGCTAAAAGTAGAAGTCTCATGGCATTCTCCCCAGGCTTCAAACTTCTACAACAAATTCCTTATTGTTGGATAATAAATAAAAATGATATGTACAGTGAAAGTGAACCTCTTCTTCAATGATCATGTAAGGTAATGTTTAAGGAACCTACCATTGATTGGTCATCCTAGAAATTCCTGCCCTTCGAGATCTTCTAATAAAAATGCCTTATTACCTCTTAATGCAGTAATCTTACAAGGACCTTTCCATAGATTATAAAATTTTTCGTGCTTACCTATGTCTTCATTCCAGGCATCCCAATGAAGAACAACATCTCCTAGCTTAAAATCATCAGCTTTGGTCTTTTTATCATAAATTTTCTTTATTTTCTCTTGAATTTTTGAGGTGTGACTGAAAATTTCATCTCTTGACTGTTGTAGATGGATCATTTGGCTCATTATTCATTGGATATCACTTGGTTCACTGTCGATCTCGTGCAGAATTTTCATCATTGGTACAACTAAAGAAGTAGGGAACATTGTGTCGACACCATACACAAGCTAGAAAGGTGACTTGCTGATTGATCTCTTCGTGCTAAATCTGTCCTCCAACAGAGCATTGGTAAGATTTTTGTGCCAATTTCTCTTGTTCTCTTATAACATCTTCTTGATTATGTTCACTAAAGATTTATTTGATGATTCACCCAGCTTGTTTCCTTGAGGATAGTATGTTGTAGAATGACCAAGCCTAATGTCATACTTATCACAAAATTAAATCATATTTTTAGACTTAAAGGCTACTACATTGTTAGTAATGATTTTATATGGACAACCAAAATGAGACAGCTATAATACCAGCAATAAATAATTTTTTTATCTCTTTTTGAATGGAGGGTAGTAACTTGGGGTTCATTCTCCTTAACTTTTGGCAGAAAGGCTTCTGATCCGAATTTAAGGGAATTGTATGTTGTATTATACTTTTATTGTACACTTTCATATGAGACTATTCCCAAGAAAATACATCAAAAAATAGAGACACCAGGGCTACATATTTACCTTTCATTTCTAAGCTCAAGGATTTTGAATTCTTGACCATATTTGGCTTTTCAAGAGTGGTAAAATTGAGGTCTTCCACTCCCAATTATGTTGGTAGCATGGTCGTTTTTCATGCAACATAATCTAGATAAAAAATATCCTATAAAGGCACTAGATCTCTTGGAATGGAGTTGTATTTCAGCTGAAGTACTTGCATTTCTGCTGCATGGAATTCTTGGTAATCTCCATAGCACTGGTTATCTATTTTTGAATTCACAGATTCCTCTTGTGTCTGTAAGAAGTTGCTGATCTGTTTGTCATCTTGAAATAACGACCAATTATGAACATTATCTAGAACAATAGGGCGGTGTTTGACGTTTATCTCATATTTATTATTAGGATAAAATGTAATTTTAAACTTGATGGCCAAAGTGGAAATATAATCAACAATAACATTGTTGACCCTTGGAATCAAAGACAAAGTATAATCGGTGAAGGTCTTAAGGATATATAACACTGCATTTTGGTAAGATCGCATCCTAGGATGCTTGGCCTGGTATCCCCCTTTGACTTGTTTTACTACCAAATTGGAGTCGCCATACACAGAAATTTTCTTGGCACCTAACTTCTTGAGAATTTTCAAGCCAGGTATCAAAGCCTCATACTTTGCTTCATTGTTCGAACAGTCGAATGCCAACTTGTAAGAGGACATTCAAACATTAGGAGGAATGTTAAGTGACTAATTTATAGGGCTGTGAATCCACACTCCAATGCCAACCCCTTCCTTTCCCAAGGCTCCATTGAAGTCCATGGTCCCACAAACCACTTTCTTCATCGGGAAGCTGCAAATTGGATGAATGAACTTTACTTGTTGCTTAAGAGTGTTCTGTTGTACCAAAATTTTTTGTACCTTTCATTGTTTCATCTCTTTTTTTGATTTATGTGCTTGGTTCCAAACCAATTGGCATATTTTCTTGATTTTTTTCATTTGCAATTTCTAAAACATAATTTGAAAACTCAAAATTTTCTATATTTAAAAACTCATAATTTTTTGTTTTCTCTTCAATAAAAAATTCTGAAGATATTGGAAATTCATAATTGAATAAAATAAAGGACTCGAAATCCATGTGAACAACATGTGTGGGATTATTATTAGGATTTTCTTTGCTTTTGATCATGTAATTCATTTTACTTTCTCGGTATAGTTTTCTGAGTTTCCGAAAGACGAGAATTGTAGCATATGAAAATTCAAGCTGAAAGGTACCTATAAGCTTTTCTCCCCATGACCGAGAGAGAAACATTCCATATCTGGGAGGGATATCAGCCGCATCAACATCCATAAGGAAATTCTTGGCTGGGATTTGCTCTAAAGACACCACTAGGTCCTTAATGAGGCCAAGTCATTTCACCTTCCCTGAATCAAATGACTAAATATCATGGTAAGTATTGTGATATACAAGCCTAATATGTCAATAGTGGCATTGGGCATGAGGTTATTTTTTGTGTCAATTTAATCACATATTAATTTGACTTTACCGCAACATCAATTTTCAACCCAGGGTAGGTCTTATTATTTCAAAGGAGTATGCACTATCTGTTCCGATACACTTTAGCCAAGAGCGGAGAAAATGAAAAAACATTATGTCACTTGATTCAATTTCAGAAATTAAAACTCATGCAGACATAAAAAATTAACTTGTAGAAATAAAACCACACTTCACGTTACCAAGAAAGAGGCGCGCCACACACCATGCTACTGACTAGGCCGATAAACTAGACAACGTACACAATTCCATCCGTAAGAAATATTAACAATATACAACAATACTACTGCAACTATAGAAATCCTTTATAAAGAGGAGGGCCTTTCCTCCCTAGCAGGGCACAGGGATGAAATATGAATCTAGTAAGACTACAACACGATATTCAGAAACATCAGCAATGCTGTCTTTGTATTAAGGATTATGAATTAAGGAAACAAAATAACGATACTATATTCTCTATTTGTTCCTCTCACAAGGAACTGAGTCCTCTTTATAAGTTTTGCATATCCGAAAAAAAAAAAAAAAATCAGTAATGAGAATCTCATGATTCTCATGTTGATCAAAATAGAAATAGTTACAACAGGTTCCAAATACTAGGTTCATTACTATTACATCATTGATCAAAATCACAAATGTCTTGATTCTCTAGTTGTCTATAGATAATATGATTCATACAATAGTTGTCTTCGTGGAAAAGTACCCACGATCTTGGACATTTGTATTAGAATCAACATCCCACAATGTAACAATATTCCGTGACATGAAATAGTAATTCTTAAGGTGTAACAACAAAGATATGATGTGTAACAACAATGACCTGAGGTGTAACAACAATGACTTGAGGTGTAACAACAATGGCCTGAAGTGTAACTACAATGACCTGAAACAACAAGTGCTCAGAACTCCTTTGCAACTCATCATTTTTCTGGCCATATTTGTAATCAGGAACCTTAAAGTAACGCCTAAAAGACACAAGCTAGAGAAATTCCTTCAAAATCACCCTGATTAGTCATCAAAAGACATCATCTCATTCATATTTAACAAAAATGGAAAAATAAAATTTCATGAAAAAAATCGAGTCTTATCACCAGGGAAAAGGTAATTAAGGTCTAAAAGGTACACAGGTTCAGAGGTGAAATGGTCAAGGATGGGTAAAAAGGTGTCTAAAATACACTCAAAGTCTAAACCCAACATCTCCCCTGAGCTGAAGTGATTGCATGTCCTCATGAAAAATACCTTAGAACTTGCCGAAGTACCTTTTGTGTAGCTCTATCAAATTATAGGCATCAACAGTGTCCTCCTAAACAAATATTTAGCCTTGGGTGGCCATCAACCGGTGTGGCCAATGTTCCTCCTCATATTTACACAGTTGATACTCAGGCTGGTATTCCTCTACTAGAAACAAAATTAAAGGATACTTAAACTTGAGGCCTATCCAAAAGGCGACCAACTGGTCCACAACCCTGGAAATTTTTTAAGACCCTTGTATTAGAAATCAGGAAATTCTAAAATCAAAATGGATCACTCCCCTAGAGTTCTGCACTACCGAACTTAGTGCATTTGTGACACCCTATTAGTGCCTGACTTTTCATCTGTGCAAAAAGGTTGAGGCAGAACTTCACAATCCTTCTCCTGTAGATGGCTACATGTTCCCTGATATCCATAGTTTTCAAAAATCCCTTAAAAAGTATTCTAAATTCGGCGGCCATACCTAGTTAATCCCGGATCATTAATGTTGTCTTTTCTTCATTTGCATTTGCCAATTTCATAGATGTGTGACATTATATTTGATTCTTCATAAAGGAAATGAAGGCATGCAACTGCAAGTCACCTACAAAAGAGAGAATATATGCCACCATGTGTGTGCTATCATGTTCAAAAATTATATTATGGAGACATAGCTCACAAAGCAAGCTCTGATCATGGAAATCACAAGCACAAAAAACCTCTAAAAATGTTCAGGTGGAATTACCCACATATGGTCTATTCCCATAGACCGCCTTCAACTAAAATAAAAATAACCATTCCCATAGGAAAATTGGGTAGAATGGAGAGGGTCTTCTACATCCCATCAGATTCAGGGGAAGTTTATACAACTTTCTTTTATCATCAGTTAGATCCTGGACCTGTTGCTGCAAGAGCTGCAACTGCTCCTCCTTTTTCTTCCCAACTGCATCTTTTTTCGATCTTCCCCTATTCTCTTCAAGTTCCTTCTCAGGCCATTTCTCCTTGAGTGAATTTATTATTTTATGGTGTTCTACCAACGAGATCACTCCTTCTAGTAACAAGGGTGACTACTGTTTTCACTTATGTAATTCTTAAATCAATAGAATTTTCTTTGAACACCAGTTCACTTTGGGGTTTGATGTTTCCTTACATGAATAATCCTTTGGGGGTGTAACAACATCTCTAGGATTGGACTGCTCCATTCTGGCTGTTGGTTCTTGTGTAAAAATAGTGACATCAACAGGTTTTTGTGTATCAGCTTCTTTTCATCCCACGGTAGCTTCTGCCTCAACTGCTAGTTCTTGTCTAACAACAGTGTCATTAGCAGGTTCTTGTGGGTTAGCTCCTAGGTCGATACTTGTGGGATACTCTATTTCAACTGCTGGTTCTTGTGTATCAGCAACATCATCAACGGGTTCTTATGTAAAAATTTCCCAGGGTTCGGTCGGAGTTTACCTCAGAATGGTGCTCACCATACAGAATTTGTATCCCAGTTCTGCCAGTTTTACAGTGCATGCTGCACTCATAGGACCTTGTGCAGAGTCAACCTTTATTTTATCTACTACTTCTACTAGGGTATCCAAACCTGGAACCCTAGATTCTACTATGATTTCTTCTAATTGATGTCTTAATTCTTCATTTTCTTCTTCTAAAGCTTCAATTCTAATAAGAAAAGATTGAATTTCGTCCTTACCTAGCAGAGGGTCTTCTTCCAGATGATGTTGTTCTCCATATTCCTACTCCCTTGTATCCTGACTTGGTTCCTTGCTTGGCGAAGGTTATGGCCGCGAACTGAATTTCACTTATTTCTTTGGTATCCTTCCTCCTATCGTATTTTTCAAAAATCTTTTCTTTGTTTTACTCCCCGAAGACTGGACCCGTTCCAAAATTTCATCTATTTCTCATGGGGTATTAGGAAATTTAGTTCTCCTTTTTTGGGAGCTTATTTCCTTCTAACTCATAAATTCATCCCAACTTCTGCCTTGTTGTTCTAATGCATCCAATACAGTTAGCTTGATGATACTGTGTTTAGTCACATAGGCTTCTGGGTGTATAACATTTTTTATAGCTGCAAACATGTGCCTGATATTTTCTAACAATAAATAAGGTAGATTAGTCAGTTTCTTATGCCGCAGGTGAGTCAACAATGGAAAATGGTAGTTAAATACAATTGTTTCCCTCACTTCACAGGTGATGTACTTTATAATGTACACGGGAACGTCTCCCCATGGCTCCTGGAGTGATAATCTGTCAATTCCCCTACCTTTCTTTTCCAATTTCTCCTCTCCCTAAAGGAATGTTGCCTTGAGAGAGGGGTCATTGATTTTTCTATCAAACCATTGTTTTCCCACAATTTTTAGTGATGTCACTCGGCAATCACTTCTTCTATGACTTCCATCTTCAACCCCTAAACTTCTGTATAATTTCCACTCAGGTTCTGAGAAAACTCCATAGCCACTGAATCGTATGATCCCTTAAGCCGTTCGAATAATTTGAACCATCCTACTTCCTTAAAGACCCGACATTCCTCGGGGAAATTCTACAATGCATTAGTCGAATTGGGCTCCTATCAGATTGCAACTCCTCCCATTTCTACCCCAATGCTTTTTATTCCACTCTTCCGAGAATTTTGAAGTGGAAATGTAATAATTCACTAAGGTTGACGTTGGGGCAGTGATATGGGTAATAAAGCAAGGATTTCAGGTTAAGGAGAATCATACATAGTTATGGTTTCATTATTGATCTAGATCTTGGAGATCTGACATTAAATATGTTTTAATTTTTGGCATGAAGGGATAGTGATAGCGAATCTTTTAACAATGATTACTAGATTTAAACTCGATATCATATATTACGACATGACTCATTCCCTCCCTCGAGCTTTAATGCGACTTCCATCCTCAGCCATCAAAAGGCATGATATTGATTGCCATAATTATTAACTAGAGGGTAGACATGATATGCCTTTAATGATGTACCTGACTTGATATGGCAGGAAAGGACTGGCCAAAGATCAGTGACGTGATGAATCCCGTCAGTGATGCGCTATTTATGTACATTTCTCCATTAGCGTATTGCTGATGAATGCTCATTTTTTTTGTTTGCGGAGGACAGTCTCGCGTTGATGTGGCTGCTAATGGATTTCTGGTTGTTACATGTGTAAAAATAGATCTAATTCGCCATCTCTTCAGCCATTTTTTTTTATTTACAAAAGAAAATAATTACGGGGAAAAATATATAAAAATAACAATAATATTCTAACAGTTCTTGTAACATCATAAAATAATATATATGTGAATTACATGATGTTGTTACAATTAATCTTACTGCACCCCAGAGGGGTTTTCACAATCAAATATTTATTATAGTTTATTTATTTTATTCATTTTTTTTTGGACAGGTGTAACAACCATCACATAGTGGTCTTTAGCTGTTACAGTTATTGGAAAATTTAAAATTATGGCAGCACTGGGGGTTTTCCCCTTTCTTTTGTAATATAGAGATCAGAGTCCATGGCAATGTTAATAAATGAATCCTTTGAAGCAAGTTTATGATATAGCTAAATATAGTGCCCATTAGAAAGTAACGATCCTCTTGCATAGTGAATGGTAACTAATATTACAGTTCTATTGTCAAAAACTGTACCAATTTCATAAGAACCTAGCCATCTGATGCAAAGCTTACTCTTTAAATCCTTGAATCTTGAATCATATAGGAGAGCCCAATCCCCCTTCTGGAAATTCTTCTTTTTGATGAATCTGTCATGCCACTTAGCTCTCTGTTGCTCGATGATCTATGTTTATTGAATAGCCTATAATTTTTTCTCTTCTAATTCATTGAGCTGATTCAACCATTGATTTTGTGTGGTTGTGAGATCCAATTTTATTTGTAATGATGTTCTCAATGTCTTGATCTCGAAATCTACGGGGAATAAAGGATTTTTACCATACACTAGTGCATATGCTGAGAATCCTGTAGTATTCCTCCATGTAGTCCTATATTCCCACAACACTTCTAGAAGTTTTTTTCCCAATCTCTCTGGTGGCTACCCACAGTCTTTGTAAGAATCCCCTCAATAACCTTATTGGTGCGCACCACTTGTCAGTTTTCTTGTGGGTGATAAGGTGAGGTGATTCTATGAAAAATATTATACTTTTCAACCAGATTTTGAATTAAGTGAGTTATAAATTGGGGTCCTCCGTCTGTCACTATTTCTCTTTGTATCCAAAAGTAGAAAAATATGTATTTAAACAAAAATTTTAAAAAAACCTGCTATGTAGCTCTAGTTAGTGATTTTTCCTCAACACACTTCGTGACATAATATGTGCAAACCAAGATATAGGACTTTTATTGGGATGATGGATTAATTGGTCCCAAAAGATCCAAAGCCCATTTCTAGAAATGTTCCAAAACTCTTTGAGGTTGTAACATCTCATCTAATTACAATGTCTGACGCATTCTCTAGCAACTATCACACCCTTTCACAAACTTCTTAACATCCCAAAATATTGCTGGCCAATATTACCGTGTCGAAAGAACCTTATATCCAGTCCACTTATTTGCGAAGTGCCCTCCACATGGCTCCTCATGACAAGCTATGAGAATATAAAAAATTTCGTCCTCCCTGACACAGTGTCTGATCTGAAAATCTGGTCCGGTGTGATAGAGTTTCCCTTCTGTCCATGAATAAGTAGCGCTCTGTTGTATGATATTTTTCCTTTATCTGGGGGATAAGTATTGTCGGAACTTCCCTACAGCAAGGTAATTGGCTATGTCTACATACCACGGTAAGTGAGTTGAAATAGAAAAAATATATTCATTAGGAAAAGAATCCTCCATAGGTACACAATCATCACCAATAGTTAGTTTAGAGAGAAAATCAACCACTGCATTATCTTTCCTAGGTTTATCTAAAATTATGATATCAAATTCTTGTAACAAAAACAACCAACGTGTAACCCTACCATTAGTAATTGGATTATTCATTTAAAAAATGAATGTCAGAGTGGTCAGCATCTACAAATACTTGATAACTAGTGATGTAATGCTGAAATTTGTTGATAGCATGCACTACTACAAGAAATTATTTCTTGGTCATCGTCTAGTTGAGTTTAGCTAGAGTCACATTATTTATTATATAATAGATAGCCTAAGGTTTGTTGTCCTCCAGATGGCCCAATACAATGCCCACAACAATATCAGATGCGTCAGTAGCTATGTGAAACGACAATTTCCAGTTTGGTCAATGCAAAACATTTCCCTGTCCACACAAATTCCACATCTTTCATGAGTAAAGAGAATAGAGGTGACACAATCCTAGAATTATTTTCAATAAATCTCCTATAGTACCCTACATGCCCAAGAAAGCTACATACCTCTTTATGTGTCTTGGGGAGTGGGATTTTCGAGATTACCTCTATCTTAGCAGGGTCTACCTTGATTCCATCAACAGAGATGAAATGTCCCAGCACAATCCATTCCTTCATCATCATGTGACACTTCTTAGTATTCAAAGAAACATTAGTCTGGATACAACGTTCTAGCACCTTTTCTAAGTTTACTAATGTTGTTTCAAAGGCATCACCATAAGGTGTGAATTCATCCATAAATATTTCAAGACAATCATTCAGCAGATTCGAGAAAATTCCTAGTATTTCCCTTTGGAAATTTGTTGTTGCATTGTAGAGTCCAAAAGGAAGGAATCGGTATGCAAAAGTTCCCCATGGGCAAGTAAAGGTTGTTTTATCATGATCTTCTAGGGTGATATGTATGCGATTGTAGCCACTAAAACCATCTAAGAATGAAAAGAATTTCTTTCCAGAAAGAGTATCAAGGAAATGATCTATAAATGGTAAAGGAAAATGATCATTCTAAGTAGCTTTATTAACTTCTCTATTTTCCATTATTTTTAGGAATGATGACAAGCGGATACACCCACTGACTATCATATATCAGATAGATGAAGTTAGCATTTAGGAGCTTCTGCAATTATTCTTTCACTATCTCATTAAGTGGATGGTTCATGCGTCGTTGCAACTATCTAGCGGGATTGCAACCATCCTTCAGATAAATGTGGTGAGTGCACAGGTTGGGGTGAATCCCCTTTATGTCTGTATAATCCCATGAAAATTATTTCTTGTATTTTTGTACCAGTTGTAACAAAATTTTGGTTTTCTCAGCAGTCAGGTTGGGGTTAGTGTTAAGGGGATTAATCCCTCTTGCAGACAAGAGTGATCTCCGTAGTATTCTACGAATAGCTAGAAACAAACATCCATTTGTAAATTGTTTTCTCTAGATTATTTGCTATTCAAAATTCTTATAAACAAATAAAGAGGACATGCCCATACCTTGAAATCCAACGTTCTGTGTAGTATTTTATCCAGTCGCTCCAAAGAGGCTTCTTCGGTAAGCTGAACCTGCAATCAAAGACAGACAAAAGAATTAAAAGCACCTGCAACATATAATAGTTAAGAACAACTAATCTAAATTAGTGATCAAGGATTCCAAGTATTTAATTATTCAAATAAGCACAAGAACAACTCAATGAGAAAAGGAGATCCATATGTATTATCTTGAATGAAAAGAGTAACTTTACAACTTGATGCCTTGATGTTGGACAAGTTCCTCCCGGGGTCCTGAACAATCGTTCCTCCTTCATATTGACAAGCCTTCCTCTCTTTGAAATAGCATGAAGTTATGGACATGAGTGTGTGATCATTCTCATACCAATAATAACTAGTGCAGAGAGTATGCTCTCTTAAGAATTTCTTCAGTAATTACTTTCTGCAAGCTATAATCTACCCTTGAGACTGAAACTTGAGCTCAATTTATAGGGAATTGGAGGTAGTTTCAATTCCATGAAGAGGGGGATGGATTCCTCCCATGAAGAGATTTGAGCTCATAGACCAAGGGATAAGTTCCATGAATGGAGGAATAGAGCTCCATGAGTGGAGGGATAAATATCGAACCGATCGTGCCTCTAGAAGCTTCTAGTTGGGAGAATATTCACCCAGCTAGGCTTATAGAATTTACTTTTTCTTTAATTCAAAATTTTATGGGGTTTTGAAAATTTTAGTAGAAAAACATGTGGGGTTTGTCGCAGTTTTTAGACCAAGTATCTGCGGACCCTTAGGAAAAGGCTAGAAAAATTGCAGAGGTATACCTTTTAGGGTTTTAATGGGATTTTCTCCAATTCCAAGACTTGGTTTGGGAACATTAGGGTTTTTGAATTCTAAGGGTGCACAATATAGGTATTGATGAACCTATATGGACAGTCAAATGTCATGGTAACAAAATCATGTGTAACATATTGCCCCCTAAAGTGTGAATTCTAAGGTTTTTCTGAAGAGTGAAGTGCTGTATCATTCCCAGGATTGGATTGTAGACACACCGGTCGAAAACCTTTAAAAAAATTCAATGCAAGCATGTATGTGTATATATATATATATATATATATATATATATATATATATATATATATATATATCATCACTGAGGTAGGCATTCCTATACTCAGATCAAAACTAACTAAATGTTTTGGTACATAAATTATTTTAAAATCACATCAATAGTAGAGATAGTATGGATGCAGCCATATGTCATAATTAGTCTACTGTATAATGAATAATAAAACTCCTCAAAGCCTGGATGGTGGAAACTAGATCTAGGGTCTTGATTTCTACTTCTCGAACTAGTATGATTCTATCCATGCAATTGATTGTGTCGAAGTCGAACATAGTAGAAACCACTTGATTACCAGTCAATAATGTGAACTATTAACAAGTGTGAGAGAAACCACAAATAATGACAATGGATCTCAAATTACTCAGTACAATCCACGAAGTGTGAATGACTGATTTGCAGTCAAACACTTCATGGAATCATTCAATTGAGGGTCAATGATGCAACCTGTCGTCGAAGGTGAGAAACTTGCCATTAGGGCATGCAGATCCTAAGGTACTGATAGGATTATAGATAAAATTTCTAAATGATGAGCTGTCTATTGATATTCAACAAGATGATGAAGCTTAGTGAAAATCAATCACTTTGACTAAGTGGGCCCACAGGCTATTTTTAGGTGTAAGTTTATTTTTAGACTATGTCTATTTTTAGACATGGTGATCATATTTCAAAAGTTGCAGGATGCTATTTGTGGATGGTTGGTCAAGTTGGAAAAATATATGTAATTATATTTTTAGAATATTGGGGGAAGTCTATTTATAGATCGTCGATCCAAAAATAGATGTGTCGATTATTATTAGCCCTTAATAATAATCCAACTCTAAATATCAACTTATTCTCTTGGAGCACTTTATTTTAGTATACAGATTTGGAAAATCAGTGGGCTAAAGGAATTACGAAATTCCTAGGGTTTACTAGTGGTTCATGCATGGAGGAATCAGTTAGAACTGAAGTGGAAAAGTTATGACAGAGTTGAAAGAGTAGTTCATGGAGTTGTTATTTAGTTTAACTTAGTTAATGGAGTTAAACTCAGTTGAGCTAGTTGTATCTAGTCTAACTGAAAGATACACTAGTGAGAATTAAGTGAATTAATTAGTTAGTTAATTCATAAATAATAACTCATTAATCAACTAAACAAATACAACAGTTAACTACAGTGCATGTTAGTTCCAGTGGATACCCAGTGGAGAGATAGGTGAAAGGGTGAGATGGAATATCTTTTGTGACAATAGTGATGCATTGATTTCATCACACACACATTGGAGTGGCCAATGAGGATTTCACAGTCAAGGAAAGGTAGATTCAAATTCGTTCAAGGGTCTTCTTCAGTAGGGATTGCGCAGTGGAGGCAGGCTATCAGGTGGCAAGAAATCAATGCATGGATTTGCAGATTTCTTCATGTTAGCGTGTGATGATTGATTGTACCGAGAGCTTGATGTAATAAGATTTGTATGAGATTGTTACATGATATCCATGATACATAATATATGATAGTTGTGGTTTTTAGCTTCAGGATTTCCCGTTAAATAGCTGTGTTATGTGCGATTGTTTTTATTGCTTCATGTGTTTGCAATTGAGTTTTTAAATTTCCGCAAAATATTAACAGTGGAAGGATTCTGTATTTAGAAAGAAGATAAATATTTTTAGATCAGGATAATATAGATATATACATGCATATGTTATATAATTTCTACATGGTATCGGAGCAGTGTTAAATCTTGAAGATTGCAATTGTGAAGAATTTTTGAGTTTGTGCTGGTGGATAATTCAAATTTGCTGCAAAAAATTCTTGGTGCGACAGTTGTGTATACATTGAAATGTCTTTCAATGGGTTGTGATTGGAGTATGCCCTTGAGGGCAGCTCGAATTACATAGCCTAGAAGGATAGGATGGAGGCAGTGCTAGAAGATAATGCACTGAAGGAGTTCATCGATAGCGATGTTCCTAAGCCTGTTTCTAGAAATGTTGCATTAATTGACGCATGGAAAAAGAAGGTAGCAAAGACAAGAATAATTCTTTTGGAAGGTGTGAAGGACCAATTATGTCCAGAATTCACGGGAAAGCCACTCCATTTGAAATGTGGAAGGCTTTGACAGATTTTTTCCAAAGCAGCAGTGACCAGAGGAAGTTGGCACTGAAAGATAAGCTCAGAAAAAATAAAAATGGAGAAGGGCGACAGTATTCCAAAATATCTCACGAAATTTTTCCACTGTAGGGATGAACTGGGAAGTGTGGGGATTACTATTGAGGATGATGACTTGGTGAGCTTGGCTCTCCTTGGGCTTCCGAAGAGTTGGCATAGCTACGAAGACTCTCTCAATGGATGAGAGAAACTGTTGGGTTTGGAGCGAATTTGGTCAGATCTTGTGCAGGAGGAGATAAGGCAAAGTACCAGGGATGGCTCTTCATCAAAGAATGAAGAAGAAGAGAATTGCGCTTTGGTTGCCAAAGCAAGGAAAGGGAAGGGAAAGAAATTCCCTTCGAAATCTGAGGCTAAAGGCAAGAAACAGGATTTGTCCAAGGTGAAGTGTTTTCATTGTCATGAACATGGGCATTTCGCCACAAACTTCCCACAGAAGAAGAAGAACAAGAAGGCTTCTGGAGCTGCAGCTGGAGAGGCCTTAGCCTCACAATTTGAACTTGATTTCTCTTTGATCGCATGCTTGGTTTCAAGCGCAAATGGGATCGGTGTGGTATCTTGATAGTGGCGTGTCTTTCCATATGACGAGAGACAAGGAGTTGTTTAGTGACTTGGAGGATAAGGACCTTAAAATTCATATAGAGATGGGCGACGATGGTCAATACAGTGCACAAAACACTTTCTTCATCAGGAAGCTGCAAATTGGATGACTGAACTTTACTTGTTGCTTGAGAGAGTTCTGTTGTACCAATTTTTTTTTTACCTTTCATTGTTTCATCTCTTTTTTTGATTTATGTGCTTGGTTCCAAACCAATTGGCATCTTTTCTTGATTTTTTTCATTTTCAATTTCTAAAACATAATTTGAAAACTCAAAATTTACTATATTTAAAAACTCATAATTTTTTGTTTTCTCTTCAATAAAAAATTATGAAGATATTGGAAATTCATAATTGAATAAAATAAAGGACTCTAAATCCATGTGAACAACATGTATGTGATTATTATTAGGATTTTATTTTCTTTTGATCATGTACTTCATTTTACTTTCTCGGTATAGTTTTCTGAGTTGCCGAAAGACGAGAATTGTAGCATATGAAAAGTCAAGTTGCAAGGTACCTATAAGCTTTGCTCCCCATGACCGAGAGAGAAACATTCCATATCTGGGAGGGATATCAGCCACATCAACATCCATAAGGAAATTCTTGGCTGGGATTTGCTCTAAAGACACCACTAGGTCCTTAATGAGGCCAAGTCATTTCACCCTCCCTGAATCAAATGATTAAATATCATGGTAAGTATTGTGATATACAGGCCTAATCTGTCAAATAATGGCATTGGGCATGAGGTTATTTTTTGTGTCTATTTAATCACATATTAATTTGACTGAACCACAACATCAATTGTTAACCCAGGGTAAGTCTGCTTATTTCAAAGGAGTATGCACGATATGTTTCGATACACTTCAGCCAAGAGTGGAGAAAATGAAAAAAAAATTATGTCACTGGATTCAATTTTAGAAATTAAAACTCATGCATACATCAAAAATTAACTTGTAGAAATAAAACCACACTTTATGTTACCAAGAAAGAGGTGCGCCACACACCACGCTACTGACTAGGCTAGTAAACAAGACAATGTACACAATTCCATCCTCAAGAAATAATAGCAATATACAACAATAGTACTGCAACTATTGCAATCCTTTATAAAGAGGAGGAACTTTCCTCCCTAGCAGGGCGCAGGGATGAAATAAAAATCTAGTAAGACTACAACACGATATTCAGAAACATCAGCAACACTGTATTTGTATTAAGGATTATGAATTAAGGAAAAAAAATAATGATACTATATTCTCTATTTGTTCCTCTCACAAGGGACTGAGTCCTCTTTATAAGTTTTACATATCCGAAATAAGAAAAAATATCAGTCATGAGAATCTCATGATTCTCATGCTGATCAAAATAGAAATAGTTACAATAGGTTCCAAATACTAGGCTCATTACTGTTACATCATTGATCAAAATCACAAATGTCTTGATTCCCTAGCTATATATAGATAATATGATTCATACAATATTTTTATTCATGGAAAAGTACCACAATCTTGGAAATTTGTATTAGAATCAACATCCCACAATGTAACAATATTCCGTGACGTGAAATAGTAATGCTTAAGGTGTAACAACAATGATATGCAGTGTAACAACAATGACCTGAGGTGTAACAACAACGTCCTGAAGTGTAACAACAATGGCCTGAAACAACAAGCACTCAGAACTCCTTTGCAACTCATCATTTTTCTATCCATATTTGTAATTAGGAACCTTAAAGTAACACCTGAAAGACACAAGCTAAAGAACTTCCTCCAAAATCACCCTAATTAGTCATAAAAAAACATCACCTCATTCATATTTAACAAAAATGGAAAAATAATATGTCATGAAAATAATCGAGTCTCATCACCACGAAAAAGGTAATTAAGGTCTAAAAGGTACACAATTTTAGAGGTGAAATGGTCAAGGATGGGTAAAAAGATGTCTGAAATACATTCAAAGTCTAAACCCAACATCTCCCTCGAGCTGAAGAAATTGCATGTCCTCATGAAAAATACCTTATAACTTGCCGAAGTACCTTTTGTGTAGCTCTATCAAATTATAGGCGTCATCAATGTCCTCCTGAAAAAATCTTTAGACCTGGGTGGCCATCAACCGGTGTGGCCAATGTTCCTCCTCATATTTACACAATTGATACTTAGGCTGGTATTCCTCTACTAGAAACCAAATCAAAGGATACTTAAAATTTAGGCCTATCCAAAAGGAAACCAACTGAGTCCATCACCCTGGAAATTTTTTGAGACCGTTGAAATATTAATTAGGAAATTCTGAAATCAAAATGGATCACTCCCCTATAGTTCTGCACTACCGAACTCTGTGCGTTTGTGACACCCTATTAGTGCCTGAATTTTCATCTCTACAAAAAGGTTGAGGCAGAACTTCACAATCCTTCTCCTGTAGATGGCTGCCTAGTCCTTGATATCCATAGTTTTCAAAAATCCCTTGAAAAGTATTCTAAATTTGGTGGCCATACCTAGTTAAGCCCAGATCATTAATGTCGCCTTTTATTCATTTGCATTTTCCAATTTCATAGATGTGTGCCATTATATTTTATTCTTCATAAAGGAAATGAAGGCATGCAACTGCAAGTCACCTAAAAAAGAGAGAATATATGCCACCATGTGTGTGCTACAATGTTCAAAAATTATAGTATGGAGAAATAGCTCGCAAAGCAAGCTCTGATCACGGAAATCACAAGCATGAAAAACCTCCAAAAATGTTCAGGTGGAATTACCCACATATGGTCTATTCTCATAGACCGCCTTCAACTTGAATAAAAAGAACCATTCCCATAGGAAAATTGGGTAGGATGGAGAGGGCCGTCTGCATCTCATCAAATTCAGGGGAAGTTTATACAGCTTTCTTTTATCATCAGTTACATCCTGGACCTGTTGCTGCAAGAGCTGCAACTGCTCCTCCTTTTTCTTCCCAACTGCATCTTTTTCCAAACTTTCCCTATTCTCTCCAAGTTCCTTCTCAGACCATTTCTCCTTGAGTGAATTTATTATTTTCTAGTGTGCTACCAACGAGATCACTCCTTCCAGCAACAAGGGTGCCTACTATTTTCAGTTATGTAATTCTTAAATCAATAAAATTTTCTCCGAACACCAGTCCGCTTTGGGGTTTGATGTTTCCTTACATGAAACATCCTTTGGGGGTGTAACAACATCCCAAGGATTGGGATGCTCCATTCCAGCTGCTGGTTCTTGTGTAAAAAAAGTGACATCAACGGGTTCTTGTGCATTAGCTTCATTTCATCCCATGGTAGCTTCTGCCTCAACTGCTAGTTCCTTTGTAACAAAAATGTCATCAATAGGTTCTTGTGGTTTAGCTCCTAGGTTGATACTTGTGGGATACTCTGTTTCAACTGCTGGTTCTTGCGTATCAGCATCATCATCAATGGGTTCTTATGTAAAAATTTCCCAGGGTTCGGTCTGAGTTTACCTCGGAATGGTGCTCACCATACATAATTTGTATCCCAGTTCTGCCAGTTTTATGGTGCATGTTGCACACATAGGACCTTGTGCAAAGTCAGCCTTTATTTTATCTACTACTTCTACTAGGGTATCCAAACCTGGAACCCTAGATTGAATTCCTACTCCCTTGTATCCTGACTTGGTTCCCTGATAGGCGAAGGTTATGGTCGTGAACTTAATTTCACTTGTTTCTTTGGTATCCTTCCTCATATCGTATTTTTCAAATATATTTTATTTTTTTTACTCCCCGAGGACTGGACCCATTCACCAATTTCATCTATTTCTCATGGGGTATTAGGAAATTCAGTGCTCTTTTTTCGGGAGCTTATTTCTTTCTAACTCATAAATTCATCCCAACTTCTGCCTTGTTGTTCTAATTCATCCAATACAATTAGCTTGATGAGACTGTGTTTAGTCACACAGGCTTCTGGGTGTATAACAATTTTTATAGCTGCAAACATGTGCCTGATATTTTCTAACAATAAATAAGGTAGATTAGTCAGTTTCTTATGTCGCAGGTGAGTCAAAAATGGAAAATGGTAGTTGAATACAATCGTTTCCCTCCCTTCACAGGTGATGTACTTGATAATGTATAGGGAAACGTCTCCCCATGGCTTCGGGAGTGTTAATATGTTAATTCCCCTACATTTCTTCTCCAATTTCTCTTCTCCTTGAAGGAATTTTGTCTTGAGAGAGGGGTCATTGCTTTTTCTGCCAAACCATTGTTTTCCCACAATTTGTAGTGATGTCACTCGGGCAATCACTTCTTCTGTTACTTCAATCTTCAACTCCCAAACTTCTGTATAATTTCCACTCAAGTTCCGAGAAAACTCCATAGCCACTGAATCGTCTGATTCCTTAAGCCGTTCAAAGAATTTGAACCATCCTACTTCCTTAAAAACCCAACATGCCTCGGGGAAATTCTACAATGCATTAGTCGAATTGGGCTCCTATCGAACTGCAACTCCTCCCATTTCTACCCCAATGCTTTGTATTCCGCTCTTCCGAGAATTTTGAAGCGGAAACGCAATACTTCACTGAGGTCGACGTTTGGGCAGTGAGGTGTGTAATAAAGCGAGGATTTCAGGTTAAGGAGAATCATACATAGTTATGGTTTCATTATTGATCTAGATCTTGGAGATCTGACATTAATTATGTTTTAATTTTTGGCATGAAGGGATAATGATAGTGGCGCTTTTAACAATTATTACTAGATTTAAACTAGATATCATATATTACGACATGACTCATTCCCTCCCTCGAGTTTTAATGAGACTTCCATACTTAGCCATCAAAAGGTAGGATATTAATTGCCATAATTATTAAATAGAGGATAGACATGATATGCCTTTAATGATGTACCTGACTTGGTGTGGTAGGAAAGGATTGGCCAAAGGACAATGACGTGATGAATCCCGACAGTGATGCTCTATTTATTTACATTGCTCCTATAGAGTATCACTGATGAATGTTCATTTTTTTTTTTTTGCGGTTGACAGTCTCACATTGATGTGGATGCTAATGGATTTTTGGTTGTTACATATGTAAAAATAGATCTAATTCGCCATCTCTTCAGCCATTTTTTTTATTTACAAAAGAAAATAATTACAGGGAAAAATATATAAAAATAACAATCATATTCTAACAGTTCTTGTAACATCATAAAATAATATATACATGAATTACATGATGTTGTTACAATTAATCTTATTGCACCCTAGAGTAGTTTTCACAGTCAGATATTTATTATAGTTTATTTATTTTATTCATTTTTTTTTCGAAAGGTGTAACAACCGTCACATAGAGGTTTTCAACGGTTACAGTTATTGGAAAATTTAAAATTATGTTAGCACTGAGGGGCTTTCCCCTTTCTTCTGTAATTTAGAGATCAGAGTCCATAACAATGTTAATAAATGAATCCTTTGAAGTAGGTTTATGATATAGCTGAAGACAGTGCCCATTAGAAAGTAACGATGTTCTTGCATTGTGAATGGTAACTAATATTACAGTTCCATTGTCGAAAACCGTATCAATTTCATAAGAACCTAGCCATCTGGTGCAAAGCTTAATCTTTAAATCCTTGAATCTTGAATCATATAGGAGAGCCTAGTCCCCCTTCTAGAAATTATTCCTTTTGATGAATCTGTCATGCCACTTAGCTCTCTGTTGCTAGATTATCTATGTTTATTGAATAGGCTCTAATTTTTTCTCTTCTAATTCATTGAGTTGGTTCAACCGTTTCTTTTGTGTTGTTTTGAGATCCAAGTTTACTTGTAATTATGCTCTCAATGTCTTGATCTCGAACTCTATGAGGAATAAAGGATTTTTACCATACACTAGCTCGTATGCTGAGAATCCCGTAGTATTCCTCCATGTAGTCCTATATGCCCACAACACTTCTAGAAGTTTTTTTCCCAATCTCTCTGGTGGCTAGCCATAGTCGTGGTAAGAATCCCCTAAATAATCTTATTGGTTCTCTCCACTTGTTAGTTTTCTTGTGGGTGATAAGGTGAAGTGATTCTATGAAAAATATTATACTTTTCAACCAGCTTTTGAATTAAGTGAGTTGTAAATTGGGGTCCTCTGTCTGTCATTATTTCTCTGGGTATCCAAAAGTAGAAAAATATGTATTTAAAAAAAAAGTATAAAACAACCTACTATGTAGCTTTAGTTAATGATTTTGCCTCAACACACTTCGTGACATAATATGTGCAAACTAGATATAGGACTTTTGTTGGGATGATGGATTAATTGGTCCCAAAAGGTCCAGAGCCCATTTCTAGAAATGTTCCAAAACTCTTTTAGGTTCTAATGACATCTCACCTGATTACAGTGCCTAACTCATTCTCTAGCAACTATCACACCCTTTCACAAACTTATTAACATCCCAAAATATTGTTGGCCAATAGTACCCTATCAAAAGCACCTTATATCCAGTCCGCTTGTTTGCGAAGTGCCCTCCACATGGCTCCTCATGAAAAGCTCTGAGAATATCAAAAATTTCTTCCTCCCTGACACAGTGTCTGATCTAAAAATCTGGTCCAGTGTGATAGAGATTCTCTTCTATCCATGAATAAGTAGCGCTATGTTGTATGATATTTTTCCTTTCTCTGGGGGTTAAGTATTGTGGGAACTTCCCTACAACAAGATAATTGGCTATGTCTACATACCACGATAAGTGAATTGAAATAGAAAAAATATATTCATCAGGAAAAGAATCCTCCATAGGTACACAATCATCACCAATAGTTAGTTTAGAGAGAAAATTAGACACTACATTATCTTTCCTAGGTTTATCTAAAATTATGATATCAAATTCTTGTAACAGCAACAACCAACGTGTAACCCTACCATTAGTAATTGGATTATTCATTAGAAAATGAATGGTAGAGTGGTAAGCATGTACAAATACTTGATAACTAGTGATGTAATGCCGAAATTTGTTGATAGCATGCACTACTGCAAGAAATTCTTTCTTGGTCATCGACTAGTTGAGTTTAGCTAGAGTCACATTATTTATTATATAATAGATAGCCTAAGCTTTGTTTTCCTCCAACTAGCCCAATACAATGCCCACAACAATATCAGATGCGTCAGTAGCTATGTGAAATGACAATTTCCAGTTTGGTCAATGCAAAACATTTTCTTGTCCACACAAATTCCACATCTTTCATGAGTAAAGAGAATAGAGGTGACACAATCCTAGATTTTTTTTTCAATAAATATCCTATAGTACCCTACATGCCCAAGAAATATATGTACCTCTTTATGTGTCTTGGGGAGTGGGATTTTCGATATTACCTCTATCTTAGCAGGGTCTACCTTGATTCCATCAGCAAAGATGAAATGTCCCACCATAAGTCATTCCTTCATCATCATGTGAAACTTGTCAGTGTTCAAAGCAACATTAGTCTGCACACAACGTTCTAGCACATTTTCTAAGTTTAATAATTTTGTTTCAAAGGCATCACCGTAAGGTGTGAATTCATCCATAAATATTTCAAGACAATCATTCAGCAGATTCGAGAAAATTCCTAGTACTTCCCTCTGGAAATTTTTTGCTGCATTGTAGAGTCCAAAAGGAAGGAATCTATATGCAAAATTTCCCCATGGGCAAGTAAAGGTTGTTTTATCCTGATCTTGCAGGGTGATCTGTATGCGATTGTAGCCACTAATCCCATATAAGAATGAAAAGAATTTCTTTCCAGAAAGAGTATCAAGGAAATAATCTATAAATGGTAAAGGAAAATGATCATTCTAAGTAGCTTTATTAAGTTCTCTGTAATCCACACAAACTCTCTATTTTCCATTATTTTTAGGAATGATGACAAGAAGATACACCCACTAACTATCATATATCAGATAGATGAAGTTAGCATTTAGGAGCTTCTGCAATTATTCTTTCACTATATCCTTAAGTGCATGGTTCATGCGTTGTTGCAACTATCTAATTGGATTGCAACCATCCTTCAGATAAATGTGGTGAGTGCACAGGATGGGGTGAATCCCCTTTATGTCTGTATAATCCCATGCAAATTCTTTCTTTTATTTTTGTACCATTTGTAAAAAGACTTTGGTTTTCTCAACATTTAGGTTGGTGTTAGTGTTAAGTGGATTAATCCCTCTTGCGGACAAGAGCGATCTCCCTAGTATTCTACGAATAGCTAGAAACAAACATCCATTTGTAAATTGTTTTCTCTAGATTATTTGCAATTTAGAATTATTATAAAAATATAAAGAGGACATGCCCCTACCTTGAAATCCAACATTCGATGCAGTATTTTATCCAGTCACTCCAAAGAGGCTTCTTCAGTAAGCATAACCTGCAATCAAAGACAAAGAAAAGAATTAAAAGCACCTACAACATATAATAATTAAGAATAGCTAATCTAACTTACTGATCAAGGAGTCCAAGTATTGAATTATTCAAATAAGCACAAGAACAACTCAATGAGAAAAGGAGATCCATATGTGTTATCTTGAATGAAAAGAGTAACTTTACAACTTGATTCCATGATGTTGTACAAGTTCCTCCCGAGGTCCTAAACAGTCGTTCCTCCTTCATATTGACAAGCCTTCCTCTCTTTGAACTAGCATGAAGTTATGGACATGAGTGTGTGATCATTCTCATACCAATAATAACTAGTGTAGAGAGTATGCTCTCTTGAGAATTTCTTCAGCAATTACCTTCTGCAAGCTATAATCTACCCTTGAGACTGAAACTTGAGCTCAATTTATAGGGAAATGGAGGTAGTTTCAGTTCCATGAAGAGGGGGATGGATTCCTCTCATGAAGATATTTGAGCTCCATAGACCAAGGGATAAATTCCATGAGTGGAGGGATAGAGCTCCATGAGTGGAGGGATAAATATTGAATTGATCGTGCCTCTAGAAGCTTCTAGTTGGGAGAATATTCACCCAGCTAGGCTTCTAGAATTTAATTTTTCTTTAATTCAACTTTTTATGGGGGTATATAGGTTTTAGTAGAAAAAAGTGCGGGGGTTGCACCAATTTTTAGACCAAGTATCCGCGGACCCACAAGAAAAGGCTAGAAAAAGTGCGGAGGTAGACTTTTTAGGGTTTTAATGGGATTTTCTCCAATTCCAAGACTTGGTTTGGGAACATTAGGGTTTTTTTACTTCTAAGGGAGCACAATATGGGTAGTTATGAACCTATATGGACTGTCAAATGTCATGGTGACAAAATAATGTGTAACATATTGCCCCCTAAAGTGTGAATTCTGAGTTTGTTCTAAAGAGTGAAGTGCTTTATCATTCTGAGGATTGGATTGTAGACAGACCGGTCGAAAACCTTTAAAAAAATTCAATGCAAGCATGTATATATATATATATATATATATATATATATATATATATATATATATATATATATATATATATATATATATATATATATATATATATATATATATATATATGGATCATCGCTGAGGTATGCATTGCCATACTTAGATCAAAACTAACTAAATGTTCTAGTACATAAATGATTTTGAAATTACATCAATAATAGACACTGTATGGATGCAGCCATCTGTCATAAGTAGTCTACTATATCATGAATAATAAAACTCCTTGCAGAATGGATGGTGGAAACTAGATCCAGGGTCTTGATTTCATCTTCTCGAACTAGTACGATTTTATCCATGTGATTGATTGTGTCGAAGTCAAACATGGTAGAAACCACTTGATTACCAGTCAATGATGTAAACTGTTAACAAGTGTGAGAGAAACTACCAATAATGAAAATAGCTCTCAAAGCACTCAGTACAATCGACGAAGTGTGAATGAATGATTTGTAGTCGAACACTTCATGGAGTCATTCGATCAAAGGTCAATGATGCGATCTATTGTCGAAGGTGAGAAACCTACCATTAGGGCTTGCAGATCCCAAGGTATTGATAGGATTCTAGATCAAATTTCTAGATGATGAGATGTCATCGATAGAAAACGACCCGTCGTAGGAAAGCCCACGACACGAAAACATTAGATAAAGTTTTGAATAATATTTTTGCAAGGACTAGCTCAGGGATGGTCAACACGAATGGAGACAAATTTTTGTAATGAATGGTTTATTTGAACTATCTCTTGAACACATAACAACACTGCAGATGGTTTGGTAACAATTGACCTAAAGCTAATACCCAGAAACCAGCTGAAGACTTTCAATGTGGTTTGATTAATTGTTAGACAAAGGATTTTCCCAACCCGAGTATAAGTGTGAAAAAAGTGTCGTGTTCAAGAGTGGTATACTTCTTTTAAAACAAGGGTGAAAACTGGATTCCTTTTCTCTTCCCCTCCCCACCATTACTGGCAAGTACCTCTTTATTTTTGACAAGCTTGAGGAGGATAACATTTGATTTTTGTGTAAGCTCATCCTTCGGATGAGTCCAACTTAGTATTAAAATAAAACCCTAATAAGGAGTGGTTCATTACTGTTTGTAATCAACAGGTCATTTACTGTTAAATTTTAACGAGTCTAGTATAGGATAAACTCGGTGTTTTTCAGTTTTAGGGAGTTAGAAGAAAAACATAAGTAAACTTCGTGGTTGTAATTTTTCATAAATTTAGTCTCTCAAGCATGAAAAAGGATAAAATAATACAGGAGAGAACTCTATTGACCATGATTAGTCAATGTATACATTTTTCGTAAATAGTCCATTTCAGTCCGGAAAAGGGGTAAACTTATACTGAAGGGACGACTGTTCATTTCCTTTAACGAGTTCAAATAGTAAAGTACTTGACAACATTTTCATATTTGGAGAGTTTGAAAAGGGCTTAAAAGAGAAATCTAGGGTTTCACTTTTTCGTAAGTTTTAAAGAGTTCGAAAAAGCGATAAAAAGTACTCATATGGACGAATTTCAATTTAATTAACGAGCAGGAAAATAAGGAAAGAACTCAACATTTTCATGTGTTTTACGAGAATAAAAAGGTAGAAAAATAATCTCTGGATTTTCATGAGTTTAATGAGTCTTTAAAATAATAACCAAAATGGACTCAAGATAGGTTTCATTTTTATTCAAGCTTGAAACATAGGAAAAATTATGCTTGAGAGTGGTTTCATTTTTACACAAGCTTCAAACATAGGAAAACTGTGCTTGAGAGTGGTTTGTTTCATTTTTACACAAGCTTGAAACAAAGTAAAAAATCATTCTTGAGATGAGTTTCAATGCCCCCTAAGCGTAACCTACAAGAGCATATGCCCCATAAGCTTCATTTCATTCACCTAAGTGGACTGCTGGTTCATAGGTGGATGGAATGAAGGTTCATTTATGAGACTAGCTGAAAGACTCGACTTGACACTTATGATATCTAATCAAAGACTCAACTCAATTAGTGGAGAATTTGTTCCATTTTTTAATGAGCTTGACACAGGAAAAGAACTATGCTCATTTCCTGATTCATTTTTTAACGAGGTCGACATAGGAAAAGAACCATCCTCATTGAAATTTGCTTAATTTTTTAATGAGCTTGACACAAGAAAAATATCTATGCTCATGGGAACCTGTTTCATTTTTTAACGAGGTTGAAACAGGAAAAGAACCATCCTTGAGGACATGTTTCATTTTTAAAAAAAGGTTGACACAGTAAAAGGAACTATCCTCAAGATGAATTGATTCATTTTTTAATGAGGTTGACACAGTAAAAGTAACTCTCCTCATAGATCCTTGTTTCATTTTTTAACAAGGTTGAAACGAGAAAAGAACCATCCTCTGGGATCCAATTTCATTTTCTAATGAGGTTGACACAGTAAAATAACCATCCTCATGGAACCTTGTCATGGCTTCCAACCGGAAGAAACACATGTCAAGGGACACTCCTCGATCATGGCTTCCAAGATGTCTTCATCAGATGGAAGAAAATTTCTCTGGAAGGAATACATGTCAAGGGAGTCAATAGGGATAAGAAACTTGTGTTCAAATAATCCCATAGGGTTTTCCATGTCAATTACTGGATCTAATTCAAATGAATTCAAGCAAACAGTGAGAGGCCACATAATTAATCCATGGCAGGGAAGATACCACTTCATTCTAAGGAAAATTTATGGGTGTCGGATTATTGGTAGTAAAATCAAGACTATCGAATGAAAGCTAGTCCACAGTCACAATGTTTCCATTGTGAGGGAAAGAAATCACGCGAAATATTGTCGATACGACAACTTTCATTGCATAGACATAATCTCGCCTAAGGAGCAAATTGAAATCTAAGGGACCTTGGACTACCATAAGACCAATATAGATATTTTTACCTCCAAAGGTAATAGGAAACTTAGGAAGCATCCCTAAGGTTCACTAATGGTTCTGTTAAAAGCTGACAGATTACGTGTAACAGGCACAAGCTGAGGGGAACCCAAAGCTTTCCAAGAAGTTGAGGATAAAATACTAACAGAAGCACCTTCATCTACATTTGTGTGATGGAAATTCTTACCACAAGCCTTCACAATTATTTGGAAAGGGATGGAGGAAGGAATAAAAGGTTATGTCAGTCTATTCCAATCAAAGGAAAAGACCTCGGTAATTGGAGGGGGTTTTGTAAAAATAGGTGAAATACCCCCTGGTGTAGAATAATTTGACGTAACAAGAAGAAATTGAGCGGTATGAATTTCACTCTCTATAGGGAGAGTGGGATTGACCAAATGTGAAATCAAGTCAACCACTTGGTCAACTAATGGATCATCAACCTGAGTGATATCAGTTTCACTCTTCAATGGAAGAGTGGGATTGAATGTACTTGGAATTAGATCAATCACCCCGTCAGTTGATGGTAGGTTGGAAGAAATTTTACGTTAACGAGTTGGAAGTTTTTTCTGTGGAATAGTAAGGTTTTCAAACAATTTTGAGGCTTCATCCATGTGAGGAAAAATGTGAGTTTGATGACTCCCTTTGCATAACCTACAAGGAAACCTAACTTTACCCTTTTTCCCAGGAACCTGACAATCAATGGTTGATGGATCAATAGTAAGTTGATGAAATCTTTTTGACCATAATTCCAAGACCTTCGGAATACCAGGACAATTGATAAGGAAGTGGTCACCCTTACAAAGCTTGCAAGGGTATTTGGGTTTACGATGCATGTCGGAGGTTTCCTCAACACTACTAAAACTTATAACCATGGTTGGTTGGTTGTCTTCTTTCTTATCTTGATTCTTCTTCTTCTTCCCTTTCTTCTTCTTCTTCTTAGCCACCTGGTTACTAGCGTCAAGGTTTTTACCAATAGAAGAAGAAGAAATGGAGGAAGAGATGTTGGGCGAAGAAGGTAAAGGGTCAACATGAGGTTGGTGATGTTGAGATGGTGAACTCTGTTGAGGTGAAGCATCCGGTGAGGTGGAACAATTTGCGTATTTGAGGCCAATGAAGTTGAAAATAACCATACCGATAAACCTATTGTAAATCTAGGTAATGAAAATGTAGCCATATAAGGAGGACCAACATTTCCAAAGCATGGAAAAGTACTAGGATTCTCATTAAGAGGGATTTGTTGGTTGGTAAATTTTGGAACTGTTTCCATTAGACTCAACTTCAGTGAATTTTATTAACAATTTAAAAATATTAAGAATTCAAGTTCACAATCCACACCTAGGGTTTCTAAAAAGTAAAACAAAATAAAAGAACATGCGATATAAAATTTAGGAGTCAAACCACACATAGACAGTTTGTTTTCACAATGAAATCACTAGTTGGTGATGAAATCCAATGTCGCAGAGATCAATGTGAAAAACTAGCGATCGTAACAGTTACCTTGACAACCTGCTTAATGAAATAGTCTGGTGCAAGTATCTCCACTATGCCACCTCGAAGTGAGTACCCTCCAGAAAGTCCAAGTGAGTCTAACCAACGTCTACTCCAGGTACAGTGGAACCTTCCCTCCACCATCACCTTGGGAAAAATCCTAAATATTATGGCCACTAAGGTCACCAATGGAGACAAATGAACCTAGGGGAACAGTCTACGATCCGATATACATGCAAGGGTAGAGTAATAAGCTCAATCCCCTTGAAATCTCCTTGATATAATCCAAGGTTTACCAACAAGTGATCCCAAGCTCCTTGAAAATGGTTAATCCTAGGTTTACCATTTGTATTACGTGCACATATTATATCTTTGCCAATGAGATAGGTACGATTACCTCACTGGTTCTGACATGATCTCGTGCTTGACTCTTTTAAGAAGAGCTTCCCAGAGTACAAATGAAACAATTGGATTTTTTCCTACCGCAAGATGCTACTTGTTTGTTTAGTTTCTTTGGAAAGTTAACTACAACCTATTCCAAAGCACTATCCTAAGATAGATTGGTGGAAAGAGCCCTAGAAAATGTAAAAAATTCTAAATTAGTTTTATTAAGCGCTATGTTATTTGGGCTGTTATTACTCAAAGGGAAATGGATATGAAACCGATGGTGTTATGACCTGACCCAAAACTGAATGCAATCGAATATGTTAATGTAATATTTTCAATTCAATGAATCCTAACTAAAGTAGGGAGAGAGGTTCCATTCACTTCCAACAATGCAAAATTTGATAAATAAGAGAAAAGATAACAAATTCTTTAATACACTAACTTTATCAAGAAAACTAATGCTTATCAATTCCAATTTTTATTTTTATGTTTTTTAAAACAAGCATAAAAAACATGTAAATTCAAATAAAAGAAACTGATCTAAATCTACGACTGATTTTTCCATAATGTAAACTATGCAGTTGTAATCTATGCACAATGAAAAGTATGCAAATGTAATCTATGCACATTTTTCATTCATATTCTGAAAATGAGAATTCTAATTATGAAAATGTGATCTATGCAAGAGAATTCTCAGACACAAGATGATTTCAATGTAATATAAAGAACCAATCAAGTGTAAGTAAAGAAAATTGGGTGAAAAAATAAAAACACTCAAAGGCGATTAACACTCAAACACAATTTAGCGCGCCCCCCCCCCCCCCTGCCCCAACGAATGAGGGAGATTTTTTTTTCAAAAACAAAAGCAAAAAGATGAATTTTTTTTAAGAGATTGAGACAAACCTTGAAGTAATGACCAAAGGAAATCAAATTAAGAATTTCTCAAAAAAGAAACTTAAAACACCCAATTAACTTAATAGAGACTGACGCAAAAGTTGCTGAAACAAAATTCACACATAAGATTTAACAACTAAGATAGACTGGGGAAAACTCAAAGAAACATGTGATTTGGCTCCTAAGAAGAGAATATTTATTTTTTCAAAAAATTTCCAAAGGTCCACAGGTTCTAATGGAGAACAGAGCGGTACCACATTGTTTTGAACTACAAACTGCGAAGGCTGCCACACTGTTTTTAGATGAAAAATGCGTAGGAAAGGAAAAGTGAAGAAAAAATAACTATTCATCTTTTATTTTCAAGGATTCTTAAAGTTATATACCCAACCCAATCTTAGATAAGTAAAAATCAGAAGTGATGCCAAGATTCTGCTATAAAACAGATCCTAGCATATAATAACGTGGGTGCTTCCTTCAACATGAATATTCTCAAGAAAACTCTTCATTAAAACTACATTTGATTCAGCTTAAAATATACATAAATAAAAGAGAGCCATACAAACAAAAATACTGATATAGAATAACACAAGAAATTCCTTGGCCGAATATTACAATGGATGGCCTCTTGGCTCTCGACCCTTTTACAAAAGCTCTCAAACCATCTCTCTCTCTCGCTCTATATTCCTCACTGTTTTTTCATCCTCACACAATCCTCCTATTTATAAATAATTATGAATTTATTTCAATCCATAATTTCCTCCACACAAATATCAACTAAAATCTAAATTAGATTTATGCTTTTTGGACTTAACTAAGTCCCGTTTAAGGAATTCCTAATCCTTAGATTATCTACCTAATTCAACTCCACTCATATCCTTAATTTATTAAAAGAATATTTACAATAATCCTCACTTACAATTTTCTCTCTTAATTTATTAAAATGAGCACAATAATTTATAAAATAATTAAAAAATCATCACCACCCTAATTACACAATATTTTAAATAAAAATCAAGCAGGATGCTCCTGCATCAGACTCCCCATGTAGAGAAGTTTCCATAGACTCTTGTCTATGAGGTCTGGTGCTTTTCTGTAATAATGCAACAGCCACAAGTCTTGATGACTTGCTCCCTCCAGGATTCCAAAATTTGTTCTGCCACTGTCCTTTAAAGTATCAACTCTTTTTGATAACTCATCACTCGCTCTGTCAATAGGATTCCATTGACCTTTACAACGATTTCTTCCACCAATTCCTTGGAGTAATTCCTCTTTGTCTAATGCTTTCATCTCCAACCGTGCTGAACACTCAACTTTCTACAATGAAGAATAATCAAGAATTTCTTCTTGATCACAACTATAGTCATTGATTTATTTTATAGAAACAACTTTCTCATCTAGTGTTGTACCTGCATTCATCAACAAACTATTATTTTAAAAAAAATAAGACCTTTTGGCCTCTTTTGATGCTTCAAGCACCACTCTCCCATCATGGACCTTCTGGATTTCAGTAGATCCTATTCCAAATTGATGGCTGCTTTCATATTTATCCCGCTGGTTCAATACTTCTGTTTCCTTTATGTGTCTAAGGACACAACTTCCTTGCTGCTTCTGATCGTTCATCTCTACTCCAAATACTTTATGTTCAATTTCTATGATTTTGACATCACATCTCTTAATGTCGTTTTCTATACCTACAACCATATTATTATTTGAAAATTTATAACATTCACTCAACTCTATAAATGTTAAAAACATTTCATCCCTGTCATGCACACTAACTGCAATCTCTTTTGTATCAGGTTCTGCATGCTTCACTTCTCCCTCAGGTTCCTTAAGCCATCATTCCAAGAACTCTATTTCCGTGTGAAATCTTTCCAGCATTTTATCACAACCTTCATTCCTAGCTTCATTCTTCTTCTGGAAAAAATCCTGAGTTGTCCTGGTTTCTGTATTATCACATTGTAAAATTCTGTCAGCAATTTCATTAAACAAACTAATTTGTTTACTTTCTTGGAATATCACTTCGACCTTTTCATTATGCTTATGCTCCACAACAACTTCAAATGGCTGTCTTACCCCCAAAAAAAATTCATTTATGATTTCTTCTTGCTGCAACAAATCAATATCTTCCTCCTCTGAAAGGCATTCTCCATCACACTTCACCTCACGAGTTTCATTCATCTCTGTGACAGTTTCACTAGACTGTCCACCATATTTTGCACATCCTGAAAACATACATAAACTGTGAAATTAAAAAATGCAAGGCTTTATAGCCTCATCTACTTCTCTCAACAACACATCTTCAAATTGTTCTGAACTATTCCAATAGTTCATGAGATCTTCCTCATTGATCTCTTCACCTAGAATTTCACCCTGTTCTGGGCCACAAATGGAAAATTCCATTTTCAACTCAGCCTCTCTGAGTTCTTCACCCCTCAATTGCACACTCATCATTTGCTCGAGCTTCCTTAGCTCTTATGTCAGTTGTGTGTTTACCTACTGTTCTCTCTTTGCGTGTAGTCTCTGCCACTTCACTTTCTTCCTCATGGTCCAACCATGTCTCTGGTCTTTCACATTTCTCTCTAACAATTCCATCAATAACTCAAGCTGACCTATTATCTCAGCTTTCTCCCACTTATACTCTTCATCAGTCAACTGCTTACATATGCCTTTTACCTTGGCATTTTCCTTCTTCCTTCTTCTGTTGTGGTTTTCATCAGTTCTTCTGAAATGACTATCAATAGTTATCTTCTCCTCCTTTGGGAACTTCATTGTTCACGTGTGGATTTCATTCAATCCACTTCTCAGAAAGCCTCCATACTTGCCATTCAATAATGCAAGCTCTCTTCCTATGCTTGATCACTTTTAGTTATTTGTATTGGAATCATCTCTAGAAAATCTCTTGCTCCTCTTTTGCTGCAAACAACAACTTCAGTAATGCTTGTGTTACAATGACCAAACTCTTTGGGTGTCGGGCTCTGCCGATCATGCACCCAATTACATTCAGAATTTTGACTTAGCTTACAACTCTTTGAGTTCAGAATTTACACAAAATCTTCATTTTGGATGAAAAATACTCAATCTTAACTCAAACTATCCAAACTTTCATTTGACCCTAACATCTATTTTGACTTCAAGGCTTGACCCAATAATTACAATAGTGGATATTTTGAATTAATTCAAGTTATACAACATACTCATGAAAATCCACCTTAATACATTTTTATGATGTAAAATATTCACTCTCTCTCATACTCCATTCTTCAGAAAATATCACAAGTCATCAATTACATCATCTCCCATTATCATTTACTGTAATATCCCAAAACAAGGATTTTCTACAACAAGTATAATACCCTAAGGTATTCCAAAGTTTTAGAGTAGCAAGAAATCAGATTATAACTGATGCTATATTACGTATCCTTCATTCTAAGCAACAAAATAAACTTTACTTCACTTCTTGACTCAAAAGGGTGGGGAAAAGCAGTGATTTATGCCCTAAAATGATTAATTTCAGGGATGTGTGTAAAAATAAGGAGGTATGATGGTTGGATCCTTTAGGTTAGGTTATGAGAGACTACCAAATTTCAGCCCAAAAAAATAACGCTAGCTAGGTTAAACAGGTCTCCCACTCCCGAAATGGCTTAAAAATGCTGATTTCCCATGACCTAGAGTATGCAGAATGTGACTGAAGCATATGCAGCGTAAATTTCTGAAGGAATTAGATGAAAATAAGTATGAAAATCAGTAGATCAGACCTATTATATGATTTATGCAATATATCAGAGAAATACAGAAGTTTTACATGGATCAAGGCTTCCAAATGAGATACTACAACACAAGAAAATGCAGAATGAGATTGACAGTGTAATTTCCAGGGGGCTGAAGCAGTGTTTTATTATATATTAGATCTAGGGAATATATTTACATAAAAATATATATCTATTATAGATATATATGCCAAAGATGCTCTTATTTACACTCCCCTTGGGGATCTCAGGAAAAGATGGATATCAATGAATAGATTTGAGATCTAAGCCATAGATCTACAATAATCTTCATAAATTTCTAAAGCATATGATACACAGCAGATCAGATCTGAAATGAACATGGATTGGTTGGCCAATCCATGGATCACCACAGTGAAGGGAAGGGTTCCTTTCACCAGAGATCTTTCCTTCAAGATGATACACAAAACCCCATTGCAACTCTGCATGCAAAAAGGACGTAGTCTCTTCAAGGAACTGCACAGTTAAGGATAATGCTATGTCCTGATGCCAAGATCAAAACTAAAGCTTAGACAATGGATGCACTCTTCCAGGAGGTTAAAAGACACACTCACTAAGAAGAGGCTCCAATACAAGCTAGATCTAAACAGATCTAGAGTTCCGCTTGTTGCAGCTTACAAAACCAAGAAAACCCTCACTGGATCTGCGTTGCAGTTGGAAGTAGAAGCTTGGTCTCCAACCAGATAGTGGACAAGCAATACAAGCTCTCCCAAGAGCTCCTCAATGGGAAGAGATGGAACTCCTAAATAGGAAATCCCAATGCAATCTAGGCTAAGCAACCAAGAAAGATGTTTGTCTAAACAGACATCAATTCTGAAATCAAATCATGAAAAACCTCAACATGTTGCCTTCCCCTTCCTTTTATAAGATGAGAGCTTGCCAAAACCCTAAACCACCTTCATTCATTTAACCCTTTTCACATGGAGGACCTCCTTCTAGAACTGCACTGATCATCCAGGAGGTTCAATGCATCTGGACTGTGTTGTGATTTGGTCCTGTTGACCTAGTCAAAAGGCTCAATCCTATTTCACACACAAGTGGATTTTATTAAGACAGCCCTGATTTACCTCTGTTCACATTGGGCATGTATTTATTCTTTTATTAGGAATTTTTGACCCTCATTTACATAATTATTCTTTGAACAAAGAAAACAAGATGAAATTGAATATTCCTATTAAAATAGGAATATTATAGTCCTTCCCTCCAAAATGTTGCTTGTCCTCAAGAAACTCAAAAGGACTTTGTAAAATCTCCGATGGAGCTGTCTCCTCCCAAGAATGCAAGTCTTCCTTTGGTGGATGAACCAAATAGTTGTAATCATGAAGTAATGGGAAATACATAAAATAATCATATGTTGTCCATTGGCCCCTTCAAGGCATGAGAGATGGTAAACATTGGGCACTTCAACCCCCATGAGAAACTCCAATCTCCATGCTATCATCCAAACAGAGTGAGCCATCCTTGATAGCTCAAAGAAATAGTCACCAATCCCCACCATATGCAATGTGTAGGGGCTCCATGGTTGGAAATGAGAGATAATAATACTCAACTCACGTTGTCTCTCCCTCCATTTATGATATATATGGAGCTGATGATCCTGGGCTGCAACAATATAGTCCTCATGAAGCCAAAAGAAACTTGGAACTTCATCATTCCCTTCATGGATCATAGTGAGCCTTCTTTCCCAATATTCCATGAATATAGTGAATAAAGTATCTTCACCATATGTGCTCCAAAAGAAATATGGACCAAGTGTCATATAATATATTGGATGGTGACAATAGTCCCTCCCTTGAGACCAGCATTGTCCATCATTTTGCTGCCTCAAATCATGGTGCAATAAGTGGTCATTCCACCACCTCCTTGCTGAAATAAGCTTCTTCAAAGCTTGAAAGTGATGGAGGATAATAGGTGTTGGTTGAACATGATTCCATAAACACTTGCCTTTCTCCCTTGTGATAGATCTCCTCTCATGACATAAGCCCAATACATGACCTTTTGCATAAGAAAACATAGTATAGAAGGTAGCAGTGATATACGGCTCTATCCTCTTCTTGAAGTAAAAATAAATATGGGAGATTGCATTCCCAATGGACACATCCACACAATGTGTCATTCCTCCCCTCATGTTCATAACAAACATTGGAGCATTATTAACATCATGATATAAACAAGCTCCCTTATGCCACCTCATGAGAAGGTTACATTTTCCCCCAACCCAAAGTACATACATGATTATGATATTCATTTTAAACAGAAATACATGTACATACATCACAGGCATAAGCAAATGTATGGACATGGAATTCATCATGGGGTGTCCATACTCTCTTCTTGTCAACCAAAGCAACCATGCCTTCTTCTTATGCATTCTTTCCTTGAGATACAAGGCATGAGACAAGAAAATTAAAAACCTTGGGTGGTACCCACACTCACCCAATAGAAACCAGCGCAGGTCATCTCCTCCCTACTTCAAATATAGATGTGGTAAGTGGTTTACTTGCCACTTACTTGCTTCCCTCATCATTCCACCATGGCTGAAGGTGAGATGTATATTTGGTGCTTTAGGGAAGCACCCATCATGCTGCAAAACTTCCCTTAGCCCATCAAGGGAGTGGCCATGTTTGAAAATAGTTCTGGCCCATAGTTGGCCATAAAGCTTATAAGGTAGGACACTCCTTTTAGGAGTCATGGCCTGCATCTGTAAAATAAAATAATGCATGAAATCATAAAGTAAAATGTGATTTTCACAAGCATGATTCTTACCCAAAGTCTCCAGCGTTGTGATAGTTCCTCCCTTGGCCAAATGCATCATTACTGTACAAGGTTGAGAGAACACTTTTCTCTTTCCATCAGGGAATTTCCCTTGTGGGCTTCTTCCAAGTAAGGAGACATCAAGGCATAGATCATCATAGAAAGAGGTATGGAATGATGTGTCCTTGATTTTATTGCATAGATCTTCATGCCTTCTTAGAACATCACTCCTCTGAAATAAAGAGGGAGGGTAAATGTTTCTTACCCTATGAAGCTTTTCCTCCTCTTCATCTTCTACATTATTCAGGATCTCACCATCTGATAATGATGGCACATGCTGCTCATGGATTGTGCAATAATTTCTATATGTAAGACTCTTTGAAACTCCTTGAAAAAATGCAAGAGCTCCTCTTCTTGGAGTAGCTGCCCCTTCTTCTTCTTTATGAAATAGTAGAGATGCCTTTGTTATGACTGCGCTGTCACCCCTAGCCTTTCCTCCAATGGTGGAAAATACCTCCTTATCAATAGGAGACCTTAGATCTTGGTCTACCTTCAAGAGAGGAATATCCATGTCTTATTCTTGGGAATAAGTCTCTTCATCCAATGAGGATCTTTCCCTAGGCAAGGTACCGAACAAGTCCACATCCTCCTCAATGGTCTTCATAGGTGGAGTTGGATTTGTAGATTCTCCCTTTGCCACATCTCCTCTCCTCCTCCTCCCGAAGGAGTTGCTGATAGAACATGGTAGCTTTGATGATGTAGCTAAGTGCTCATATCCACCACGAGAATATTTAGGGCTTGTTTCAAACCCTTCCAGGAATTTTCTACACTCCTCTCCTTCCATCTCCTTGAGATCTTCTTTAATACATTCCAAGGTTTGGAAAAGAAGCATGGAGATCTCCTCTTCCGTCATTCCTCCTTCTCCTCTTTCTCTCAACAATAAAGTAGGTATGTCACAACATTGTATATCAGATTTTGTGGCTGAATTATCACACACAGCATAAGAATTATTGGGGCTTTCTTCATGAGAAGAACTTCTTCAGGGATTTGCATGTCTTCTCCTCCTCATTCCCCTGATTTCTTCCTTCAATTCATGCATGGCTTGAGAGAGAGTGTTAGGAAAAATATTATCTTTGTACTCTGTGTAATATCTCTTTCTTTAGTCTTCTTCTTTATTCTTCTGATGTTTAGATCTCATAGGCTGAGCCAGAGATCATGCTCTGATACCACTATAATATCCCAAAACAGGTATTTTCTACAAAAAGTAGAATAAAATAAGGTATTCCAAAGTTGGAGATCAGTAATAAATTAGCTTATAACTAATGCTATATTATAGATCCCTCATTCTAAGCAACAACAAAAACTTTACTTCACTTCTTGACTCAAAAGGGTGGGGAAAAGCAGTGATTTATGCCCTAAAATGATTAATTTCAGGGATGTGCGTAAAAATAAGGAGGAATGGTAGTTGGATCCTTTATCTTAGGTTATGAGAGACTCCTATACCAAATTTCAGCGCAAAAAAATAATGCTAGCTAGGTTAAACATGTCTCCCACTCCCGAAATGGCTTAAAAATGCTGATTTCCCATGACCTAGAGTATGAAGAATGTGACTGAAGCATATGAAACATAAATTTATGAAGAAAATAGATGAAAATAATTATTAACATCAGTATATCAAACATATTATATGATTTATGCAATATATTAGAGAAATACAGAATTTTTGCATGGATCAAGGCTTTAAAATGAGATACTACGACACAAGAAAATGCAGAATGAGATTGACAGCATAATTTCCAAGGGGATGAAGTAGTGTTTTATTATATATCATATCTAGGGTAGATATTTACATAAAAATATAGATCTATTACAGATCTATATGCCAAAGAGGCTCTTATTCACACTCCCCTTGGGGATCTCAGCAAAAGATGGATATCAATGAATAGATATGAGATCTAAGCCACAGATCTGCAGTAATCTTCAGAAATTTCTGAAGCATATGATACACAACAAATCATATCTGAAATTAACATGGATTGGTTGGCCAATCCATGGATCACCACAGTGAAGGGAAGGGTCCCTTTCACCAGAGATATTTCCTTCAAGCTGATACACAAAACCCCACTGCAACTCTGCCTGCAAAAAGGACGCAGTATCTTCAAGGAAATGCACAGTTAAGGATGGAGAATTCTATGGCCTAATGCCAAGATAAAAAATGAAGCTTAGACAATGGATGCACTCTTCCAGGAGGTTAAAAGACACACTCACTAAGAAGAGGCTCCAATATAAGCTAGATCTGAACAGATCTAGAGTTCCACTTGCTGCAGCTTACAAAAGAAAGCAAAAAATCACTGGATCTGCGTTGTAGTTGGAATTAGAAGCTTGGTCTCCAACCAAATAGTTGACAAGTAATACAAGCTCTCCCAAGAGCTCCTCAATGGGAAGAGATGGAACTCCTAAACAGGAAATCCCAATGCAATCTAGGCTAAGCAGCCAAGAAAGCTGTTTGTATAAACAAACAACAATTTTGAAATCAAATCATGAACAACCTCAACATGTTTCCTTCCCCTTCCTTTTATAAGATGAGAGCTTGCCAAAACCCTAAACCACCTTCATTCAGTTAACCCTTTTCACATGGAGTACCTCCTTCTAGAACTGCGTTGATAATCCAGGAGGTCCAATGCATCTAGACTATGTTGTGATTTGGTCCTGTTGACCCAGTCAAAAGGCTCAATCATGTTTCACACACAAGTGGATTTTATTAAGACAGCCCTGATTTGCCTCTGTTCACATTGGGCATGTATTTATTCTTTTATTAGGAGTTTTTGACCCTCCTTTACATAATTATTCTTTGAACAAAGAAAACAAAATGAAATTGAATATTCCTATTAAAATAGGAATATTACATTTACTCACATGATACTTTAGCCTTTAGATTGAGATGCAATTCACTCTTCCCCAAGATTTATTTTATGGTGAAAATAAATAAACCATTCAATTTTCAACATTCAAAAATACCTTTCTGAATTATCATACCTTATGCTCCCTTCAAGGTTATTTAACAAACCTTCTCTTCACAATTTCAACTCTCTGGACTTCACTCTTCTGTGCTGTCTTTATCACTGTGAATACTCACATTTCCTTCATACCATAAGCTCGTAATTTTAGTGCAAACATTTTCCTGCACTTTTATGCAGCATACAACATCAATTCACATCTCTTCACCTATGTACAAAGAACAAGCTATTCATATTTCAACCTCTTTGATGAATGATGTAAAACTCGTACATCATGTCCATCCTGAATAACACCTCCTTAGATGCCGCCATATGATGGTAAAAACAAAGATTCTACAACATCAAGAAATTGGGTTTTCAATCTTAAACACAAATCAAAAGAATTCTCCCATTCCAACTACAAGCTTTGGTCCAAAATGACTTAACCAAAAATGTGAAGAATCCACATTATGCATAATAAACCCTCTCACATAAAAATTTATGGTTCTTTTTATATCACCCATGATAGCCCATTCTCCTTTTCCATTCATTTTCCATTCATTTATACCTCTGTATTTGCAACATTTTCACTCTTTCATAATAGTTACAAAAGCTCAACTTCTTGAGTATGGCAAGGAAATTTAATGAACCAAATTTTAAAATACCTTTACTCAAATGAATATTGATTCATTCAATGAGCATTTACCTTGAATATTCTTGTGGTTGAAATGATCCAACCCTTCTCTCACATATTCTTTTAGAAATACATTCAAGCCTCTACAGACTTTGTCTCCACACCAAAATTCGATGCAATCGACCAATGCACACTTTAGTATTTAATGTATCAAGAAATTATAATATATATAATTCCAAATAAATTAGACTCTTCATATGATATTGAATTCCTACTTTACTTTACTTTGAATGTGCAAGGTCCATTCTCTCCCCAGCAAATAAATCTCTTCCCAACAACTTTCTAACATAAATATTTTCGAGCAAACAATGTTTGTAAACCTTCAAGGTACGCAAAATATCCCCTCTTAGCTTAAGCCAAGTTCCCTCATCTCAATCTCTCAGTTTTCTTTTCAATTTCAATTTCTTGGCTTTGGAAACATGAAACCTTAATGCAATGGAATATCCTTCCAAGATTACATTCTCGAAAAACGTACATGAACTATTTAAAAAAACCTTACCTTGATCAATCCCAGTGACCTTTTCTTACACTGGATCCATACATTGAATATTCCGCTAGAACCGCACCTCTTTCACAAGCCCCACACATGCCTTTTTGAAGTGCATTGATACGACTGGCTTCCACAGGTAGGCAAGTTCATATTTGATGCAGTTAATAATGCACTTTCCAATAGCTCCACAGTATGAACACTAACTCGAGAGGGGTGCCTCTCAATTCTATCTACTCAGTCAACAATGTTGCAGGCTTCCAAAATGATGGAACGATGTTTGTATCTTGCTAACACATAAAACCGAACGCCTTTCACCAACAATCCATGCAAATTGCATTTAACATTTCCTACAGTTTCGTGGGAGTTCAAATTCCTACTGCATCACATGACTGTGTATATCGGAATGCACTGTCCATAAGACATATTCTGCCTATCACCTCGACCCCATGAGAAACTTTCGTTTAACACCTCTGCAATCCAACATAGCTTCACGATGATTGTTAAACTTGGTATCTGCTTCAGAAATTAAATGTTGCATTTGTTTGAGACCACAGTCCGCACAAAACCTCATCCAGCCATTAAGAAAATGTAACCAACAATATGATGTCAACGGTGACAGGAATACACTGTCGATGTTAAAGCTTACACAACCTCCATGATTATGTGGGGATGTCCACGTAGCCTCCATAGAATGTTAAACCACACTCCATTTATAGCACACCACAGGAACCTGTGTTATCTATGGATACTGCTTACCATGTACCACAGATCCATTTCTCATATCATAACCATGATATCATGTGGCACTGTTCACCCATTGCTGCCCTTCACACAATGCGTTAAGGCTGTGGCCTTGACAATTTCACTGTCCTTCCACCTATGTTGTCATGACTCAATGGAAACTCCCGTTCCACGTCTCCTGCAATCAAAATGCACAGTATATATATACGCTTCTGCTAACACATGCTAGCTGCATACTGTGATCCATATGGACTGTGTATACCATACCCCACATTTATACAAACTATGTTAACACATATATCGTAAGCTGATTTATACCATATGCCACGAATTTTTTTAAACCTTCACGCAGACTCCAGGAACTAGAGTCGCATACCCAACCACAACTGCAAGTCACCCTTCACCATTTTGTCGAAGTTGTGACAATAAAAATCCAACATCTTCGAATGTGCTGGTAATCTCTACAGCACTCCCCTGTGTCCACACCATGCTTGACTGGGATGCACTCCACTACAGTAAAGTAATCATGACAGTGCGTTGGAGCTGCCACCATTCATATAGTTTAAACAAAGTCAAAACAACCATTTGCAACTGCGTTAGTAATCTAATTCACGCTCACAACAAGAAATCAAAACAAAACAGCCTCAACGTAGGAGAGACTCATCCCCAAACTCATCTCCTTGCTCTGATACCAAATGATGCTAGGATTCTGCTATAAAATAGATCCTAGCATATAATAACATGGGTGCTTCCTTCAACATGAATATTCTCAAGAAAAATCTTCATTAAAACTACATTTGATTCGGCTTAAAATATACATAAAGAAAAGAGAGTGATACAAACAAAAATACTGATATATAATAACACAAGAAATTCCTTGGCCGAATATTACAATGGATGGCCTCTCGGCTCTCGGCCCTTTTACAAAAGCTCTCAAACCATCTCTCTCTCGTTCTGTATTCCTCACTATTTTTTCATCCTCGCACAATCCTCCTATTTATACATAATTATGAATTTATTTCAATCTATAATTTCCTCCACACAAATCTCAACTAAAATCTAAATTAGATTTATCCTTTTTTTGGACTCAACTAAGTCCCATTTAAGGAATTCCTAATCCCTAGATTATCTACCTAATTCAACTCCACTCATATCCTTAATTTATTAAAATAATATTTACAATAATCCTCACTTACAATTTTCTCTCTTAATTTATTAAAATGAGCACAATAATTTATAAAATAATTAAAAAATCATCACCCCCCTAATTACACAACATTTTAAATAAAAATGAAGTAGGATGCTCCTGCATCAAGAAGACTCTAAAATTCAAACTAAAAAATAAAAAGGAAAATTAAGTTCCAATCCCCAGTAGAGTCGCCATTTTGTTAAGTGGATTAATCCTTCTTGTGGACAAGAGCAATCTCACTAGTATTTTGCGAATAACTAGAAACAAACATCCATTTGTAAATATTTTTCTCTAGATTATTTGCAATTTAGAATTATTATAAACAAAGAAAGAGGACATGCCCCTACCTTGAAATCCAACGTTCGATGCAGTATTTTATCCAGTCGCTCCAAAGAGGCTTCTTCAGTAAGCATAACCTGCAATCAAAGACAGAAAAAAGAATCAAAAGTGCCTACAACATATAATAATTAAGAACACCTAATCTAACTTAGTGATCAAGGAGTCCAAGTATTGAATTATTCAAATAAGCACAAGAACAATTCCATGAGAAAAGGAGATCCATATGTATTATCTTGAATGAAAAGAGTAACTTTACAACCTGATGCCTTGATGTCGTACAATTTCCTCCCAGGGTCCTAAACAATCGTTCCTCCTTCCGATTGACAAGCCTTCCTATTTTTGAACTAGCATGAAGTTATGGACATGAGTGTGTGATCATTCTCATACCAATAATAACTAGTGTAGAGAGTGTTAGTGTCGGTATCTTCATCCCTCCGTCAGTGATCAAAATTCTCTTGTTGCATTGCATATTAGGTGTCTCACTCGGTCAGCTGCATTCCATTAGGAGCATGGATCATCTGACAGTCGTGGCTTTTTATACATTTTCCCTCATGTCCTTTACTTGCTGGCCCATTTCCTTTCATCCAGATCATCTGCACTCACTTTTTGTCCTTAAATTTCTAAGAGTCATTTTTTAGGTTTTTAGTCTCATTAGGTCTTGGGTTTCATCAATAAGGTCTTAAAAATGTCCAATAATGGTCAGCAGGCGCATGAGGAGGTTGAAAAAAGTTCCAGTACTAAAAGGTTTCATCATCATACGCCTAGAAATGTATTTTTTCTCAAAATTCTGTTTTGAGTAAAATTGAGTATTTTACCTTCATTTGTATAAATTTAATGTAATTTCATGTTCTATCATTTATAAATAATTTCAAAGGCAACCCTGGTCACCTTGTCAAACTTCAGCAACCCTGCAAGACAAACAAAAAGCAAGTCATTCAGTTAGTCAGAGGCAAAATGAAGCAAACTGCCTAAAACAGAGTTTAAAAAAAAAGTGTCAAAGGTAACATTACAAAAGTGGGTTTTTGGAATGAAAAATTAAAGCCTTTGGTATATAAGTCATTTTCATGTTTCAAAAGGCTCATTTTCATTCCAAGAAGAGAGGAAAGTGAGCAAGAAAGGGCTGTGTTGAACAAAGAGAGTGAAATTGTAGCAAAGTCGTGCAAATTTGTGGGCGCGGCGCATTGGCTGTGTGGCGCGATGCATTGGGTCGGCCTCTGCAGTGTTAGAAATACACCAGCATGATGCATAGAGCCTGCACGGCGCGTAGGGTCGCAAAGCATTTTCACCACGATTTCATCCAAAACTTCAGATTTTCTCGGTTTCTTCTAGTCCAACTAAGTCAAGCAATCCCTCCAATGCCATAAAACGTGTGTCTTATGATGTTTATGAGGATTTAATTAAAAAATTCAAACCCTATTTCCTTGCTCAAGAAATGTTTCCTTAGGGTTTTCAAATTAGTTTTTTTTTGTCCCCATCACTCCCTCATATTTTATTTCCTTCACTGTTTTTCTAGTCCATCAACCCATTTCCCTATTCCCCATATCCCTAAATTCACTCATTCCCTATCCCAATTCCCATCTAAAAAATTCCCAAACCCCAAGTGCTATCCCAAAAGCCTAGAGGCTATCCCTAAAACCCTTCAATTCCCCCAAATTCCAATTGAAAATATTCCTAACACACCCCTTACCCTCTCCCTTCATAGTCCCTCACACACTTTCCTACACTTGGCAACAAAAGATCAAAGACACCTAAAATTCCTCATACTCATCTAAGACAACAAAGACTTTGGAAAAAATAGAGACATATTCCTCTTATGACCGAGATAGTGACTCTACAACCGAATTTCATGCGCCAAGAAGACCTCACAAGAGTGGTAAGCATGTAAGGGAAGAGCCTACTTCACTTGCTGAGCTACATGCCTGCCCCCTTACTGTCACATGTTTTCAATAGCAGTCTTGCTATCAGTTTTGTGAGATGGTTGCTAGAGTCTAGTACCATCATGAGTTGGCCAGATTGTTTGTGCTTCATTTACATAATGGCCAAGTCACTCTTGCAAATGTGACTTTCACCTTGACACCTAAGTCTATCTCTCTAGCAACAGGTATTCCAAATGTCGGAGAGCAATGGAACAAAAGGCAACAAGTTGACAGGGAACAATATGAGCCATAAATTAAGCCTGGTTTTTTGAGACAACTCAGCAGAGTTTTTCCCTTTCGGTTCCTGAAAGATTCATACGCTCCTTTGATGAATCTCATTATCAAATATTTCAGCTGTGAGGGCCGGTTTTCTCACTTATATGCCTATCACATCAGATTGCTGATGCACTTTACCAAGGTGAGAATGATGAACCTCCCCTACTTCATGTGCCGAAATATTGAGAAGATGACCACCCTAGTTCAAAAGAAAACTCCTGAGCAGCAGTATAACAGTATCTATCATTTTGCACTCATCAAAATTGTGGTTATGCATCAGCTTGGTTTGTAGGATATTTCATGGGAGGATTTCATTTCTCATGAGTTCTTCACAGCCCCTCAGGTACCTCCGGAAGCTTTTCATGAGGTAGGTGAACCTTCACATTAGTATGAGGGTCATGAGACATAGACCGCTAGTGTGCCGGTGTTTGTCACCTATCAGAGGGGCACTAGAAGGTTGTTTTCAGCAGGCAAGCGAGTATTATCTCCACCTGTGGTGGAAGGGGTATCGCTTCCTTCAATAGCAGTATAGGTACAGGACAAGGGTAAGAGGCAAATACATGATGAGGGGCCTTCAGGAGAACAGGAGACAGATTTCATCCTCATTCAGGATGATGACACTGATTTGGGCCCACAAAGCTCAAAGTTCAGGGAGATCATTCAGGAGCAGAAGTCGGAGATAGATACTTTGTCCCTCAAATTTCAAAGAGCCCAGTGGATAATCAACTACCTTGAGCAGAGAAACAAACAGCTAGAGGATCAACACACTATCATGGAGTTTCAAAACATACGTGAGAACTGGCAAGTTGCCCAAAGGAGAAAAACCGAGATGACATCACTTGAGTAGGAGATTGAGGCTAATCGTGAAACTTGGCTTTAAAGGGTAAATATTCATTTGGAAAAGCTATTGGAGAAGGCCAATAAGGAAAAGAACATGTTGAGGCACATGGCCAATCATTATTGGGCGAGAAATCATGTTTGTAAAGCAAGAATCAAAATTTTGAAGGCCAAGTTGAAGAGGGCCTCAAAGCATTGGAAAAGGCATGATAGAATTCAAATATTGGCTGAGGCTTCCTTGGCCCAGCATAGCACATAATGGAGGACACTCAGCCCAAATTTCAAAAAAATTGGGACACTTTTTGCATTTTTGAAAATTTTGGGCCTAAAAACAGACTTTTCAGCTCTATGCGCCGCGCCACTTGGCACATGCTTATGATTGGGGGCTCCTTTTGATGCAAACTAAGCATTTTTGGATTTTTCAGGGAAAAATATGAATTCCTACCTATGGAAAATAAATTTTGACAGGTTTTTGGCTTCCAGAAGGATAAAAAACACCCCAAAAATGACCTTTCTACCCCTTTTCTGACACACAGGAAACAATGTTGGGAGAAATCAGGTTTAGAGGGGCAAATGAAGACCAAATTCAAAAATTTCAGTTGTGTTGGAAAGTAGACAGGCGGAAATTTCCAAAAAGCCCACTTGGAGCAAATTTGGACACTAGGAAGGCCTCCAAAATCAGCTGCAAACTAGCACGACACATATAGAAATCAGGTGCGACACATTGGAGGATTTTGCTCATTTTTTACTGAGTAACTCTATTTTTTGCCTAGTTTTTGACAGTTTGACTTTCTTACTTCTAAATTTCAAACTCATGATGTAATTTGATGTAATTTGATGGATCTAGATGTAATTTTGTTAAATTTTCACTCATGGAGGTAGATTCATCCATCAAAAAAGTGAATTGCAACTGAGTGAATCAGTTTCCTAGTTTATAGAGGCAAGCTGTTCCACTGCCTTCTTTCTAGGTCTCAGTTTAGATTTTGTTGGAGCAGCTCCTAAACTCATGAGCTTGACCTATAGAAGCTAGGATGAGTGGTTGTTTGTCTATATCTTGTGGTTTTTCAGTCATTAGCATGGTTTCACTTTTGGGAATGCTTTGAGCATCATTGTACATTCATCTCTATAGTTTGGCAAGGAATAGACCAGGGTTTGCAGCACTCTATGGGATTCTTGTGGTATTTTGGTTTGATAATGTGTTTATCTCTGTAAATGTAAGTCTACTGGTGTTTTATGTATACCATTTTCCTTCTTATTTCTTCTTAAGTTAAACAAACAAGGATAAAGGTAGAATTCATTAGAATTTGCAGTGCTCTACCTAGGGTTTGTTTAATTTTCTATGTTTTCAGTTGTTTGGAGAGGATCCTTGAAGGTTTATTGCCCTCTTCATCTCTTTACCTTTCTCAAACTCTCCATTTCCTTCAAATTGAAAGTGTCAAATCAATTTCCTACCTAGCCCCATTCAAATCTCTGCAAAACTGGGCCTCATTCCCCAGACCCAAAATCTGCCTTCCCTTTGATCCAACAAAACACCCTTAAAATCAAATCAAACTCTTTTGAATATATACCTAACCTAAAATCAGCCTTCATTCAAGTCATCTCAAGCTTCATTGATCATTTTTTGCTGAGATTGACCAGGAGAGAGCCCTCTCCCGATCTGGTAGGGCTAGCTACCAGGTTAAGTGTGGTTTGATGTTACCCTAGATTCTGCCTTTCTCAGCCTGAGGTAGATTTAGGCCATAAAAAAGAGTATGCTCTCTTGAGAATTTCTTCAGCAATTACCTTCTGCAAGCTATAATCTACCCTTGAGACTGAAACTTGAGCTCAATTTATAGGGAAATGGAGGTAGTTTCAGTTCCATGAAGAGGGGGATGGATTTCTCTAATGAAGGGATTTGAGTTCCATAGACCAAGGGATAATGTAATATTCCAAAAGTTTAGCCTTCAGCTAAATGGAATATTATACTTTGTTTTATCACTAGGTAGGTGAATAAGTGGGTGGGGATGCCCATAAGTCTCCTAAGCAGTAATAAAAACACTTCAAGTGTGAAAGGAGACCTTTTCAGTAGCTAAATAAAGCACCTCCAAGTGTGAACATGGGTTGGATCATGTTGATTCAGTCAACTTTGACCAATTCAACAACACTGTTATGGAGAAGTGGAGATTAATTAGGGAATAAAACAATTTTGTAGGGAGATTTATTTCATGAAGGAAATGACCTAATTGAGTGGGGTCAAGGGAAAGGAAGCTCATAATCTATATAATGAATAGAATGGCATCCATATGAGGTTATGTTTTGGATTATTATTTTGTGTATGGTTTATTTAGACTACTTGCATTCTTCAGCTCTTTAATTGAGATTGCTGTGTTGTTTAGCACCGCGTGTTCCCGAGCGGGAATCCCATCTCTTTCCTTGAGAGGCCTCTTGGAAGAGCATTGCATTCATTTCCACATTTAGGTTTATAGGCCAAGCTACATATTTCTTCATCAGCTTTGTTTCTGCAGGTTATTGTGTTGTGTTGCAGGGTGTTGCAGTGGAGGGTTTAGAAACCCACTTTCTGAGCTAGTTTCTCATTGGAGGAAGGATTCATTCACTTGGGAGATCATTTTGGGAGGCTCTTGGACATATTTCAGATCCTTTGCACCAGGCCAACTACTTCCCATCATTTTGAGCACTGTTCCAGCTGGGAATTGCATTATTTTTTAGGGCATCTTTAGTGAGGGATCTTGTGGATCCTTTGGAGTGTTTTCCTTTGATTGAAGGGTTCAGCCTTTCATTGGAGGAGGCCTTTGAGGGGATCTAAATCATATATTCTATATTTCAGCATTATACACTCATGTGCTTTAGTTTGCAGTGAATATTCAGCCCTAGGGCTTTAGATCCCATCTTATATAGGGTGTATTTCTAAAACCCCTTTCCGGGTTCTTTGTAGGAGTTTGTATTAAGCTTAGATATTTATTGGGCATATCTTTTGAGGCCTATAACAGCCCTACATATTTTGTACATTCTTTTTTTGTAGCAGTGTGTTTATAACTGCACTGTAGCAGTCTTCCAGCATTTTTTATTGTAGCAGCAGTTCATATTTAGGAGTGATTGCTTATGGGAGGCTTGTTTCCTCATTGTTTATGATTCATGCCTCACTATTATGTATTGATTTGCTGATATAATACATGATGATATGTCTCCATATTTGTCTCCAATGTTAATGAGTTTATTTACACTGCTATTTCCAGTTTTGTGTTCATATATTGCTGCATTCCCCATTTGGGAATATTACAGTGGGATCGGAGTATAATCTTGGCTTAGCCTATGCATTCAGCCAATATGTCACCATAAGGAGAAACTTTTCAAAAAGAAGAAGAGATGTACAGAAAAAATAAAAAATAAGACTCCATTATTCAGAGGAAGAGAGGAAGAGGAGCTCTCAAATCTTCTTTTTCAATTGTGCAGAGCATTAAGGGAGATCTCAAGAAGATGAGAAGGGAGAGAGAATCTCAAAAGGAGTTTGGATCTAATGCAAACTATAGATTTTCATATGATGGGTGTGAGCATGCAGCCACACACTATGATTCACAACGCAGTCATATTCCCAGATCTAATGTGAGGGAGATGAAAGAAGAAGAAATTCCTAGGAGGGAAACTCTTAGTGATTATTTGCAAGAATATGAATCTCAAACTAAGAGGTTCAGAGATCATATCACCTTCCAAGAGTTTTTCAAGATCAAGGTGGAGAGGAGCAAGTAGCATAATATGGGTAGATTTTTTCTATCTACTTTTGATGGTTCACCGAAATGTTCAGCAAGAGCTTGGGTGGAGGAGCTAGACACCTATTTGCAGCAGCACCAAGTTTCAGAGAAGGAAGCCATTAAAGTTGCAGAACTGCATTTTGGAGGTAAGGTCTATGCTTGGTGGATATTTGAGTCCTTTTCTTTAAAAAATTCACATACATATACTTATGAAAATTTCACTAGGAGGTTAGTGGAAAGGTTTGATGGAAAAAATTCTGGAACCCCTTTGATGGAGTTAAACAAACCAAACTTTTGCATGGGTTGAAAGGACCTATAAACTCAACTCCATTTCAGAAAATTATTGAAGAGGCTCACATCTTGCATAATACTTTGCTAGAGGAAAGATATCTATCTCCTATTCTTGGACAAGAGGGCATGAAGATACCTTTTTCAAAATAGGATCCTCTTATTGAGAAGGTGACTCCCATTCATATTGAAAAAGAAGAGAAGGTTGGGGCCAACAGCACTATCATATCTAGAGCATATCTAGCACCTCATGTAGAGGTAGATGGAGCACTTGCTCCAACAAGAGGAATTATTTTATTATTGCAAGAAGCTCCTGAGGATCTCATATGTGGAGGTCAAATCACAATCAATGAACAACATGACTGTGAAACCTCGCAAATGGAAGGAGAAGGTAGGGAGGAAGGTCAGCATCACATGATGAGGAGCACACACCCCTATCTATTTCAAAATGGTGATGCACATAAGAGGAAAATTTATTAGCGCAGTGAGGGCAGGGAAAAAATTGTCCATCCATATGTGCAGTCTATTCTTGACATTGATGTCTCACTGCATGGAGGCATTCCACCGGGGAGACCACTAGATCAGGAGATGGAGAGATATGCTTCACATTGGGTTGCACCACTCTTAGATCCCATAGGGGTGGATACTTTGGAGGTGTCTATTACAGCGCAGAGAGTTTGAGGGAGACATTCTCCCATTTTCAGCATTACCCACTCTCGCTACATATTCTGCACTGACAGAAGTTGCTGCAGTGATGGGGGATGGCACGATTATGGTGCAAGGGAGTTGCTCCATGGGTTTTGAGAAATAGAGGTTAATTCCCTTGAGGAATGGATCCTTCATATTGGAGTAGATGGAGGCCACTCATGCTTGTATTGGCCAAGATCAGGAGGTTCTTTTTGGATGATAGCTTCTCATGGGAGGCCAACTTCCAAAGGCCACCACTTATATTTGAGCATGAGCAGTTGCATGATGGGCATGGCAGCACTCTGGAGGATGATTTTTGTATGAGGGATTTCAAAGGAGAAGACAAAAACATGTGTAGAGCTTTACATTTTAGATCTTCAGCACCGTCTCTTAGGAGGATTGATCCATATTGGAGGTCTCAACTTTTGGTAGAGTACTCCAAGGATCTTGGTGCTTGCATGATTCTTGATGACCCAGAGGGAGATGATAGATATATGGTGGTTGATGAGGTCATCTATTCTTATGGTAGAGTCTTCTTGACTAGATTTTTTGAGCTCAAGAGGAAGCTACTACATGCAACACATGTGGACTTTCTTTCCATGCACTTTGATGCATTTCATTCTTTGATGGAGGAGTTCACTTGGGAGGGCATTCAGCAGGATGTATATCAGCATGAGGAGAGATGCATAGCCTGGATGGTGATGGAGAGGTTGTCACAACCACTTCCCTTCTCATGGAGTGCGAGGGAGAACTTTCAGTTGAGCCATTTCAGCTCAATGAACAAAGTACATAGTAGAGAAGGTACATTTTTGCATTATGATTTGTACTTATTTACTTTATATGAGTAGTATGTTGTACCAAAGAGGATTATCCATTCTTGTATATTATATAATGATGTACTTGAGGCCAATTATAACATTGAGGTTGGCTATTCTATTGGTGGTTTTTGGGGGAAGCCACAAGATTCTTGGTGTGCACCATTGACACCACATTGTACCTTCATGATCCTATCTTGTAGGATGATTGTGGCAGCAAACAAGTGGCTGGAAGGGTACTTGTTATTTTTTGATTTGAGGCAGGAAGGGGATGCAGTGCACTGGTTCCATATGTGGAACTATGATCCACCTCTGGGTTTTCATATGACAACTTGTTTTCATTGGTTTTTTCTTCCATATATTGGTGATGTTCTTATGTTTATGGGAAGCTTTGTTGGGAGAGTGTCACAAGAGTTGGAGGTGCCCATTGGGAGTATGATTCTCCCTAATTTACATGTTGCATGTTTAAGGAAAAACAATGGGCAAACCATGATTTCCACACTAAATCTCTTTTCTTCATGTGGGAGGAGCCATTTGGGGAACTTGAGTCCTTGGAGGAGGCACTTCATGGCTGATTTGTTTGGTGGTGTAACTTGGGCCATTATTGGAGGCCATGAAATTTCAGCCCAAGATAAGCAAAAGCCCCATACTTACCATAAATGGAGAGAGAAGCAACTTGGATGGAAAAATCTAATCTTCACATGTAGCCCCAATACATTGCATAAACCAGGGGTTGAGGATTTCTTTGATGAGCTACATAAGATGACTCATTTAATTTGGAAGATAGCATGGGTATGGGAGGCTCTCATTGGGAATGAGGTTCCCCATGTTTTTCATCACTCCTACCTTGAGGATTCCATTGGGCAGAAAAAAGGTTGCCACTTATACGTTCCACCTTTTCATGATGTAAACCATTGGGTTTTGCATACTTGGGAGGAGCCATTGGAGGGAAGATTTATTGCAGATTATCTTGAGAAATGGTGGGGACTATTGATAAGGAGGCCAAAAGAGGAGGAGGGGAGGAATTTTTCTCTCCCTATATAGTTTCTTGAGGACAAGCAACATTTTGGAGGGGAGGACTGTAATATTCCAAAAATTTAGTCTTCAGCTAAATGGAATATTATACTTTGTTTTATCACTAGGTAGGTGAATAAGTGGGTGGGGAGGCCCATAAGTCTCCTAAGAAGCAATAAAAACACTTCAAGTGTGAAAGGAGACCTTTTCAACAGCTAAATAAAGCACCTCCAAGTGTGAATAAGGGTTGGATCATGTTGATTCAGTTAACTTTGACCAAGTCAACAACGCTGTTATGGAGGAGTGGAGATTAATTAAGGAATAACGAAGTTTTGGAGGGTGATTGATTTCATGAAGGAAATGACCTAATTGAGTGGGGCCAAGGGAAAAGAAGATCATAATCTATATAAGGAATATAATGGCATCCATATGAGGTTATGTTTTGGATTATTATTTTGTGTATGGTTTGTTTAGACTACTTGCATTCTTCAGCTGTTTGGTTGAGATTGCTGTACTGTTTAGCACCGGGTGTTCCTAAGAGGGAATCCCATCTCTTTCCTTGAGAGGACTCTTGGAAGAGAATTGAATTTATTTCCACATTAAGGTTTATAGGCCAAGCTACAACTTTCTTCATCAGCGTAGTTTCTGCAGGTTATTGTGCTGTGTTGCAGGGTGTTGTAGTGGAGGGTTTAGAAACCCGCTTTCTGAGCTAGTTTCTCTTTGAAGGAAGGATTACTTCACTTAGGAGATCAGTTTGGGAGGATCTTGGAAATATTTCAGATATTTGGCACCAGGCCAACTATTTCCCATCATTTCCAACGTTGTTCTAGCTAGGAATTGCGTTATTTTTAGGGCAGCTTCAGTGAGGGATCTTGTGGCTCCTTTGGAGTGTTTTCCTTTGATTGAAGGGTTCAACCTTTCATTGGAGGAGGTTTTTGAGGGGATATACATCGTATCTACTATATTTCAGCATTCTACACTCATGTGCTTCAGTTTGCAGTGAATCTTCAGCCCTAGGGCTTTAGATCCCATCTTGTATAGGGTGTATTTTTGAAACCCCTTTCCGGGTTCTTTGTAGGAGTTTGTATTAAGCTTAGATTTGTATTGGGAATATATTTTGAGGCATATAACAACCATACATATTTTGTACATTATTTTTCTATATCAGTGTGTTTATAACTGCATTGTAGCAGTCTTTCAGCATTTTGTATTGTAGCAGCAGTTCAGATTTAGGAGTGATTTCTTATGGGAGGCTTGTTTCCTCATTGTATATGATTCATGCCTCACTATTATGTATTGATTTTCTGATATAATACACGCTAATATGTCTCCATATTGGTCTCCAATGTTAATAAGTTTATTTACACTTCTATTTCCAGTTTTGCGTTCATATATTGTTGCATTCCCAATTTGGGAATACTACAGATAAGTTCCATGAGTGGAGGGATAGAGCTCCATGAGTGGAGGGATAAAGCTCGAACTGATCGCACCTTTAGAAGCTTCCAGTTGGGAGAATATTTTCCCAACTAGGCTTCTAGAATTTACTTTTTATTTAATTTGAATTTTTATAGGGGTCTGTAGGTTTTAGTAGCAAAACGTGCAGGGGTTTCCACAGTTTTTAGACCAACTATCTACAGACCCGCAGGTAAAGGCTATAAAAAGTGCGGAGATATACTTTTTAGGGTTTTAATGGGATTTTCTCTAATTCCAAGACTTGGTTTGGGAACATTAGGGTTTTCGACTTCTAAGGGTGCACAATATAGGTAGTGATAAACCTATATGGAATGTCAAATTTCATGGTGAAAAATTAATGTGTAACAGTTAGTATTCAAATACTTCCCTTGTTCTATTTCAATTGGAATACTATCAGTTTGTAGAGTGGTTATCATCTGCTCAAATTTCTTGTCTTCTACCTCATCTTCTTCCACTGAGTTCTAAATAGAAGTGATATAAAGTGAGCTACAAATAAATCCATTTATGATATCATCCTCTATTCAATCCTTAAAATATTGAGCTTTTTCGAGGGTAAGAAGTGGTAGGGAAAGATCGGATTCAAGATCAAACTTCCCACCAGGCACTGTTCACATCCATTGGTTTAGCTGGAGGGTAAAGGTTAAGGTTCTTGGTAGCTATGCCATCCAAGATTATCATAGATCCTTATAAACATCCTATGAATGCATCTACAGTAGCTAGCCAAGGCCTTCCTAAAATCAAAGGGTGCCATCCCAAATTGGATTTGGTTTGCAAGAAAAGGAAATCAACCGGATATCTCTAGGAGGCGACTGTAATGACTATATCCTCTAATACCCCCTCGGGTTTAACACGAGACCTGTCTACTAGTTCAAGCACAATAGGTGTGTGTATAATCCCATGGAATCCCAAGGTGGTGAAGTTTTCCTTTGTCATTATGTTAATGACCGCTCCTAAATCAATCCATGTATTGGTTATCGACTTGTCATTGATATAAAAAGTTACTGTAGGATTTCTTGGATCATTATAATTGGTCAGGAGGGGCCGCTCAGTCATTAATTTGGAAAATTTTCCCATCACATGTATAGTAGCTTGATCCTTAGGCATCCTTCCAGGTTTCTTAACTCACAGGTATCGTATGGTTTTGGCATATATAGGTATTTATTTAAGAGATTCCAACAGAAGTATCCATATGTGAAAATTTTTCAACTCCCTAAGAAAATCATATTCAGGTTTTGAGGATACATAGGATATTGAGTTATAACAGTTGAATCAGCTGTTACAAGTGTATCATCTTTATTTGAGTTGGATGTTACAGGAGAAGCAAATTTTCCTGGATTAGATGTTACAGGGGTAGCAAGCTATACCATTAGGGGAATTTTGAGGTCTAAAATGGGACTCCTAAGGAAATTATAAAATAATAGTGGAAATAATAAAATAAGATTTGATTACGTCATCAATTTTTGGAGGGAAAAAAGGAAAAACTATTTTTTCAACTCATATTTTCAACTTATCTCCCAAATTTTTTACTCAAATTTCGAGTGGGAGTACTCGTTGGATGCAACCTTTAATTCATCATCCAAGGAGTACCCATGTTGCATACTTTCGATGGATCCTATGACATGAAAAATGAGAAATACATGAAAAACGTGATTGCAATCATGTTTTTTTACGTATTTCTAATTTTTCGTGTAGCAAGGTCCATCAAAAGTATGAAACATGGGTACTCCTTGATGAGGAATTAAATTTTGCATCCAATGAGTACTTCTGTTCGAAATTTGAGTAAAAACTTTGGGAGATAAGTTAAAAATATGAGTTGAAAAAGTACTTTTATTATTTTATTATTTTTTTAATCTTTTTATGCTTTTACTTAAAAAAGGGTGAATCATCCCCCATGGTTGACATCATCATCTTGAATCCTATTGGTTCTTATAAATTTTAATTTTGTTGTACATTTTTCTTAGGAGGCCGATTTTAGACCTCAAAATTATGCTAATCATTATTTTCTTTAGGAGAATCACAGTCCTCTTTGGTAATGATAGGGGAACGGTTTGGCTTAAGCACTTTTCCTGACCGAAGCTGAATTTTGTTTAAGTCCAAATAGAGTAATTAAATAGTTCTGGAAGGTAGTAGAGGGCTCTATACTCTTTTTTTCCTTATTATCTAGGTTAGGATTAGGTTTCACATGTAATTGGGGTCACACAGGAGGTGTAGGAACATGATTTTGGAGAGGGGTTAGTTGTAACTGTTGTTGTATCATGAATGCAGAAGGGGTTGGACCCTGAGCATTTCCCCTCCAGTTATGACTCCAAGGATATGGCTAAGATGGAGGATACTGAATAGGTGGAGTGGGAGATCACTGGTTCCAAGGTGAAGGGAACTGTGATGGAGAGGAGGTGGAGTATTTCCATGGAAATTTCTGAGCATATCCATTATTCCATGAATTAAAAGAAGAAAAGTCTTGAAACATACCTAGAGGTCACGACTGCCATGGTTTTCCAGATCCAATGAAATAAGAGGACTGAACATCTTCATTCGACTCCCTAAGTACCACTTTTAATATGGGAATGTCTGGGCATTGTCTTGTAGAGGGATCTAACTCACAAATGTTTCACAAGCTGATGGTGTTCACTTCGCACTCTCTCAAGGGGTGCTCATTTCTGAATTTTGGAAAAAACATAGCTAGATCTGGCTCAGATTCCTCACGTGATTTCTTAACATTGAATTATGTTGTCGTTATCTCAGAAGACAAGGTACTAAGGAGACTAGTTTTAAAATATTCGAATAAATTCCCAATCTCCGCCCTGGTCATGCCCCCGCTCAAAGATTCTGTATTCAGACCGAGGGGTGTTGTACTAAGCTTTTTCCCTTGGATGATCCTCTCAAACTCCTCAAAAAAATTCCTACTATTTCATCAAATGGTTCCTGAGATATGTCCCCTTTTCCAAGTAAATTCAAGTGCTATCATCTGTCATGCCCCTTCTAAATATGGATTTCAAGATTTCAAGAGCTAAATCATTAAATTTAGATCATTGCAAATTATAGTTAGATCGCTCCACATAATCTTCGAGGATATCATCTTCCTTCTGTGTTATCCTGATATTTGGAAAGAAACCTCTCTCTCATGTCAACCCATGTCCGAATAGTAGCAGTGCCCAGTCCCATAAACCATATTAATGATGCTCCTTTTAGAGTGGTAGGGAATAGTTTCATCTACTGTGCGTTTGTGGTATATTCATAACTTCTTCATAGAACATCAAACTCAAACAGGAAGGTGTCTAGATCTTCAACTACCATTCCTTGAAAATATGGAAGAGACAACAAAGGAATATTCTTCATGGGAGCGTCACCTCTTACTTCCTAAATTGGGAATTAAAAGGTAGTGATAGTGCCATCCATCCTAGTTTTTTCGTCCCCCATATTTGAATCTCTTGATTCCTGATGTGATAAACCTTCTTCAGAATGATCTAGAAACTGTCGTATAGGTGAGGGACTATGAGATAATAGGTTGGGTTGCTCTGGAATTGGTTGCTTCACCATGCTCCCTGAATCGAGATGATGATATCCAAATAAGTACTTTTCCAACTCAGAACCCTGGTGCTCCCTACTAGTCTTCCCTTGGCCTTCAAGCTTCAGATCCTATTCAGTAGCTTCCCACTGCTACTCTTGACTCAAACTCCCAATATTATGAGTGGCTATGTATATTGAGGGGTGATGAGGTATGGAGACAAAGGGACCAGATGCTCTCGACTTAGGTGTGACAACAACGTTTTGTGGCCCTGTTTTCCTTGTATCCCTATATGAAATGGACTGCTCTTTTTCTACTTTTGAAATCAGATCCCCAATAAATGTCTTCCTCCCAAAATCTACACTCTTCTTTTCCTTCTTATGCCGCGTTTTTCCTGTGACTAATTAGAGTGGGGGTGTTCAATGTTTTTCTATTATTCTTACATCTTCACAGACGGAACCTATATGCATTAAATCACACCCTAAATTTCCCAAATTATATAGTGGTGAGGCATCCCAAGTATATTAGAGTGATGTGCAGGTTCTTACCTCTCGTTTTACTGCCCAACAAATATAGAACTGAGGACACGCTCTAAGAAAAATTGAAATTCCACACCCTAAGTGTCTTAGTGGTCACAGTGGTGAGCCCACCCAGGTATGTGAGAGTGATGTGCAGGTTCATAGCTCTCGTCTTACCGCCCAAAGAATGTTCACTAGATAGATTATTAAACAAAAATCTTGGATGATTGTACCGTCATCTGCCTTCCTCGGCAATGGTGAAAAAAATTTGTGTCGATTTAATCACATATTAATTTGACTGAACCGCAATATCAATTTTCAAACCAGGGTAGGTCTGTTTATTTCAAAGGAGTATGCACTATCTTTTCCAATACAGTTCAACCAAGAGTGGAGAAAATGAAAACATAAATAAATGTTGTTGGATTCAATTGCAGAAAGTAACACTCATGCGAAAATCAGAAATTAACTTGTAGAAATAAAACCACACTTCATGTTACCAAGAAAGAGGCACGCCACACACCACGCTACTGACTAGGATGGTAAACTAGATAATGTAATCAATTTAATCTGCAAGAAATAATAAAAATCTACCACAATACTACTGCAACTATTGCAATCCATTTTAAAGAGGAGGGCCTTTCCTCCCTAGCATGGCACATGGATGAAACAAAGGAGTCTCATCACCAGGAACAAGATAATTAAGGTCTAAAAAGGACATAGGTTCAGAGGTAAAATGGTTAAGGATGGGGAAAAAGGTGTCTGAAATTCACTCAAATTATGCACCCAACAGTTATGAGAGGCTCCGGAATCAAGCAAGTTGTTATGGAGGATAAAATCCTGGATTTTAAGGTTAAGATAAAATGGAGGGACCTCACTATCTTCTAAATAACCATCAACAACAGGACCAAATAAAATTTCTGGGTGATCATCACTCACATTAACCATGTCGAACATCTGATCCACCCTATGAAACTTTGCTACTTGAAACTTGTACTGATCATTTTTTACTATTTTATTTAGACGAATGGAAAATTTCAACTTTGCAAGTTCATTTTCAAGACTAAAAATAGCAAAATGTTTTTCTACTTCTTTCAATGGTGAATCTTTCTTCTCTGGCTGATCTTTGTGTGGAATTTCCTTCTTTTCTCCTCCATATTGTACTTCTTTAGCCTTCTTTTGACTGCTGGTGGAAGCTTCATTTCATTAAGCATGATTAGGAACAACAGATCCTTTGTCTTTGATTCGATTTGGAGTGGTGGTTTATTTATGATGAGCATATATTTGAGCATTTATTTTCTGATTGGAGTTTATAGGAACATTCATACTCCTAAAACCATACTGTATCTATACTTGAGTAAGAGCATTCTGATATCCCCTCTGATAATCTTCCATCTATACTGATAGCATGTCGTCATTTGACAAAACATATTGCTAATCATCAGGTGAATAAATTTCTATAGAAAACTGATCTTCTTCAGTGAGGAAAATATGTTGTTGATTTTCCTCAAATAAATGATTCTTGCTAGAATTTTTTTCTTCATATTCTTCATCAAGACCTTTTGCATAATTTTGCTTAAATGGAGTGTGAATTTGCTGCTGACTTTGTGGATCCTTACCCCTATGTTCCCTTTGCTTGATCTTGTACTGAGGCTACTGATTTTGACCCCTAAAATTGGGATTTATAATGGAGGGTTCAGAATGTCTATCAACCATAGAAATTTTATCCATCATATTCTCCATGGTTTTGATCAAGGTGTCTAATTTTCCCTCTGATGAAGTAGATGTTTCCTCTTTGAATTCTTGATGATCAAATTAGCTTCCATGCTTACTGCATTTTTCTGCATTTCTTCAAGATTTGATGGGTTTCTTTCCCCCAATTTGTAAACCATGTGAGGATCAAAAGCATCAGGATAGTGAGGCGAAGCAAGGCCTGGAGGAGGCTTGATATTTTCAGGAATTGAATCATAGATTTGATTGAATCTAGCTATAAAGTCTTGGAAAAAATCATTGGGATTCATTTTAAAGGCATTATATTTAGCTAATATTTTCAATGGATTCTTAATCTCCTCCCATTTTGTCATGAACAATTCAATTAGTTGCGATGAAATATCTACTAAACTAATTGTGAGAGAGCGAAACCATTTCTTAACCTCTCCTGAGAAACTCTATACAATGATGCACATATTGGCATCCTCCTTGTTAATATCTTCAATATCTATGAAATCAACCACTTTGATAATGTGTTGGTAAGCAGTGAACTCTAATGTTCCATAAAAAAAGGGCAATATTTGACCATAATTCTGAGGTAGTGCAGTGAGTTGTTGGGGTAAAATCATTGGAGAAAATTCGACCATGATTAATGGAGGGGGTTGTAAAGGTGTTGATGGAATGAAAATTTGTAGAGGTAATGATGGAATGAAAGGAAGAGATGATGATGTAACTGTATGAGTGATCCAGGTGGCTCCAGACACCCTCAGAAGACCAAGAGGGTTGATGATAGGTCAAAATTGAAAGTGGTTGGATTGCTCTTGAAATAGGTTCAGGTTGAAGTACTCATCATCTTGATTCCAAAGATGTGAACGAATCTCCAATCCGAGCCCATATGGAAAAGTTAGAGCATGTAAAATTTTTGGTCAAAGTTAAGCAGTGGACCAGGTTTAAGTGTCCCACAAATTCATTGTCAACCGGCAGGGAACCCAGCTCCTAAAAATGGGTGAAATTGTGGCCTTGTTAATTTTCCCAGTGACCCTTATTTTCGTTAAAACCAAAACTTCCCAATTTTCTTTAAAACAAACAAAAAAAATATTAAAATGGGGTGGCGGGCCAAGAACCCTGCCACCCCCAATGACCATATTATAAACGAATAAAAAAATATGGGGCTGTAGGCCATGTCCCCCGCCACACCCTCCACCCATGGTATAACTAAAACACATGACATTAAGCCTGGCGCGAGTGCGACTCTGAGACAGAGCGCCAATTGGCGCACCCTCTTTGGAGGATTTGCCCCCTTGGCACGAGGGCTAAACTGTGTACCCGCGCCAATGCAAAAATGATATTTTTAGGGTTTTTCACAAGGATATGTCTTCAGGAGAATGAAATTCCATGTCTAGGGGAATTCCATGAAATTTTTTTCAAGTTATGTCACTGCTCACAGGTCACGGAATGAGCCCTCCAATGTGCGGGACGGGGAATTGCAGGGACGGTGAAAAATTGTTGTGTAACAATATAATATCTATATATATATATATATATTATATTGTTACACAGCAATTTTTCACCGTCCCTGCAATTCCCCGTCCCGCACATTGGAGGGCTCATTCCGTGACCTGTGAGCAGTGACATAACTTGAAAAAAATTTCATGGCATTCCCCTAGACATGGAATTTCATTCTCCTGAAGACATCTCCTTGTGAAAAACCCTAAAAATAGCCCTTTTGCATTGGTGTGGGTACATAGTTTAGCCCTCGCGCCAAGGGGGCAAATCCTCCAAAGAGGGTGCGCCAATTGGCGCTCTGTCTCAAAGCCACACCCGCGCCAGGCTTAATAAGGAGTGTTTTTTAAAAATAAATGGCGGAAGATTGACCCCAACCAACTTCTGAACTGGTCTCTAAATTGAGTTGGGACGTTTAGCTTCGGTTCTCCATGTAGAGGAAGTAGTTTGCCACCTCTCATGGAAGCTTCCTTGAGGATAGGGCCAATCCCATGATTGTAGGAATCCCAACTCTCCTTCCACCATCTATATAAGCTTGCCATTTCCCTTTGCAAGCTAATCTCCAAGAGCCTTCATAGCCTAAAGAATGCTGCAAGAGCTTTGATAATCCTCATAGGGCCAAATCCATAGCAAGGAGATTGACGATTGAAGAGAGAGGCTTGTCCCTATTCCCGACAAGCTTTACCAAGACGTATTCCGTTGACGACCCACCGAAGGAAGGTTCAGCGTCAGAGCCAAGTTGTATTTTCATTTGATGAATTAATGATAAGCGACTATTGGTTATGGTTCCACTCTTATTGTTCATTATGATCATGAGTTGTGTCTTCTCTGACTGATACATAATTGCATATATCAGGTTTTACGCTTGTGTTTGTCGTGTTTCTTGTGTGTGCAGGTGTTCGATCGCTGCAAGCAAGAGGATTGTGATCTGCTGGGGCAAGGAAACGAGAACGCCATATTCTCTACAAACGATAGCGTTGGACTTGAGGTAGGGCTTCTTTGCAAGTTGGTTTATTGCAATTAGGAACTTGCACCTTAGCATGGTATGATTGTTGCTAGACTCGAGCTAGGCTAGACGTAGGGATCCCCTCTGTCCGCAGAGGGGATTTACCTCCACAACAAATTGGCGACTCCACTGGGGAGTTAGCTTGTTGTTTGATTTATAAACTACAGACGGAGACTGAAGTTAGCCAGATAGCCTTCGAAACGCTCTTGCTCTGCATTAGCGAAAGTAGATGAATGCTACTTCAGTCAATCTCCGGTCTAGTTTATGAACTGAACACTTGGAGTATTGTCTTGTATTTCCGGTCCATCCTTGACTTTACTTGTTTAATCAGCTCTTTTGGCTGGCTCTTGCTGTGTGTTTGGATTTTTGTTTAGCTTTACCATCACTGGTCTGCTTCTTGGTTTTCTCTTTTTTCATTTTTTCCTTAGTAAAATCAGCTGGCGCGCTTTTCAGTGTGACAGTCACACCCACTGGCACATGTTGTCAGTGTATTACTCGCGCCAATTATACTCTGGGGCTAGTTTCAGCCTTACAGTCACACCAATCCTATAAGGTGCTAGGGTTTATTGTGTTTTGAGCCTTCTGAGACTGATCTGGGTGTTTGATCTTATTTTTACAACTGCTTGAGTGTTCTGGAGCCTTGCTTGACTGACTGTGACCTTCATCCTTTGGTTGTTTGCCCATTTCTATCGATTTTACATTTTAGCCCTAGGGCATCTAGGTGCTATTGTGCGTCGAGCCTCCCTTGGGAGTTTGTGGTTTCTGTTTGTTCAGTCAACTTTGTGATTGCTTCTCTGCATTCGTTTGGTGGTTGTCCATCATTTTATTGCATTATTTGAGTGATTGACTCCTTCTTCATTCGAATTTCGCTTTGTCTCGTCTTGGGCCTAGATTACATGGTTCATTTGAGTCTTTGGGTGTCTTTTGATTTGAGGGAATTTTTGTCGATTTGAGATCTGATTGTGTGCTTGCATTGAGTGAAATTTGATGGTTTTTCTCTTTTGATTTTTCTTCTCAAATTGCTTGTCTCATTAGTTTTCATTTTTCTTAGTGCATTGTGCTCTTAAACATTGAAAATACAAAACATCTTTTTTGCTTTGGATTAGTTAGTGTGAATTAAATCTTTTTGGTGTTATTAGTGATTAGTAACTTTGAAAGAAAATCTTTTAGTTTGCATTAGCTGCATTAGAGATATCATTGGTTGTTGTTTGGTCATTTTGTTATTGTGTGAAAAGCTCTTAACTCTCTCGTAATTAGCTTTCATCGAATGAAATGATATACTGTGGCATGTAGTGTGCATTTAGGAGATTTTGAGACATAACACTCGCAAGGGCCTGAAAACTGAAACATAATTGAAGATAAACATTAAAATTTATTCAATTTACACTAAGGCATCATTGAAACATTAACGAAATATTTAGAATTCTAGGCTAGAGACGTGTTCCGACGTCTTTAAACCTAGTAGCTGTCATTCGCCTCTTGGCTTTAGACATCACTAGTACGGACTTGTGCTCCCCATACCGTCGCGTATATAAAGGGAGACCCCACTAGGTTTCTATCCTTTATCCATAGGAAGCTGAGTCTGCTGCCCTATACCCGTGATACACCGGACACAACATTCGGGGAGATTTCCTGCATGTACGTTAAGTCCTTGGTTAATTTCTCTTTCATTTTGAAACCAAGGTGTATATTGTAGTTCACAGTTATTTGGTACACCCTTTGCCTAGTATTCATGAGCAGTCATTTTGATCTTATCTGACTCCTTAAATTTGAAAATATCACCAAGTGCTTGTCCTTTCACGCTTGCGTCAAAACTGAAAGAGATAGATTCATCTTTCATCCGTTTCTCGACTCTTAAAACATGAAACGGTGAAGTTTCTAAAGTTTCAATGTCGTAAAATAAATCACCCGCGATCACACGCCCTGTTAGACTTTGCTTGTTGGCCGTTTGATTGTGTGCCTTGATTCTTTTTTAGCCTATGTGTTGTGTTTGATCTTGTCCTTTCGTCATTACTGTCAGAGTGGCGGAGCCTTCAGTTTCGTCTACTGGTAGTCCATATACCGACGATTCATCAGAGGTCTCGCAATCCTCTACTAAACCACAGCAGCCCATTATTTCCGAGTTTCTTGACGGGGGACCGGTTCTGTCTGAGCTTCCCTTTGGAGGACCAGTTGAGTTCAATTGGCCCTTTTTCAACACTTGGTCTGGATTTGGAGAAGGGGAACATTTCCCTCCTCTTACATCGGGTTCGCCTTTTTTAGCTGCTGTTATTCCTCCTAGTCCTCGCCATCTATTACGAGATCTAGCGGCAGGTTCAAATATGAGTGAATCCAGCCATTCTCCTAGTGAGGAAATCCCCACGTCTGGTGAAGATTAATATCTATTCCTAGAAGTAACCCAGAAGTTATTCCCATAAGACAATGCCGAATCATCTATTATGTCTTCGCCCGGTCCCTCACTACCAGCAGGGTATAGATCCTTAGGTCAGATTATCGTCGCCGTTGCCTCTATGAGGGTATCAGATCCTTCTACGAGGCCAGTTGTTCCTTCACTAGGGATTTCTCCTAAGACACCCATCACGTCATCCCCTCAGGTCACTTCTATACCCGTTAGGCCCACTGTTCGTGTGGCTACATCTACACCTGCTATTACCACTCAGTCCGTAAGGACCAGATCACTTCCCGAAGATGTCTATATAGCTTCTGCTATGCCAGAGAACATCTCTCCTGAGGAGTATCGATTGTCCCTACAGGAATCGAACCCCGAGGTCGGAAAATCCTCTCAAGATCCCAATCGCTCGTATTTTTCGCATTATGCACAGGATGGTACGCCCGTGTACGTTTTTCCATATTAGTACGATGAGTACGGGAATCCTTTACGTTTACCCACTCCTGAGGCTCAAATTCATGCTCAGGGTTTACAATATAGCCAGGCTGGGCAGCCTTATAACCCGCAAGGACAACCTTTTCAAGGCCAACCTTCGGGCCAGCCTAGCTATCCTTATGACCCGCAAGGTTACCTTGCGGGCCAGCAGGGGCCATCATACGGTTCGCAAGGACAGTATTACAACCCTTCAGGTCAATTCATGAAGCCTCTTCCTAGAGTCTAACCAGGGCAACCTCAAGGAATCACAGGTCAACCGAGGTACCAACCCGGGCCGATATACGGTCCTAGTGGGCAAGTCCAGCCTTCACAACCCATGCAACCTCACTATCCTATTGCTCCAAATGTTGCACATCAGCCAGGATCATATTATGGTCCTGTTGCAGGTCAAACTGGTTACCAGCCACCACCTGGCTCCATCCCACCACCAGGCCAACCGGCCCATCTGGCACAACCCGGTGTTCCACAACAGCCAGGTCAACCTGCACAACCGACACAACCTGTTTATCCGGTTCAACCTGTTCAACCAGGGCAGCCTATTCATCCAGGTCAGCCTGTCCAACCAGGCCATCCTACGCACTCTGTCAACCCTACCCAACAGCCGATCTACTCCATGCCGCAGCCGAATCAACTGCTGCGCCCTAATTATCAGGCTCAGCAGGGTCCCACCTATCAGTGGCCCGCTCAACCTCAAGGAGGTTACTATTCTCATGGTCAGTACCGAACGAAATATAACCAGCCCTAGGGTTCCAATTATTACACTCAACAACGCGACAACACCTATACTCAGCAACCGAATCCACAGGCTGCCCAAACGGGGACGACATACAATCAGGGTCCATACTCTGGTTATCAAGCCCTGTACACTAGCTACCAGCAATCGAATCAGGCTGGTTATACACTCTATACCCCCTACGGTCAGAATCCTACCGGACAGAACCCATGGGGGAAAGCATATTCTCAGCTAGCATGGAGTACAGGTACCGGTCCTTATGGAGGGCCTAGCATGCCATTCAATCCGTAGTTGCCGTTCTTGGCTACCTTGGAATTACCGGACGTTTCTAAATTAACCAATGATCTGATTCTTGACAATCCTTATTGGCCTCTGGTTCCCACCAAGGTACCCGGCAACTGCCTAAAGTTTGAGGGTAAAGCTGGAGAGGACCCCCAAGCTCATGTAATGACTTACCATCTTTGGTGTTCATCTAATTCTTGGGTCGATTATTCAATTCGTCAGCGTCTCTTCCAGTGCACCCTTACCGGTGCTGCCGCTAAGTGGTATATTAAACTACCCCGTGGCATATTTCAGGATTTCAATACTTTAGCAATGGCTTTTTTGACTCACTTCCAGTTACCAGTTCGCTATGAAGCCGAGACGCATCTCCTGACTTCCTTGAAGCAGGATAAAGCCACCCACATATCTGATCACATTCATGAGTGGCAACATCGTCGTAGGCTGATCAAGTTTGACATACCTGATCAACTACTAACCCATTGGTTCACCACATCCTTCATTAACAAAATCGCTCAAGATATTGCTATGGGGGCATGTGTGACTAAAGAACAGGCCATTGAGCATGCCCAATATCTTGATCTGGTATACTCTTAGTCAGGCACGCTTTATGATATTTTGACTGATGCTCCATGCCCAAGAACCTCTAAAGCTCCACCTACCCTTGCGGTGGATGGTGTTATTGGTTCTGTGTCTCAAAACTCTCGAAAAGCTTTGAATGGGAAGCAGAAGTCCAGTTTGTCCAATAATTCTGCTCTTCCTGCTCCTACAGATTCTGGCAAGGCTGCGGAGGTTAACGCTGTTCAGGCTAATCCTACAGAAAAAGCCTCCAAATGAAAAAATAAGGGTAAAGGAAAATCCAAACACGACGCCCCAAAGTTAGAGTCTTCTAAACCTCGCACTAATGACGGTTCCCAACGTAAACCGAAGTACCCCTGCCTTATCTGTGAAGGAGATCATTATACCAAAGATTGTCCTCGATGATCTGAAATTAGTCAAATTTTGAAAGGCTCCAAAGGGACTTTGCCAGTTCTTAAAGAACTGTTCCCGTCTCACTAGACCCATATGGTTGAGTAGCCCTCACCATCTGCACCATTTGGGTCCCAGGTATTTATGATGAATGGTGCAGCACCTGTCTCAATTGCTACACGTTCGAAGGATTATGCTGGATCGCGTTAGCCAGCTGGGAAGGATATTGTGGATGGCCCACCTCCTCCTCCTGTCTTCGGTCATTTGGAGATTGAGAAGCCTACTGCTGAACCTGTTGTGAGGCCACCTTCTAAAGGTGTTCTGCAAAAGTCTTCCTACAACCCAAATTCTCGTGCTGCTCAGCACTACAGTATTGTTGAGGATTTGGCACAGGCACCTTCTGCTATGTCCGCATTGGAAGTCCTTCAAAGTTTCCCTTCGCAATGGAAAGCTTGTTGTCTGCAATCAGTGCAATCGATCCCACCGATTCTAGTCTTCTCACCTTCGACTTAGAAAATTTTACCCCCTGACTTCCGCATTAGATCGCTCTCGTTATTCAATTCGGGATCAATGGTCTTAACATCCATAGGGCCGTTGTAGATGAAAGTGCTTCCACTTGTGTCATGTCGTCTGCCTGCTGGAAGGCCATTAGCTCTCCGGCCCTATCATCATCTCCCAATGCCTTAGAGGCATTCGATGGTTGGGAATCCAAACCCCTGGGTGTTCTCGAGAGTTTACCGATTACGTTACAGGGGAAGACAATCAACGTAGAAGTAGAAGTGGTTGATGCCAAGCTTAACTACAATCTGCTTCTCGGCCGCAGTTGGACTCATGCCATGTTATGCATGCCATCCACCCTCTTTCGACTGCTTAAGTTTCCTCATGAGGGAAATTTTTTTACTGTGGATCAGTTGTCTTTCTTCACCTCCACCTCTGAGAACAACATTCCTTAAGTGGATAAGATTCCCAATCCCCCTGACAGTGTAGGACCCGGTCTCTTCAAGGACCCTGTCCTCATGGGTATTTTTCCCACACCACCATCGCACACCGTTCAAGTTAATATGATCTCTAGGTCTGACGACCCATGGATTATCCCTTTGCCTGAACAGGTGACTGATTTTGGAGAATCAATGCCCTTAACTCCAGTAGAGATTAATTACTGCGAAATTTTCGCCACATCCGATCCTCCTCCTCAACATGCTCCCTCGAGCATGGCTTTAGATATCTATGCTCAATCCCCCTGGCTCGGCGAGGCCGACTCGTCTGATCCTCTAAAAGAGATTTGTCCTTCTGACGAAGCCATCATTGAAACCATGTCTCTTGAGGAGCTACCTTGGAGCGATGGACATCATCGTTCCTCTTTCATGCCCAGCTTGGGGGCAATGTCAGATTGTCTAGAGCGGTTTGCATCTCAGGTTCCTACTCCACCTCTCCAGACGCCTATATTGACTCATGAGGTTCTTTTGGAGGGAAACCTGAGAAACATTACCCAAACCATCCCGATCGACATCTCCGTCAAACCGGGGATAGTCGAGAATATACATGTGGGAGTGACTTGTTCTCCTGATGAGATACGAGTTTATACTGATCTTTTTCGTGAATTCAGAGATGTGTTCGCTTGGTCCTATGAGGAGATGCCTGGGATTGATCCCAGCATAGTAGTGCACGAGATTCATACCTATCCCGGTGCGAAACCTGTGTGCCAACGCCTACGCCCAGTGCATCCTCGCAAAGCCGCTGCCATTAAAGAAGAAGTTGAAAAACTTCTGAACGCGGGCTTCATTTACCCGATTCCCCTCACATAATGGGTCTAAAACATCATCCTTGTATATAAGAAGCAGGGTACTATAAGAGTCTGTGTTGATTACCATGATATTAATCGGGCTTGTCCTAAGGACAAATACCCCACTCCCTTCATAGATCAGATCATCGACGAATGTGCTGGGAGTGAGATTTATTCCCTGATGGACGGCTTCTCCAGGTATAATCAAATAAATATTTTACCTGCCGATCAACACAAGACTGCATTCATTTGTCCATGGGGTACCTTTTCTTATAAAAAGCTCTCGTTCGGCTTGAAGAACGCTGAAGCTACTTTCTAGCATGTTATGTCTTACGCATTCCATGACATACACCATATCATTCAACCGTATCTGGACGATCTGCCAGTTCACTCAGCTCGGCGAGAAGACTATCCTGAACACCTCCGCCAGATTTTCCTTCGCTATCGACGCTATAATATCGGTCTTAACCCTCATAAATGCGTCTTTTGCATGGATTCTGGCCGTCTTTTGGGGTTCATAGTCTCCAAGGACGGGATTCGCCTCGACCCTCTAAAGGTCGAGGCCATTGTCAATCTCCCATCACCGTCCTCATTATATCAATTGTAGATTCTGCAGGGAAAAGCTAATTTCCTCCGACGCTTTATACCGAACTACGCGGAAGTGGCCAAAGGTTTCATGCATCTTTTAAAGCAAAACGTTCCCTTTCATTGGGACGAGATTGCTCAACGATCCTTTGAGAAGCTTAAGACGTTACTTGTTAATGCTCCATTGCTTCGTCCTCCAAACTATCACTGTGATTTCACTCTATATTTGGCCGCCGCCTTTAGCACCATAGCTATGGTTCTGGTGTAGGATGACGATGATGGCAATGAACACATTGTTTATTATCTATCACGGAATCTTCTTGACACAGAAACTACATCCGTAGTGCAAGCTGTGCACCGTTTCCGCCACTACATCCTACTGCGTACAAAAACCATGGTTTCGGATTGCAACCCCCTGACGTACATTCTATCTTGAAAATTACTGGGGGGAAAATACTCCAAATGGATCGTTATCCTTCAGGATTTCGACTTAGAGTTTACCACTGCTAAGTCGACCAAATCACTGGTTTTTGCGGATCTCATTTTCTCCCTCCCAACAGACTCCACCCCATCTCACTCCGAGGATCATATCTTGGACGAAACACCCTTCCTTATCAGCACTCGTGACCCATGGTACGGAGATATTATTGTGTATATTCAAACATCAAGGTTCCACTCTGAGTTGACCAAAGATGCCCGACGTCGGACTTGGCATCAGTCTAAACCCTACCGCATTGTAGGAGATACATTATACCGAGTTGGAGTAGATTCAGTGCTCCGCCAGTGCTTAACCTTGGAAGAGGCTGAAAGAGTCTTGAATGACTGTCACAGTGGCGCCTATGGCGGTCACATGTTCGGATATGCCACTGCCCAGAAGATTCTGCGTGCAGGTTACTTCTGGCCGTCGATATTCAAAGACTGTATTGTTGCAGTCCGAAAATGTCATGCATGCCAGGTTTTTCAGCGCAATATGCGCGCGCCACCTCTCCCTCTGCACCCTGTTATTACCGTCGGCCCTTTTGCAAAATGGGGCGTAGATTTCATGACGTGTAACCCTCATTCGGCCGGGGGGCATGCATATATAATCGTCGCTGTCGACTACTTTACTAAGTGGGCCGAAGCGATGCCTACACTAGCCGCCGACAGTAAAACAGCTACCCAGTTTATTTTCAACCACATTATTGCACGTTTCGGGGTCCCTTAGGTCATTGTAACCGATCATGGCACTCACTTTTGAGATTACATGATGGCCGAGCTGACATCAAGATTGGTCTTACGACACGATAGCTCAACGCCATATTACCCCCAGGAAAATGGCCAGGTTGAGGCTGTGAACAAATTTTTGGTCACTATGCTTCAACGAACAATTGGTATTCATAAGTCCAATTGGCATCTCCAATTGTTCTCAGCTCTATGGGCCTATTGGATGTTAGCAAAGAGTGCAACTGGATTCACACCATTCCAATTGGTGTATGGTCTGGAAGCAACTCTTCCGGTTGAGTGCGAAATTCATTCTTTAAAGTTGGTTGTGGAACTTTTTCCCGACACTTCTCCTAAAGAAGAGCGTCTCTTGTATTTGGAACAGTTGGATGAAACCCACCACTTGGCTGCTTTAGTCATTGAAGCACAGAAGAAGCGGGTCAAATCCCACTTTGATCAATCTGTATATCCACGTTCCTTTGTCGAAGGGGACCTCGTCCTCCTATACGACCAAGCGCATGACAAACTTGGAGTAGGAAAGTTCCAACCCATGTGGCATGGGCCCTACATAGTAAAATGAGTATTGAAAAATGGGGCCTATGAGCTCATTGATTACGAAGGATTTCCATTGGCGCAGCCTAGAAATGGGTTGTACCTTAAAAAATACTACACTTGAAGTTATTTTTGGTGTGGTGTGTGTACATAGGTGTGTTTATTCATTTGTGTGCATGTGTGGTGTGATGTGTGATGTAAGCATCTTTCTACTGATTGGGTCTTCCTGATTGTGCAGATGTCTGTTACTCCGTTTGTGGTTTTCGCGGATGGTGCCTCCCGTAGTACTAGGAATCTGTCCTCGGTAACTTGGGTAATCTATGATCCTGCTGGTGAGCTGGTTAACCTGCAAGGTGTGTGTCTGGGTCCTGCTACAAATAATATCGTGGAATATAGTGTCGTATTGGAATTATTAACTGAGGCTGTGGACCTCGTCATTCGTGAATTACCTGTGTATCTAGACTCACAACTTGTAGTATCACAGCTTAATGGTCATTATTCAGTTAGAAACCCATCCATTTTACGTCTGTATCTACGTATTTGATTGCTGGAAAGAAATTTTGATTATATCACATATCAACACATACCTAGACATATGAATACGTTAATTGATGCAGTAGCTAATATGGTTCTAGATAGACATTTGCGCAACTTGTAAACAAAAACATCATCACATGTAAAGAGACCCATCCAGAAATAGGTATATATATATGTGTGTGTTGAAATGTTTACACAGTGTGCATCACATAAGATCAAAAAATATACATGTTTTTCTAATAACAGCCAGAGACAACATGTCTCTCAAAAAATATGCATGAAAAGCCATAGATGTCTAATCTGCATGGTGCTCGTGGTAACAAGTCACCGTGCGCACTAAGCGTCTCAATAGTCGGTGGAGGCGGTTAGGCACCCCCACAGTGTGTCGCTGGTATGCTAGCAGAACATATGATAGTTGTGCATAGTCTGGGATCCCTCGGGTAATGCCCTCCAGGTTCTGAATCAATTCGCCCCCTTCGCCACCCTCAGCCTGAGGGTCATGTACGACATGGGTCCTTCGCGCAATGGGCGACATGCTCGCGGGCCTCTCTGGGCTGACATATTCATACACATAAAACTGTTATTAGAACGGACATGTATTACCAAAAAAATCATAAATACATAAAAAATAAAAAAGAGTATCATACCCAACTCCTCATCCCAATCCTCCCCCTCCGAGAGTGGAAGATCGGGATCTCCGGTGAAATTGGTCCCAGCATAGGGCCAATCCTCGACCACGATCAGTTGTCGCCGTAACCACCCAAAGAAATCCGGTCTCCAAGACATCTGTTGACCTCCTCCTGACCTGGGCATAAGTGCTGCCCAACGAGCCATCCTAGGCTCTCTCGGTATCGGCTAAGCAACTATGGCCCCTTGGCCCTGGAAAATGGGTAGTCGTTCCAGGATGAACGACACCAAAATAGAACCGTAGCCAAACTGCTTTAGTTTGAATTTATTGCATCTTGTCAGCTGCCTCTTGATATTGCTCGTCACTGCAGTAGCCCAATCGAACAATGTGGGGTTCATACACTCGGAGGATAGTATGAGTTGGGCCTTGGTTGCCTCATGCGGTGCCTGTGATCCCGCAGCCTGTGTAATGGTGTGTAGCACGACCCTCAGTGATAGATTGCGGACAGTGTGGATATCCACCTTCCCGCTTCCCGATCCGGTTCGTGCCCCTGGGCACACCCTCGCCATTACTTGCTCCATCTTCTCCCCGAAAGGTCTGCTGCCTGTCAAAATGGGTACTGGGCCTCTGCGCAACAGCTCGGTGATAAAATAGACGTCAGAAACCTCAATTTCCAACACTTGGTCCCGAAGTTTAAATACTTCCTCATTTTCATCCCATATGCTGACCAAGTATTGTAGCATCTCAGGTTGAGCTCGTAAACATGGAGTAAGGAAGAATTTTTTGAGTCCACAGTTCTTCAGTGCATTCATACAGGCTTCGTTTTCCATAGCCATTTCATCTTCCTCCCCATGTTCCCTCTCCTTCCATTCAATAACCATTGTGCTTGGTTACCTGCATCAAAATGATAAAAAACCCTTGTTAGATATCTGTCATGCTTGAAAATCCAGATGGATGCCTCACTGTTTGGAAATCTAAAGCGGAAAATTATGTTGCGCCATTGGCCCGACTGTTATCCTAACAGTCATGCCAGTTGGTGTGACCCCTTTGTGAGGAAAAGTCCATTGGCGCGGGTCCGTGCCCGATACCCGCGCCAATGGCGGAGCCCTAAAATTTTAAAATGTCTCCTCCAAAGATCGACTGTGCAATGGAAACTCATAAAAAATGGATTAAAATGGAGCTTAAGGGAGCGTATTTTACCTGGAATAGACAAGGAGCTGAATGACGTCCTGGATCAGTCGCAGTCACCATCACAAGTTTGCACACAAACAGACCACTGTTGCTCTCCAAGTGAACCAAAAAGTAAAAGTAAATTTGTTTTACCATTTGAAGCCTATTTATAACTTTTCAAGTCAACAATTAGATTTTAAATGTCATTTTTCTTAATATTTTGATATATTTTCGTCGAAAAATGGATTTTACACTTTCTTTTCTGTGTAGCCACAGGTTTCTTCGTAGCTTCGACATTGATACGAGTTGTATTTTATACTTTTTCGGACTCGGTAAAAACACGAAAAAGTCATTTTGGAGTAATCTTTCAGCTCTTTTCTGACTCTCTAAACATGAAAAGATTGCCGAGTCCCTTGTCGTTTCGATCTCGTTAAAGTGGACATGAAACAACATCTACCCAGTATACGTTTACCCCTTTTTCAGGCTGGGATAGATTATTTACGAAAAAGGAATACCCTAGCCTATCACGACTAGGAGGCTTTCTCAGACATGGTTTTCTACCTTTTCGGGTCTGAGGAACTATTTACGAAAAGGGACCGTTGGAGTTTAATTTTCCGCTGTCTTTTCAAACTCTCTAAACATGAAAAGACGCTGAGTTCTTCCTTTGTCAGACTCGTTAAACTCTGATGACATTGGATTCAGTTGTAATGACGATATTCGAGTTCCTCCTTCCTAGGGCTCGTTAAATGTACTAGGATGGACTTATATAGCAAGCATATGATATCCTCTTCAATCTTGTGTAAAAATAAAGAGGTACTCGCCATAAATGGTGGGGAAGATGGAACCAGCATCATTGTCGTGTCGGCAGTATGTCGCTCTTGAACATGGCACTTGTTTGTGTTCGTGTTGGGTTGGGGACATCTCATCTCATTTTGCACTTGCCTCCGTGGGTTTGGGTGATCCTTTTGACCTCTCATCTGCTCTTTGCCTCGTCATCATGACCTCTGATCTTTTGATGTCAAATATTGCCAAATCCACTGTCGTGCCGCCTATATGTTCAAGAGAAGTTGACCTCTGGAAGTATCAACCTTCCTCTGATTCTCATCTGATCTTGATTCACAAAGACGTTATGTTCCTCTGTCTCGCGTCGATGATGTGGGAAACACTATGGACCACCTTCGATCAAGGTCACTTCCTATTGACTTCATCTCATTATCCAGGAAGCTGATCTAGAGACTCCCTTCTGGTACCTTAGAGCCTGTATGCCTCAATGGCAGGTTCTTCGTGTTCGACGTGAGGTTTTCAGCACTGACCTCCGATCGAGTGATTCTACGAGTGTTCGATGCCATCTCATTGATTCACATGCCGTAGATTGTACCTATAGTACCTTGAGGACCATTGTCGTTATTGGTGGTACCTCTCGCGTCTGTTAACAACTTTCATCATTGGCTGGTAATCAGACGATGTTCTTGCATGTTTGACTTTAGCTCACTTATTCGCATGCTTGAACTTGTACTTTGTTCGGGTCGAGATGGAGCGCAAGACCCTGGATTTCGTCTGTTTAGAATCCAGGCTGTGATTTTGTGGATTATTATGATTGGTTACATGACTCACTGATTGGATGGTTGCAACCATACCTGAGTCTATTTATCGATCCTCAATGGATGGCTACGTCCAAACCTTGGATCTGGATTATTGTATACTCTGTTATGGATGGCTGCGCCCATACCACACATATATCATGTATTTGAGATATCAGTTGTACTTCTCTACGCAGGTTTTCCGACGGCAATGTTTTCAGTTGGACATGTTCTCGTAAAGCATTTCACCCCTCTCTCTCTCTCGGATCTCATGCTTTAGGGGGAATCTGTTACACAACAATTTGTCACCGTCCCTGCAATTCCCCGTCCCACACATTGGAGGGCTTATTCCGTGATCTGTGAGCAATGACATAACCTGAAAACACTTTCATGGCATTCCCCTAGACATGGAATTTCATTCTCTTGAAGACATCTCCTTGTGAAAAACCCTAAAAATAGCCTTTTTGCATTGGCGCGGGTAGACAGTTTAGCCCTCGTGCAAAGGGGGAAAATCCTCCAAAGAGGGCGCGCCAATTGGTGCTCTGTCTTAGAGCCGCACCGACGCCAGGCTTAATAAGGAGTTTTTTTAAAAAATAAATGGCGGAAGATTGACCCCAACCAACTTCTGAACTAGTCTCTAAATTGAGTTGGGATGTTTGGCTTCGGTTCTCCATGTAGAGGAAGTAGTTTTCCACCTCTCATGGAAGCTTCCTTGAGGATAGGGCCAATCCCATGATTGTAGGGATCCCAACTCCCCTTCCACCATCGATATAAGCTTACCATTTCCCTTTGCAAGCTAATCTCCAAGAGCCTTCATAGCCTAAAGAATGTTGCAAGAGCTTTGATAGTCCTCATAGGGCCAAATCCATAGCAAGGAGATTGACGATTGAAGAGAGAGGCTTGTCCCTATTCCCGACAAGCTTTACCAAGATGTATTTCGCTGAAGACTAGTCGAAGGAAGGTTTAGCGTCAGAGCCAGGTTGTATTTTCCTTTGATGAATTAATGATAAGCAACTATGGTTATGGTTCCACTATTATTGTTCATTATGATCATGAGTTGTGTCTTCTCTGACTGATACATAATTGCATATATCGGGTTTTACGCTTGTGTTTGTCGTGTTTCTTGTGTGTGCAGGTGTTTGATCACTGAAAGCGAGAGGATTGTGATCTGCTGGGGCAAGGAAACGGGAACGCCATCTTCTCTACAAACAACATCGTTGGACTTGAGGTAGGCCTTCTTCGCAAGTTGGGTTATTGCAATTAGGAACTTGCACCTTAGCATGGTATGATTGTTGCTAGACCCGAGCTGGGCTAGTAGGGATCACCTCTATCCGCAGAAGGGATTTACCTCCACAACATATATATATATATATATATATATATATATCTGTGTGTGTGTGTGTGTGTGTATAAGTTCAATTGGGAGCGGGCCGCCCCTCGCGGACCCGCTACCCTTGTAGCCACGCTAACACATAACCGCCCACTAGTGCTTAAGCCAAGTCACAACATATGGTTGTGGAGCCGGTGGGAGTTGAACCCGCCTGGCCCACGTGGGCTGGCCCCCAACGGGTGGCCCCATAAGCGTAATAACATTACAACAACAAACACCATATTAATACGATGTGCCAACCCATAAATACATCAATGCAAAACTATATTATAACAAAAACATTGCAACATTTAATATGTGGTTATTTATTAATAAAATGCACCCATATTTCAAAACGGTTGTGTTTTAAACAAAATGCGTCCAACGGAAATCCAAAAAATATGTATGCGCGGGGGAGGCAGGATTTGACCGCCCAAACTCCCCTTAACAAACTCACCTTGTTTACCACTAAGCCAAACCACCTCATGTGGTAAAATCCGCCTAGGTTTTGATATAAGACCTCATTCTCGTAGATGCACCTGGGCAAACCAGGAACAGAGGAGCAGTATATTTTTCAAGGCAGAGTTACTATTTTATTACAAGTGGAACCCTGATCCATTCAAGGAGGTAGTGGAACCATGATCTAAGCCACATTTTCAGAGGGGCCAAAATTGTTCGATGTCCAAAATGGACAAATTTTATATGGATTTTACACCTCTCGGTGATGGGAATCTGATGCTAATGTCAGTTTCTATAACAAAGGTCTCAATTTTTCAGCCATTTTCCAGATTGGAATGACGGTGTCAGAATTTGGAGTGTAGACAGTTGATTTCATGCCATTCGACGCCACGACTTCGATGGTGCATCATTAGAGGAATTTTGAGGTATAAAATGGGCCTCCTGAGAAAAATGTACAACAAAAATAAAATTTATAAGAACCAATAGGACTCAAGATGATGATGTCAACCATGGGGGATGATTTACCATTTTTGGGTAAAAAAGTAAAAAGATTAAAAAATAATAAAATAATAAAACTACTTTTCAACTTGTATTTTCAACTTATATCCCTAAGGTTTTACTCAAATTTTGAGTGGGAGTACTCGTTAGATGAAAAATTTAAATCCTCATCCAAGTAGTACCCATGTTGCATACTTTCGATGAACCTTGCTACACAAAAAATGAGAAATACATGGAAAAATGTGATTGCAATCACGTTTTTCATGTATTTCTAATTTTTCGTGTATCAGGTTCCATTAAAATTATGAAACATGGATAATCATTGGATGATGAATCAAATTGTGCATCCAATGAGTGTTTCTACTCGAAATTTTGAGTAAAACCATAGGGATACAAGTTGAAAATACGAGTTGAATAAGTAGTTTTTTCTTTTTTCCCTCTAAAATTTGATGATGTAATCTATTCTTATTTTATTATTTCCACTATTATTTAATAATTTACTTAGGATGCCCATTTTAAAACTCAAAATTCCCCTAATGTCAGATCCAGTAGCTGAGCAACCTATTCTTTAGCCAACATCAGAGTTGAGGTATATGAAGTGTTGTTTCCATGTACTTCATTGATTATTGTTGTGAGATGTTTTATGTCATGTCGATTCCTGCTTGATGTATGAAGCGGAATAATTATGTTTATGTCATTTGATATGTATTCATCATGGATGGCGGGATAATATTTATCACCATGTGTGAGGTTGTCATGTTGATCTAAGGTTTGTTATGAGTGAGAGTTCCTTGTAGTGGAACGTCTCGTGGAGAGACTTTGCCACTCATGTTGAGGGCACATCTCCTTGTATGAAAAGTAAACAATGTATGATGTACATCATCACCATTTCCAACCCCAAATGAAGTGGCCAACACCATTGAAACACCGAGGCGCGGAGATGTAGTCCACACTAGACGAACTTCGTTATTAAACGTCTTGCGTTTTGTTGTGTGATTGTTGACATGGTTTCCTCTTAATTATATATGAATACATGTACATTAACTATTTGATAAAATTAAATTATAATACATCATATAAGTAAAAGATCATGGGTAAATCTGGTAGCTGATGGAGCTAGATCAAGTGGTATCAGAGTGGTCTTCTCGTTGATGTGAATTGCGAGCGTGAACAACGATTGAACGTGCAGCAATGGAGGATGGCAAAGAAATGTACGAGGCCATGCTGAGGATGTCAAAAATGGTGGACCTGATGTATGAAGCTCATGAAAGAGGGGAGAAAGAAGAAGTAGAAAGCGATGCTTCATCCACATCTTGCAGTGAATGTTCCTCGTCGTCATTGTATTTTCATCATTCAAATGAGGAGATCAACTATATCCTTCAAGGAGATAACGATGAATTGAAAGTCTTCTACAAGAGGAGAAAGAGGATAAGAAGAGAGTGTAGCTTTAGTTGCAAGCCACAGAGGTAGCCTTGGAATAACTGAAGCACAACGACCATAGCCTTCAAGCAAAGGATGCTGAATTAAGGAGGCTTCTCCAAGCAGAGAAAGCAGAGAAGTAGAGATTGCAGCTTTAGCTGCGAGTCGTGGAAGAGGCTTTAAAGGAATTGAAATGCAAAAAATGTTTGAAGAAGCCATCATCACCAGTTTCTGAATCGACATCTAAGGTAAAAAATGTTGATGTTTCTAAATTTTCATCCTCACATGCTATCATTTCTGTGGGAAATGTGGTGATACTCCTCACTAAGATGGGATATAAGGGAGGAGGACTTGGCATTAATGGCCAAGGCATGAATCATCCATTGGAGGTCATGTAGAGACCTCAATTAGCAAGTTTGGGGTACACTAAAGGATAGTGCTTGAAGGTGCCAGAAGCTCCCAATGCATGGTTGAAACCATTGGTTAAAGAGATTGATGGGAACACTTCATCATCATCCTATGACAACGCACATGAAAGTGAAAGAGTTGAGGCAAGCTCCCGTCACGATAATCGCACCAGAGACCACCAGGAAAGGTATAAAAATTCTTGATATTCTCAAGTTCATTTTGATTATAAGCATGTTGATAATCATGGACATAAGTCATGGCATAGAAAAAATTGTCATTTTTGTGGTTTACATAACAATGTCATTGCTAAGTGCTAGAAGAGAATGACAAAATGAAAGAGTATGAGGCGTGAAAGGCCTTCTCCACAGTAGGAAAAGAAATTGGTTAAGTAGGTATGGAGGAAGAATACACATTGTATTTATTGCGACATAAGTGGCCATCAAAGAGGCACATGTTGGAGACTGCATCCTGAGTAGTGTCTGAAGGACAAAGAGTCCGTGTAGAAACCAGTCAATGAAAACGTTCAACAAGAAAATCCACGACATTCAGCATGGTTCACTATGTTGAGTAAGAAATGGTTTTTCTAGATGTATTGGCCATAGTTGTAAATCATGTGTTGCAATTTAAAATGTAAAAGTGATGATGTGTTTTCCATCACTTATGAAGCAACAATGATATTTTTTCCTTGTATTGATAGCTGGGGTATTGATTCCATTTGATGTAAACTTGACCACAAAGTATGGTTATAAACTCGTGGCAAGTGTGGGGAATTCTTGGGTCAGATATGTTGGGGTTCCCATGTTTTGGCCAGGTTGACAAGACCAAAAGATGAGACAACATAGAACCACTTTCAGACCTTAGGATCTAGCCCTCCTAGGTCCAGAGAGGGATCTCTCTATGGTAGTCAAAATTTTATGTCTTTAAGGCTCAAAGTATAATATTTTAGGCTAGTTATAGGCTTGAGGTTGTTTGTTTGATTTTTTATGTTTGGTTGGAGGGAATCAGGAAAAGAAGGATCAATATAAGACAAGGATGAGCAAAGAGGAAGTTTAGGCAGAGACAGATAACTCGGAGAACATCAAAGCCATTGGGCTATGGAGTCAAGAAAGGAATTATTTGTAATCAATGTGCAAGCTTTCAATTGGGCTAGTCATCTAGAGCATTTGCATCTTGAAGGAGATATTTGGAATGGGACATTAAGGGCTGAAAATGAAAGGAGGAGAACCAACCAACTCTGTCTATAGATCAGGTCAGAGGTCATTTAACTCCAGACCTGCTTGGACAAAATTGGAGGCAAAACAAGGGATCTTGGAAAGGTTAACTGGTCGCGCAAGGATCCTAGTGGACAGGGCTAACACTAATCCCCAGTGTTCCCAAACCTTCCAGCTAAATCCTACCAAGAACATCTAAACATGGACTTCATCAATTCATACATCAGAGAGCAAGAAATATCATCCACTACACTGGTTAAATCAATTGAAATCAACATTCAGATACACATATAAGCATAAAACATTGAGGTAGGGAGAGCAGGAAACATAGGGCACCTATCAAGGGTGAATCCTATACTATACTTCTGTTGCCTACCAGTAGTAATGAAATGAAATGGAACATAACATAAGAGCAAGTGAATCACAAATATAGAGAAAGAGGAAACATCACCAGCTGCTTTAGATCAGGATCCAAAGAAACATGCTTGTCATATTAAAAACAACACCAATCAGGTACATCATAGCCCATAGCTTGAACATTCAGTCTGAATACATCAAATCTCAGCCTATCTTACAATATACAAAGAGAACTTGTCTTCAAGAGGAGAACACTGCTTGCAATCCACTGATTTCTCATCAACAACCCTTCCAATAATTTCTTTCTGAGTTTATAGCAGAGGATGGCCTGAGGGGGTAGGTGGAACACTGAATGAAGCATTAAACACAGAAATAAGGAGCGGGCCGAAACCCATCCTGCTTGAATGCTGAGTATTTAATCCCTGTCATTCTCTGGGTGTTAGGATGATCTTCTTTAGATTTTCGATTACTCTGATATGACCTTGAACGCACTCTGGCCGCGGGACTTTTCTGTACTTGCGGGAAATAAACCAATGGTAAGAAAATGCTGAGAAGTCCGCTTACATAAATGCTCTGGTGGCTTTGAACTGCTGTTAGGGTGGGAATTCCTTCAGGGACATTGTGCGTAATGAAGACTGTATGGGCGCCCTATACCCGATGAAGAAAAAAATTTCTGATGATATGAAAACCCTGATACTCTGATCTCTCGTGCTGTACCTTTTGTGTGATGTATGGGTCTTTGAACCGATTCCAGTGCTTCCTAAAATCCTTGCGAGGGCGCAAAAATCTCTTCTTTAATGCCTCGAGCCTAATGTTGTTCCAATACTGTCTTTGTTCATGCATTATGAGCTTTAATGGCGCCGGAGATGATTTGTAGATTTTAAATTTATCCTCTGATGGAGAAAACCGCTCCGCGGATGCATGAAACCTGCTATTCATTAACTCCTTTGCTCCTGTCAGTGGAAAACTTGCTGCTGCCTCCATACTGTGCAATTATGGTGGCGTTCCAACTCTTGTACTCTGCGGAAAACCCACTACTGTGTGGGGAAAGTCGATGCAATGGAGGACTGGTGGAGCGGAGGGTGAAACATATGGCGGTGCGGTGGCGGAAACAATGATATTATGCGAAATAACGGTGAAAATGCAATGAAGTGGTGTAGTGTGTAAACAATAGGGTTTGGTGGTGATATGCAGCGCAGGCCATTGGATCCTGGCCTGAAGATAAAGATCGACGGTGGAGATTGACCTGCGGGCTGACTGAACAAACATAACGAAACTTTGGACTTTGGCGAAAACATATAGAAATGCACAGAAATGCAATGAAATGAATGCAAGACGTGGGACCCGGTGGAGGCGGAGGGAGACTAAACCTGAACCGTTAGATCTGTATCTGACGGACGGTTTGGATTCGATCAGAGGATCGCAAATCGCAAGGGGGGGGGGGCAGAAGGGTTGCATATGAATCACAAACTTTGCGATGCGATTGAAATGAGCGCTGACCATCGGATTTGCATGGGAAACGGACGACGGAGATCTAATCAGAGCAATCACAATCGGGGGGAACAAAGGGTGACACATATAAAAAACTTCCGATTGAGATTAAGGAGGACAAGCGATAGCCGTTGGATCGTGTATCAAATGGACGACGGAGATTTAATCGGGGGGAAGACAGAAAGACTTGCGATCGGAGGAAATGGCAAGTGCGATGGCCGTTGGATCAGCAGGGGAATGGATGGCCAGGATTTAATCGGGGGGTCGCAATCGGAGCTCGGACGGGAAGGCTTGTGATCGCGATCGGAAGGGGATTTGCGATTCAGCGCTGGCCGTCGGATCCGGAGGTTAGGTCAACAGCCCACGGCTAATCGGAGGGAGAAGTGCGATCGGGGGTCAGGAGTTAGGACCTGCGATTAGTGATCAGGCGGAGGATTCGATTAGCGCTCTACCATTGGATCTGTACAGCGGATCGACGGTGTAAAACATGCCATGGGACTTAACGTCATAAATCAATCGCATCGGAACTTTCGAAGTTTACAAAGGAAATTGGACCTCCGTCGGTGTTCCGATTGCGATTAGCGCTTGGGACTTAAGCGCTTGGTCCCAGTGCACGGGCACGTGTGGGAAGTGGTTAAGGGGCCAGCGGGAAAGGGGCCAGGCCTATCATATGGTCGGAAAGTGGGTTTTTAACCCGTTTTAATACATTTCAAGGCCTAGGGAGGGTAACGGTTGGGGGCAAAGGTGGGGATTTGGGAAAACAAAAGGCGTGGGATTTTCAGAGGGGATTTAGGGTGTTAGTAGGGAAAATAAAAGAGGAAAAGAGGGACCTTGTCAAAGGGGAAAGGAGGTAAAAAAGTGGTGTTTTGCAGGAGTATGAGGGGCAATGTTGGTCTTTTAGGAGCAGTATTTTACAACCAATGAGGCTTTAGATGGGGATCAGCAGCAGAGGGGACTTGTATAAGGCAAAGCATAGAGAGACTTCAAGGATGGTGTGTCTTTAGGGGAGATGCATTCCTTGAAGGTCTCCAAAACGTCATAGCCCCCACTTGCTTGTCAAGAATTTCATAGGGGGGCTAACAGTGGCTCCACATGGGGATGGCTGCCCCTTGGAGGAGTCAAGAAACTAGATATGATCTTTGGAGTAGGCCAGATGCCTGCTATCATGAGCCATCTCTCTTCTTTGTTTTTTAGCTGCCATAAAACATGATATATCGGCAGAAACATTTTCCCAACCAAAATACCTACCCAACTGTAGTCCTAACTGTTCCCTTTGGGTGCATTTGAGCTTGCAGAACCTTTACATTTTATTTTGCAAAACAAAAACAAACCTATTCTAAATCTACCCTTATTGCTCCATGAGGCCAGATTAGAATTTTGGCCTCATACAATTCTCTACCTAATCTACTACCTGTTGGGATTAAACTGTCCAACAAGTTTCTTCACCTACATTCTAAGACATGAAATTTAAAACAACCAAGCCAGGATTAGAGTGTCTGACTTGCTGGAGTGGGATCTTGAGAACAAAACTGTGAAGGCATGAAATCTGCAGTTCTGATATATCCTTCTTTCTTTCTTGTGATTCAGATTTTGAGCATATTTGAGTCACCTCTTTTCTTTGCTTCAGCTCTGGTTTTGGGCATATTAGAGCTGATTTTTCTTTCGCTACTGATCCAGATTTTGAGCTTATTAGGACCAGCTATTCTGCTTCCTTTGGCTCAGATTTTGATCAGGTTTGAGCCATGCTTTTTACTTGAGAGGTTCATGTTTTGAGCATATCTGAACCTCTCTCTTCATTCTGTTTTTTGGGACATTTTCTCTTTTTTTGAAAATGAAAACCTACAATGGTATGTACAATGGAGATGAAACTGGAAATGGAAAATCAATAGAAGTAATGTTTGAGCATCCTGCCATTGAGAGGACCCCCAAATAGGACCCACAGTGGCTATAATAATGTAAGGACCCTGCCACAGGATGTCAAATTTTCCGTGTTTACCTTTGTCCTCTCTTCTTGAATCCCATCTCAGAACCTTATCTCCAACCTTGAAATCTGAAGCTTTGGTTCTTTTGTCAAACTTCCTTTTTATGTTTTATTGGACTCTGATAGCTCTATTATAAACCTGCTCCCTTTTTTGCTGAAGATGGATTGTTTCATCAATTCTCCTTATCATGTTGTTTTCCTCTGATTGGATCTCCTAGACAAGCTTGACAACTGGAACTCCAAGGCTTGTGGGAAAAACTGATTCAGTCCCATAAACCAACTGGAAGGGTGACATGCCAATAGATTTCTTCGTAGTGAGTCTGTCTGCCCACAAGGCATGTATCAACTTTTTATGCCATGACCTTTTGTTCTCTTCCAGCAGCTTCTTGATGATTGTAACCAGGATTTTATTTGATGATTTAGCTAGACCATTACCCTGGGGGTAATAGGCAGTTGAATGTCCAAGTGCTATTCCGTACCTGTGACAGAAATCAACCATTCTTTTGGATCCGAAAGCAGCAGAATTGTTAGTGATTATTTTCATTGGACAGCCAAAACGAGATAATATGAAATCCTCTGGGAACCTAATGATGACAGAATCAGTGACATTCCTAGTGGGTATGGCTTCTATCCATTTAGTGAAGTAATCTGTGGCAGTCAGGATCCATTTATGTTGTCCAGAGGAGGCAGGATGAATCTCTCCTATAAAGTCTAGGCCCCATTGCAGGAAGGGACCTTCTATGGTGATGGGTTGCAGGGGGAGGGGAAGGAGCTTTCTTTTGCCCTCAAATATTTGGCATTTGTGGCAGGCAAGAATAATTTTATGGACATCAATAAAGAGTGTAGGCCAATAGTAACCAGCCCTGAGTATCTTATTTGCAGTGGTTTTCCAACTCAGGTGGCCTCCACACTCCCTAGCATGGAATTCTTGTTTGACTCTTTCAGCTTCAGTTTCAGATAAACATTTCAGCAAAAGACCATTTGGATTTTTCCAATATAGATTCTCATTCAAAATACAATAATTTATAGCTTTGAGTTTTGTAAATCTGGCCTTTGTTTTAGACATTTCTGGAGGGGCATTGAGACTAGTGAGCACACCAAGGATGTCAGTATACCAAGGAGAGTTCTGAAACTTATCCTCAACAGTTGGATGGCGAAATCCTTCCTGCTCATCTAGGGCATTCATCATGTTAATATCCAAGGCCTGCAAATTTGTTTCAGCCATTAATTGGGCTAGGCCTTGACCTTTGATAAGCTTGGTGGGTTTAATTTTGAGGTCATACTCTAAGATGGTAGCAATCCATTTGCCTCTTTTTCCATCAGGGTCTTGGGACAAGATATCTTTGACCACTATATTTGGCACATAGGCAATGGTGTGAGAATGCAGAATGTACACCCTAAAGTATTTTAAGGCCTTAATCAAAGCATAGGCCTGCTTTTCCATGATGTTGTATTTTAAGGGTGCATCTCTTAAGGCTTTACTGAAGAAGGCTATAGGCTGTTCATTACCTTCTGAATTTTTCTGCAGCAAAAATACAGCTATTGTGTGTTGGGAGGCAAATGAAAAGATCAGAAAATCTTTTGAGAAGTCAGGGCTGATAAGGACAGGGGCCTGTGTGAGTGCCAGTTTTACTAACTCAAAAGATTTCTTGGCTTCAACAGTCCACTTAATTCCTGCATCTTTCTTTAGCATTTCAGTCATTTTCCTAAGATGCTCGGCAAGATTGGGGATAAATCTTCTAAGGAAATTGATCTTTCCAATGAAGGACTGTAGCTCTTTGATGTTTCTTGGATGTGAGATTTGAAGTATTCCCTCAACTCGCTGTGGGTTTATCCTGATCCCTTTCTCAGATAGAATGTGGCCAAGAAGTTTACCTTCTTGTAGCCCAAAGACAGTTTTCTTAGGATTTAAGGACAGTCCATACCTCCTACATTTTTCAAAGACTTTCCTCAGATGTTTAAGTGTTCTTCTTCTGTTTTAGAAAAGAAAGTCAAGTCATCCAAGTAGATAACTATAAAATGTCCTATCTCATCTGAGAAAGTGATATCCATTGCTCTCTGGAAGGTAGCTCCAGCATTCATCAGTCCAAAGGGCATTTTCACATACATGAAGGTGCCCCATGGAGTGGTAAAAGCTGTTTTGAGTTGATCTTCTGGGAGTACCAGAACTTGATTATATCCTAAAAAACCATCAAGTAGGGAGATTCTCTTAGAGCTCACCACCTTCTGTAGGATATGTTCCATTCTAGTCAAGGGGTAGTTGTCTTTCAGGGAGGCTCTGTTGAGGTTTCTGAAGTCTATGCATAACATGATCTCTCCTGTTTTCTTCCTTACAGCCACTAAGTTTGACACCCAATCAGAAAATCTTACAGGGACTATTATGCCTGCATCATACATCTTCCTGATCTCTTTCTCTACTGCAGGCAATTGTTTTGGATTGATTCTTCGAAGTTTTTGTCTGAAAGGCTTCTAATTTTCCTTTAGTGGTATCTTATGTTGTATGATGTTGGTGTCATAGGCCTTCAAGTCTTCATAGCTTCATGAAAACACGTCAATGAATTCCTTAAACAAGTCGACATATTTCTTCTTCATGTCTGCAGGTATAGACTTAGCCAGTTTTATCATTTTGGGCTTATCTTCAGTGCCAATGTTGCATTCTTCCACATCAGAATCAACATGTACAATTGTGGGATTTTTTGCTACGTCATCGAAGTCAAAAAGGTTCTCTAAGGGTGCCAGGCCTCTGGGTATGTTCTTATCTTTGGCCTGCAACACCTCTACTTCTTCTGTATCTGCGTTTTCACAATTTTCGGTTAGATTCCCAGTTTTCTCGGAAAAAGAATTTATTTCTATGTTACAGGGAGTTTCTACGTTACAAGGTGTTTTTTCCTCATCTGAGGAATCTTCATCTGGGCAGAAGCTATCAGGTTTGGAGTCTAAATCAGAAAACTCAAACTCATTTCTGCCTATCAAGAAATCCTCGATCTGTTTGTCTCCTTCAAAGACCTGCCAATATTTTTCATTGTCTGGCACTGTAGGCCTGAATTTGGTCTGAATGATAATTTGTTGGTCAACTGGGGCCTTAGGATATGAGCTAGCTAGACAAGCTAATCCATTTTCTATTGCGTTTTGACCCCTAGGAGTGAACACTAACTCGAATTCAACAAACTTTTTCAGCAAATCTAGAGTGTCATTCCTGTATTCCCTAAGCCTGGGGTGTTTTGCTGAATACTCACCATTCACTTGTTCGATTACCAACTCTGAGTCTCCTCTCACAGTTATCCTACGGGCTCCTAGTTTTTTCAACAGATTTAAGCCCAAGATCAGAGCCTCATATTCTGCAATGTTATTCGTGCATTTGAAATGCAGATTGACAGCATGGCTCTCTGTGTGATCATTTTCAGTGTTACGCAGCCACACTCCTGCTCCAGCACTCCACCTCGTACAGGACCCATCAAATTTCATTTCCCACAGGGGTTCGTTGTTTACTTCGTCCTCATCCCCTCCCCTACAGCTGGGTTCGCCATTATGTTGAGTTTTGAGGCTTGTGCTAGGAGGGGGGTCATTTTGTGGTTCATTATGGGCAAGGAGATCAGGGAGGTGGCTAGCTTACTATTCTTGTTCTGTTTCTGTTCCATTCAGAGTTATATTTTCAGTAGTTTTCCCATGATCTTCTTCTTCGTATTCTTCCAGAGTAGCCATTATGTTGAAATCCATGGGCTGCATGTTTGTATTTCCATTATCTGATCTCGGCTCTTCTGAGGATTGGTCATTGTAGAGGATGAAAGAGTCCAGATCTGTAAGTACAGAGTATAATGGTGAGTTTTCAGGTTTCTCGGGGCTACTGACTAAGAATTTCATCTGAGACTCTCTATACAGTCTTCTAAGTTGGCCAAATACAGGGATAGTGGCATATGAGCCATCTATCTGCATTGTTCCTTGCAGTTTGGCTCCCCATGATCTTGACAATAACATGCCATACTTTGGTGGCACATCTGCCACCACAACATCCATGACCATACATTTAGCGGGAATCTGGGTTAAACTCACACATAAGTCTTTGATGAGGCCTAGGCATTTTACTCTGCTAGAGTCAAATGAGTATAATTATTTGTAGGGTCTGGTGATTTCTAGGCCTAACCTCTCCATCACTACCTTAGGCATTAGATTGTGTGATGCACCAGAGTCATGCATGGCATTATGGAGGATCTTTTCATGAATGTTGAGACTGATATAAAAAGGTGGAACTACCCCTTCCTGAAACTTTCCCTCAATTTTGGGACCAAATAGTAGGGCTGGTTGATCATCATTCAAATTTACAGAATCATTCATTTCTCCCATATTTAATGCTTTCAAAATTTTGCCTTTATATACATCCTGAGTGGCCAACTCAGATAATGGTACAGAGATTTTGATTTTTGCAATCTCACTCTCTAGATTGAAAGTGGACTGGACCTTTGTAATTTTCAATTCTGTTTTATTTGCTATTGCTTTAGTAGCTGAATCAGTTGGTGTTTTCTCACTATGTACAAGATTGGGGATGGTTGTATCAAGAGCACTAACTGAAGTGATAGTGCTACCAGTTGGTTGGCTTCGTTTTCCATTGTTTTGGTTGTCCTTCTCCTTATCTTTTCCAGAACCTTCGGCTGCTGATTTGAAATTCTCAGCAGTCGCTTTAGAAGTTTTGTCAGGCTTTTTCTTGATTGTAATCTCAGGAGTCTTGGCTTTGGGAGTATCTTGGTTTTTCTTGCTCCTAAGTCCATATTTTTCCCTGACTTGCAACATGGCATTTTCAAATCCTAATCTATAATCCTCAGACTCAAACCACTCCTCATCACAACCAGTGGTGGAGGGATGGTCTTCTTCTGAATCATAATTTAGGATTGAGTCTTCTGTTTCAAACATGTTTATTGCATTCCCTTTAGGCTCTTCTATGATTCCCTCATCCTCATCTAGAAATTTTTGGAAAGGGGGAATAACCTGTTGATCTGATTCTTTCTGTCTGTTGGGGGTGGCATTTTTGTTTCTTCTAAAGTTCTGGTTCTGGTTTTGATTTTTGTTTTGGTTACTAATTGTGACAACCATTTTCTCCATCATTTTTTGTAGCTTATCCACATTTTTAGATAATCTATCATAGTTTGGATCAGACGTGGAAGCTACATTGTCATCCCTATATGTTACCCTCTTCTCAGCTCTCAGTCTTGCTCTTTTCTCAATCAGGTTTTCCTCTATGTTAACTGCACCTTTCTGCATGTCTTCCAGGGTGGTGTATTCTTTGTCTCTATGCTCATAGGCCAGGTCAACATCAAATCCATCGGGATACTTAGCCAGGGCCATACCTTGAGGAGGTTTCATGTGTGGAGGGAGAGCATTATAAATTCTGTTGAATCTAGTGGTGTAATCGTGAACACTCTCTCCTACGTTCCTCTTAAGGGACATGTATTCTTCTAGGAGATGGTGAGGGTTTGCTCTAACCTCCCATTTTTTAATAAAGGTCTGGTATAATGCAGGAAGATCTTGAATACTGCCAGGAGGCAACCCTTTAAACCATTTCTTGACCTCGCCCCCTAAGCTTTGGGAAAAGATCCTCATTTTGATTGTTTCATCATCAATTTCCATATAATAAAAAGAGTCCTCCATTCTATCTACATGTTGCTGAGATGTTATGGACTCTTTAGCAGTGAATTGTGGGATTTTTTACTGATAATCATTGGGCAAGGGTAAAAAGGGTTGAGGTAAAAGCAAAGGTGCATACCAGGCTGCCATAATGATGTTATGATGGGGTATAGGGTTAGCTTGAGCAGCTGGTATTTGGAGGACAGGGATGTTTTGACCAGCAGAAGTCTGTTGAGCAGATCTAGGGTGAGAGAGCCCCAAGTTTTGAAGGAAGTGAAAATCAGGTGGTGTGGAAGGAGGGGTTTCACTGTCCTTGGTGTTTTGACCACTGTAAAATGGTGTATTGTAAACTTCGAGGTCTTGCCGGTTTAGATGATTGGATGACCTAGTTCTTGGTAGTCTGTTAGGTATGTCTAGGTCAGGGAGGAAATGTGCTAGAGCTGTTAGGTTTTCTGGTGCAGAATTAGCTTTAATAATGGGGCTGGAAATGGTTGGTCTTTTAGGTGTAGGAGCTCCTTTGAGGATACTCTCTGGATTTTCAACTATTTCCAGTGGGTCAGGGTTGGGATAAGCTCTTGTGTGAATGGTTCTGAAAGCCAGAATGTTGTTTCTTGGCTAAGCATCTTAACCCTACTCGTTTCTTCTACTGTGGTTAATGTTGTCTCAGGGGCTGGCCTCCCAGTGGAGTCTTCATTATGTTTCGGGTCTGGTCTCCCAGTGGAGTCTGATGCGAAACCAATATGATCAGCAGGCCTACTAATCACCAGTGGAGTCTTTTCGTTTTAGGAACAATGGAGTCGCCAGGTGGAGGGTTTAGGATGTTTCTAAGGGGTAAACTGTCCACCACAGTGCTCAGGCACTATCACCTTTCAGGAATCTCGTCTACAACAACAAGCTCCAACTAGAGATTGACTGGGAGGGCATTTACCAGATATGTCACCTCTGAAAAGAGGATGAGATTTGGAGGCTACCTGGCCCTTTCCAGGCTCTGTCTAAGAGTATGGTGGATATTCAATAATGGAGGTTGATTCAAGAAAGGGGTGACTTACTGTCAACCTAACCAGAGTTCTAAGTTTCTGAGGTTTTTACGAATGTTTAAGGTGAAATGTACTCAGAATTCCCCAGCGGAGTCGCCATTATGTTGGGGTTCCCATGTTTTGGCCAGGTTGACAGAGACCAAAAGATGAGACAACATAGAACCACTTTCAGACCTTAGGATCTAGCCCTCCTAGGTCCAGAGAGGGATCTCTCTATGATAGCCAAAGGTTTATGTCTTTAAGGCTCAAAGTATAATATTTTAGGCTAGTTATAGGCTCGAGGTTGTTTGTTTGATTGTTTATGTTTGGTTGGAGGGAATCAGGAAAAGAAGGACCAATATGAGACAAGGATGAGCAAAGAGGAAGCTTAGGCAGAGACAGATAACTCAGAGAACATCAAAGCCATTGGGCTATGGAGTCAAGAAAGGATTTATTTGTAATCAATGTGCAAGCTTTCAGTTGGGCTAGTCATCTAGAGCATTTGGATCTTGAAGGAGATATTTGGAATGGGACACAAAGGATTGATAATGAAGGAGGAGAACCAACCAACTCTACCTATAGATCAGGCCAGAGGTCATTTAACTCCAGGCCTGCTTGGACAGAATTAGGGGTAAAACAAGGGATCTTGGAAAGGTTTAATTGGGATGGAAAGCTCCTAGTGAGGCAGTTACAGGATTCTAGACCTCCCAGGTTCTCAACACATTCAACTAAATCCTACCAAGAACATCTAAACACAGATTTCATTAATTCATACATCAGAGAGCAGGCAATATCATCCACTACACTGGTTAAATCAATTGAAATCAACATTCAGATACACATATAAGCATAAAACATTGAGGTAGGGAGAGCAGGAAACATAGGGCACCTATCAAGGGTGAATCCTATATTATACTTCTGTTGCCTACCAGTAGAAATGAAATGAAATGGAACATAACATAAGATCAAGTCAATCACAAATACAGAGAAAGAGGAAACATCACCAGCTGCTTTAGATCAGGATCCAAAGAAACATGCTTGTCATATTAAAAACAACACCAATTAGGTACATCATAGCCCATAGCCTGAACATTCAGTCTGAATACATCAAATCTCAGCCTATCTTACAATATACACAGAGAACTTGTCTTCAAGAGGAGAACACTGCTTTCAATCCACTGATTTCTCATCAACAACCCTTCCAATAATTTCTTTCTGAGTTTATAGCATAGGATGGGACGAGGGGGTAGGTGGAACACTGAATGAAGCATTAAACACAGAAAGAAGGAGTGGGCCAAAACCCATCCTGCTTGAATGCTGAGTATTTAATCCATGTCATTCTCTGGGTGTTAGGATGATCTTCTTTAGATTTCCAATTACTCTGATATGACCTTGAACTTATTCTGGTTGCGGGACTTTGCTGTACTTGCGGGAAATAAACCAATGGTAAGCAAATGCTGAGAAGTCCACTTACATAAATGCTCTGGTGGCTCTGAACTACTGTTAGGGTGGGAATTCCTTCAGGGACATTGTGCATAATGAAGACTGTATGGGCGCCCTGTACCTAATGAAGAAAAACATTTCCGATGATATGAAAACCCTGATACTCTGATCTCTCGTGCTGTACCTTCTGTGTGATGTATGGGTCTTTGAACCGGTTCCTGTGCTTCCTAAAATCCTCGCGATGGCACAAAAATCTCTTCTTTAATGCCTCAAGCCCTATACTGTTCCTGTACTGTCTTTGTTCATGCATTATGAGCTTTAATGGCGCCAGAGATGATTTGCAAATTTTAAATTTGTCCTCCGATGGAGAAAACCGCCTCGCGGATGCATGAAACCTGCTATTCATTAACTCCTTTGCCCCTGTCAGCGGAAAACTTGCTGCTGCCTCCATAATGTGAAATTATGGTGGCGTTCCAACTCTTGTACTCTGCGAAAAACCCACTACTGTGTGGGGAAAGTCGATGCAATGGAGGACTGGTGGAACGAAGGGTGAAACATATGGCGGTGCGGTGGCGGAAACAACGATATTATGCGAAATAATGGTGAAAATGAATTGAAGTGGCGTAATGTGTGAACAATAGGGTTTGGTGGTGATATGCAGCGCAGGCCATTGGATCTTGGCCTGGAGACAAAGATTGATGATGGAGATTGACCTGTGGGCTAACTGAACAAACATAACGAAACTTTGGAATTTGGCGAAAACATATAGAAATGCACAGAAATGCAATGAAATGAATGCAAGACGTGGGACCCGACGGAGGTGGAGGGTGAATAAAACTGAACCGTCAGATCTGTATCTGACAGATGGTTTGGATTCGATCGGAGGATCGCAAATCGAAAGGGGGGGGGGGAAGGGTTGCATATGAATCACAAACTTTGCGATGCGATTGAAATGAGCGCTGACCGTCAGATTTGCACGGGAAACGGATGGCGGAGATCCAATTGGAGCAATCGCAATTGGGGGGAACAAAGGGTGACACATATAAAAAACTTCTGATTGCGATTAAGGAGGACAAGCGATAGCCGCTGGATCGTGTATCAAACGGACGACGGAGATTTAATCAGGGGGAAGACAGAAAGACTTGCGATCGGAGGAAATGGGAAGTGCGATGGCCGTTGGATCAGCAGGGGAATGGATGGCCAGGATTTAATTGGGGGGTTGCAATCGGAGCTCAGACGGGAAGGCTTGCGATCACGATCGGAAGGGGATTTTTGATTCAGCGCTGGCCGTCGGATCCGGAGGTTAGATCAACGGCCCACGGCTAATCGGAGGGAGAAGTGCGATCGGGGGTCAGGAGTTAGGACCTGCGATTAGCGATCGGGCGGAGGATGCGATTAGCGCTCTACCGTTGGATCTGTACAGCGGATCGACGGTGTAAAACATGCCATGGGACTTAACATCATAACTCGATCACATCAGAACTTTCGAAGTTTACAAAGGAAATTGGACCTCCGCCGGTGTTCCGATTGCGATTAGCGCTTGGGACTTAAGCGCTTGGTCCCAGCACACGGGCACGTGTGGGAAGTGGTTAAGGGGCCAGCGGGAAAGGGGCCAGGCCTATCATATGTTCGGAAAGTGGGTTTTTAACCCATTTTAATACATTTCAAGGCCTAGGGAGGGTAACGGTTGGAGGAAAAGGTGGGGATTTGGGAAAACAAAAGGCGTGGGATTTTCAGAGGGGATTTAGGGGGTTAGTAGGGAAAATAAAAGGGGAAAAGAGGGACCTTGTCAAAGGGGAAAGGAGGTAAAAAAGTGGTGTTTTGTAGGAGTATGAGGGGCAATGTTGGTCTTTTAGGAGCAGTATTTTACAACCAATGAGGCTTTAGATGGGGATCAGAAGCAGAGGGGACTTGTATAAGGCAAAGCACAAAGAGACTTCAAGGATGGTGTGTCTTCAGGGGAGATGCATTCCTTGAAGGTCTCCAAAACGTCATAGCCCCCACTTGCTTGTCAAGAATTTCATAGGGGGGCTAACAAGATATTGGCCTCTTAGTTAAAGATGGAATTTGTAAAATATTGTAATACAGGTTTGCAGAAGATGCAGGTGGCGTCTCTTCGCATACAAATCTGAACGACAAAGGTGAAGGAGAATGAAGGGTGACCTTTCAGGACACTTGTGGTGAAGACAAGGTACGAAGTAGTTGCAGATTATGTTCATGCTTTTGGTGGAAAACAATATCCTTAGTGGGGAGGATTGATCCAGGTGGCTCTAGACACCCTCAAGAGACCAAGAGGGCTGATGATAGGTCAAATATAAAAGTGGTCAGATTGCGCTCGAAATAGGTTCAGGTTGAATTAATCGTCATCCTCATTCTAACAATGTAAATAGATCTCCAATCCGAGCCCATATGGAGAAGTTAGAGAAAGTCAAATTTTTGGTCAAAGTTAGGCAGTGGGATGGGTTTAAGTGTCTCACAAATTCACCGTCAACCGGTAGGGAACCCAACGCCCGAAAGTTGGTGAAATTATGGCCTCGTTAATTTTCCCAATGACCCTTATTTTTTTTAAACCCAAAAATACCCAATTTTGTTTAAAACAAACAAAATATATATATAAAATGGGGTGGCAAGGCACCAACCCCGCCACCCCCAACGATCATATTATAAACGAATAGAAAAATATGGGGCGGTTGGCCATGACCTTCACTGCACCCTCCACCCATGGTATAACCACAAAAAATGGCATAAATATCTCTTGCCATCCTTGTAGCCACCATAACGCATAACCGCCCATCGGTGCTTAAGCCAAGTCGCGACATATTGTTGTGGAGCTGGCAGGAGTTGAACCCACTCGGCCCACGTGGGTCGGTCCCAACGGGTGACCCCATAAACGTAATAACATTACAACAAAAAACACCATATTAATACAATGTGCATACCCATAAATACATCAATCCAAAACTGCATTATAACAAAAGCATTGCAACATTTAATATGTGGTTATGTATTAATACAACATGCCCATATTTCAAGATGATTTTGTTTTAAAAAAAAAACGCCCAATGGAAATCCAAAAAATATGTATGCGCGGGGGAGGTGGCATTTGACCCCCCAACCTCCCCTTAACAAACTCACCTTATTTACCATTAAGCCAAACCACCTTGTGTGGTAAAATACTCCCGGGTTTTAATATAAGACCTCATTCCAGCAGATGCACCCAGGCAGACCAGGGATGGAGGAGGAGCATGGAGTTTGAGGCAGAGTTAATATTTTATTGCAGGTGGAACCCTAAGCCATTCAGGGAGGCAGTGGAACCATGATCTGAGCCACATTTTCAGAGGGGCTAGAATTGTCCGGTGTCCAAATGGGAAAAATGTTATATGGATTTTACACCTCTCGGAGATGGGAATATGATGGAAATGTTAGTTTCTACAACAGAGGTCTCGATTTTTTGGCCATTTTCCAAATTGGAATGACGGTGTCGAATTTCAAAGTGTGGAAAGTTGATTTCATGCCATTCAATGCCACAACATCGATGGTGCATTCAGATCCAGCAACTAAGCAACCTACTCTTCAGCGAGCATCAGAGTTGAGATATATGAAGTGTTTTTGCCATGTACTTCATTGATGATTGTTGTGAGATGTTTTATGTCATGTCAATTCCTTCTTGATGTATGATAAATAATGTTGATATTTATGTCATGTGATATGTATTCATCATGGATGGTCATTTATGTATTGAGATCCCTTTGTTGCCTTGATGGCGGGATACTATTTGTCACCATGTGTGAGGTTGTCATGTTGATTGGAGGTTTGTTATGATTGAGAGTTCCGTGTAGTGGAACGCCTCATGGAGAGACTTTTCCACTCATGTTGAGAGCACATCTCCTTGTATGACAAGTAGACAACGCCCATGTACATCATCACCATTTCCAACACCAAATGAGGTGGCCAACACCATCGAGATACCGAGCCCCAGAGACGTAGTCTACGTTGAATGAACTCCATTATTAAATGTCTTGTGTTTTGTTGTGTGATTGTTGAAATTTTTTCCTCTTAATTATATCTTCATACATGTCGATTAACGCTTTTTTTAAAATGAAATTCTAATCCATCACAGAAGCAAAATATCATAGGTAAATCCGGTAGTTGATATACTCGGATCAAGTGGTATTAGAGCGGTCTTCTTTCTGATGTGAATTGCAAGCGTGAACAACGATTGAACATGTAGCAATGGAGGATGGAAAAGAAATGTGCAAGACCATGTTGAGGATTTCCAAAATGGTGGAACTGATGAATGAAGCTCATGAAATACGGGAGAACGAAGAAGCAGAAAGTGATGCTTCATCCCCATCTTGCAGTGAATGTTCCTTGCCCTCATCATATTCTCATCATTTGAATGGGGAGATCATCTATAGCCTTCAAGCAGATAATGCTGAATTCAAAATTATTCTACGAGAGGAGAAAGAGTATAAGAAGATAGTGCAGCTTCAGTTGCAAGTTGTAGAGGCAGCCTTGGAAGAACTGAAGCGCAACGACTAGAGCATTCAAGCAAAGGATGTTGAATTAAGGATGCTTCTCTAAGAAGAGAAAGAAAAGAAGTAGAGATTGTAGCTTCAAGAACTGTCATGCGACTCCTCACCAAGATGGGATATAAGGGAGGAGGACTTGGCATTAATGGCCAAGGCATGATTCAACCATTGGAGATCGTGTAGAGACCTCGATTAGCAGGTTTGGGGTACACTAAATGACAATGCTTGAAGGTTCCAGAAGCTCCCAATGCACGGTTGAAACCATTAGGGAAAGATATCGATGGGAACACTTCACCATCATCTTATGACAACTCACATGACAGTGAAAGAGCTAAGGCAAGCTCTCGTCACTATAATCACACCAGAGACCACCAGGAAAGGTATAACAAGTCTCAATATTCTCAGGTTAATTTTAAATATAAGAATTTTGATAATCATGGACAAGAGTTATGGCATATAAAACTTGTCATTTTTTCAGTTTACATAACCATGTCATTGATGAGTGCTGGAAGAGAATGGCAGCACGAAAGAGTATGAGGCGTGAAAGGCCTTCTCCACAACAGTGAAAGAAATTGATTATGTTGGTATGGAGGAAGAAGACTCATTGTAGTTATTGCGACAGAAGTGGCCATCAAAGAGACATGTATTGGAGACTCCATCCAGAGCAGTGTCTGAAGGAAAAAGCGTTCGTGAATAAAGAAATCAGTGAAAATTTTCAACAAGCAAATCCACCACATTCATCATGGTTCACTATGTTGAGTAAGAAATGGTTTTCCTAGATGTATTGGCCATAGTTGTAGATCATGTGTTGCAATTTAAAATGTAAACCAACAATGATATTTTGGCCTTGTATTGATAGTTCGAGTATTGATTCCATTTGATGTAAACTTGATCACAGAGTATGGTTATAAACTCGTGGCAAGTGTGGGGAATGCTTAGGATAGATATTGGTCGCTTAGTTAAACATGTAATTTGCATAATATTGTACTACAAGTTTGCAGAAGGAGCAGGTGTTAGCGTATCACTTACGGCTCCGAAGGACAAAGGTGAAGGAGAATGAAGGGTGACCTTTCAGGACACTTGTGGTGCAGACAAGGTACAAAGGAGTTTCATATTATGTTCATGATTTTGGTGGACCAGAAGCTCCTTAGTGGGGAGGATTGATCCAGGTGGCTCCATACATCCTTAGGAGACCAAGAGGGCTGACGATAGGTCAAAATTGAAAGTGGTCGGATTGCTCTCAAACTAGGTTCAGGTTGAATTACTTGTCATCCTGATTCCAACGGTGAAAGCAAATCTCCAATCCGAGCCCGTATGGAGAATTTAGAGAAAGTCAAAGTTTTGGTCAAAGTTAGGTAGTGGGCCAGGTTTAAGTGTCCCACATATCCACTGTCAACCGGCAGGGAACCTAGCTCCCAAAAATAGGCAAAATTGTGGCCCTGTTAATTTGACCAGTGACCCTTAATTTCATTAAACCCAAAAATTCCCAATTTATTTTAAAACAAAAAAAAAATACTAAAATGTGGTGGCAGGCCACCAACCCCACCACACAAACGACCATATTATAAAAAAATAAAAAAATATGGGGTGATGGGCCATGACCCTCATTGCACCCTCAGCCCATGATATAACTATAGTATATATATATATATATATATATATATATATATATATATATATGAGTTGAATTGGGGGCAGGCCCACCGGGGTTGTAGGCACTGTAACGGATAACCGCCCACTGGTGTATAATCCAAGTCATGACATATAGTTGTGGATTTAATGGGAGTTGAACCCGCCCAACCCACGTGGGATGGCCCCCAATGGGCGACCCCATAAACGTAATAACATTACAACAAAAAACACCATATTAATACGATGTGCCAACCCATAAATACATCAATGAAAAACTATATTATAAAAAAAACATTACAACATTTAATATGTGGTTATGTATTAATACAACACGCCCATATTTCAAAATTGTTTTGTTTTAAAAAATACACGCCCAATGGAAATCCAAAAAATATGTATGCACGGGGGAGGCCGGATTTCACCCACCGACCTCCCCTTAACAAACTCACCTTATTTACCATTAAGTCAAATCACCTCGTGTGTTAAAATTTGCCCGAGTTTTGATACAAGACCTCATTCCGCAAATGCGCTCGGGCAGACCAGGAATGAAGGAGGAGGATGGAGTTCGAGGTAGAGTTATTATTTTATTGCAAGTGGAACCTTGAGCCATTCAGGGAGGCAGTGGAACCATGATCTGAGCCACATTTTTAGAGGGGATAGAATTTTCCATTGTCCAAATTGGAGAAATTTTATATGGATTTTACACCTCTCGGTGACAGGAATCTTATGGCAATGTCAGCTTATGCAATGGAGGTCTCTATTTTTTGGTCATTTTCTAGATTGGAATGACGGTGTTGGAATTCATAGTGTGGATAGTCGAATTCATGCCATTTGATGCCACGACTTCGATTGTGCATTCATAACTGGCATCTGAGCAACCTATTCTTCAACCAACGTCAGAGTTGAGGTATATGAAGTGTTTTTGCCATGTAATTCATTGATTATTGTTGTGATATGTTTTATTTCATGTTGATTACTGCTTGATGTATCATGCATAATCTTGATGTTTATGTCATCTGATATGTATTCATCATGGATGGTCATTTATGTGCTGAGATCCCTTTGTTTCCTTGATGGTATGATACTCTTTGTCACCATGTGTGAGGTTTTCATGCTGATTGGTTGTTATGAGTGTGAGTTCCTTGTAGTGGAACGTCTTGTGGAGAGACTTTGCCACTCATGTTGAGGGCACATATCCTTGTATGATAAGTAAACAATGTCCATGTACATCATCACCATTTCTAGCAGCAAATGAAGCGGCCAACACCATTAAGACACCGAGCCCCAGAGACATAGTCCACACTGGACGAACTCTGTTATTAAATGTCTTTCGTTTTGTTGTGTGATTGTTGACATTTTTTCCTCTTAATTATATTTGCATATGTGTGCATTAAGAGAATTTTGAGGTCTAAAATGGGCCTCCTAGGAAAAATGTACAACCAAAATAAACTTTATAAGAACCAATAGGATTCAAGATGACGATGTCAACCATGGGGGATGATTCACCATTTTTGGAGTAAAGAAGTAAAAAGAATAAAAAACAATAAAATAATAAAACTACTTTTTCAACTCGTATTTTCAACTTATCTCCCTAAGTTTTTACTCAAATTTTGAGCAGAAGTACTTGTTGGATGCAAAATTTAATTCCTCATCCAAGGAGTACCCATGTTGCATACTTCTGATGGACCTTTCTACATGAAAAATGATAAATACATGAAAAAATGTGATTGCAATCATCTTTTTCATTATTTCTCAGTTTTTCGTGTAGCAGGGTCCATCAAAAGAATGCAACATGGGTACTCCTTGGATGAGGAATTATATTATGCATACAATGAGTGTTTCCACTCAAAATTTGAGTAAAAACTTAGGGAGATAAGTTGAAAATACAAGTTGAAAAAGTAGTTTTATTATTTTAATATTATTTTATTCTTTTTTCCCTCTAAAATTTGATGATGTAATCTAATATTATTTTAGTATTTCCACTATTATTTTATAATTTCATTAGGAGGCCCATTTTAGACCTCAAAACTCCCCTAATGGTCACACAATAATTTTTCACTGTCCCTGTACTCCCAGTTCCTGATCCTGGAGACCCTTAAACAATGACCCCTGTGTTTATTTTCCATCATGAAAGTGTGCCATCACATCCCTTTCAGTATAATGAGCAAACTCTCTGTTGACCATTCTTGAAGCAACTCCTTGAAAACATGGTTATCTAGAGCAACTCACTCTTTGCATGTCTTACTTGCGTCGATAACTCTTTTTTGTTCTAGGGCACTATCGATCAGTGCCAGAATGAGGATCATACCCGCGCCGATCCTCTTCTGGATTTTTTTAAAAAAATGGAAGTGAAGCTTCGAGATCTAGAAGCTTCGTGGCAGAGAGCTCGCTTTTTTTTCCTGAGGATAGAGTCGAGCTTCTCCCTTTGGGATTATTGTTCCTACAAAAGTGGAACCACCCAAAGGGATAACCCATTTCCCCACCTTAAGTGGATCCATGATCCCTCTTCCCTTGCTATAAAATGGAAATCCTTCCATAGCTCTTCTAGCTAGAACAGAGATAGAAGAACATCAGAGAGAGTTTTGTTGCTATAGGTATCGAGAGAGATTTGAGATCTTTTGCCCTTCAAATCTAGTTGAAAGAGCACTTTGGAGACATGCCTGGATCAGGACCCATCGAAGGAGAGCTGCGACATCAAGGCATAGGTTGTAACTCCACCTCTCTATTTTAATATATTACCATTGATTGATTATTTTCATTCTTGTCTTTAATATATTATTGTATTCTTATTTTTCCTTGATCAACTATATAGGTTGTATATGCAAGATATATTGTTGTTCTTTCATGTTTTTTTGTCATTTGATCCCTTGTGCAGATAACCGAACACCGAAGATGGTGAGGGCCCGATTAAGAAATGTGAAGGATCAAAGGATTCAAGCGAAGAATAGCATCAGATTGCAGTAGGTGATCTATTCACAATCTGCATGCATTTACAATCTAAAAAAGTAGGATTTTAATTGTTCCTTGTTGTTACTAGACCCATCCTAGGGTTAGAGGGATCACCTCTATCTGTAGAAAGGATTTTCCTGCATGCAAAATTGGCGAATCCACTAGGGATAAGGAGCATTCAAGTCTCCTGTTGTCAAATTTTGATTTCGTGTTTTGTCATCAATTTTTGTCGAGTGTCTATATCCTTGTCTCTATAGCTTTTGTAACTACTTACAAACATCTATCTATCTGCTGAAGGGATAAGCCTGATGTCAGTTTAACAAACCCTTTTATTTTTCGGCCCTATCCTTGATCGACACTGGTATTTCTTTGATAGTTGTGCTGATCAGTGCAGAATGCATTTGCAAAATAGTTCTTTTAATCTTCCAATGTGGGTTGCGGTCGAACAGTTGCGCCGATTTCTGTGTGCGGTTTTTTAGGGTTTTGTTCATTTGGTCAGCCACTGAGTATTATCCTTCTAGGTGTTATTTTTTGTTTTAATATCTCTTTTTCTTCTCTATTCAGTGATAATTCTATTTCATCTTTTGCATCCTTTGGTTGTCTTTTTGCAAATTTACGACATGCTTGTCATGCTAGGGTTTCTAGGTGTCTTGGGGTCATCCGAACTGGAGATTGTTTTTTTTATTTCCAAACTTTTCGTTGAATCAAGTCTTGTCATGTATTTCAAACTTGTTGTTTGATTGAGTTTTTCTTTCAGTCGATTCTCGTGAGTGAAATTTTCAAGTGCCGACCCTAAGTGCATTTGAGTTTCTTTTTGCTACCAAGCATAGATCACCATTGTTTGCTTTCGACTGAGTTTTGTTCTCTTTGAGTGATTGATAAATGTGTTGTTTTGAAGAAATGATTTACATCTCTCTTTGATTTTCGAAATATTTTCCTCTTACATTCATTTTTGAGAGATTTCATTAGTACTCAAAGCATTGTTGATTGATTTACATTCTACATTTCACATTGTGCTTATAAGAAAAATACAAAAATATTTTTGGTTCATTTCGATTTAGAAAATGAAAGTTTCATTTCGATTCGCTTTTAAGTGCATTTAGAGAAAGCAAAGAAATTGTAAAATTTTTGTTTCTCTTTAAAATCTTGCACTTGAAGAAGAAAGTGAATTCCATTTAATGCACTTGTTTGGTTCGCTGCATTGATTGTATGAGTTTCTTCTCTTTCATTAGCGTAGTGTTCATCGAAATGAATGATTAATTTTCTCATTTAGCTGCATCTTAGGGGTTCAGGTGACATCTGTAGGACTTTAAAACTGAGACATAATTCAACATCAACCTTAAAATTTATTCAATCAACCTAAGGATTATTTGGAACCTAACAAATAACATTTAGAGGTCTAGTCTAGAGACGTGTTCCAACATCGCTAAGTGTAGGATCTGTCGCTAACGGCCTGCATTGCAACCCAAGGGAGATATCCCGTACTGCTTATGGAAGTATATTGATGTATGAAAAATATATTTTGGGACGTTCTCATCAAATGGTTATGCATCAGAAAGCACTACTACGGCTTTGGACTCCCACGTACCGTTGAGTATATTTTGGGAGACACCATTAGTCTGTAAACCTGCCATAGGTAACTGAGTCGGCCACCTTGTAGATGTGATACACCGAACACAACATTCGGGGAGATTGATTATCGTATGTTAAGTACTTGGTCATTTCTCTTTCATTTGATCACCAAGGTGTATATTTCAGTTCACGGCTACCTGGTAATCCTTTTTCCTAGCTTAACCCTTTTGATTTATTTCTTTTTTTCTAAAATTAATTCCCCACGATCACATGGTTTACCTTTTACAACATTTCTGGGACACATTATGAGTAACTCTTTATAAATATAATGTTTAAAGCCTTGAATTAATCACCTTAACCTATTCTACTTTTTCAGACAAGATCATTGTGGTTGAACCACCAAGTTCAATTTCCTCTGCATCACCCTCTTCTGAAGAGACAGTCACCTATCTCTTCTGACTCTTTACCATCGACTGTGACTCAAACTGATGAGTTTTCCCTCATTACGAGTATCCAACCTCTTTCCACTCGGTCTCCTCCTAATGTTCCAATAGGATACGTTGCCTACCCTTCAAATTTGTTGCTTTATCCTATCAAAATATCCCCTCAATGGCCCTATAGTCGATTCGATACACCTAGTGTGTCATTTGTGATTTTGTCGCGTCCATCCTAGACTATTGCCCGTCATTTGTTCCCAATGGCTTCTGAGGGAGAAGTTTCATCCCCCCTGGAGGATTCAAGCACCATCAGTGGTGTAGATGAGTCTTTATATGAGGGACCCCAATTTCCTCCTGAGGGTTTTCCTTATGTGGAGGCCTCTCAGCCTTTCACCTAGTCGTATATTCCTCAGGGTTATACCTTGTTGGGAAAACTCGTCTCGAATATGTCGAGTGCCACGCCTTTGTATTACAATACTATTTGGCAGAATACTGGGTATCTACCCCTGGTCAAAGTGTTTCCAACATAGCTATCTCCATGCCTGCTCAAACCATAGTCACACCCAATCTCACATAGGAAACTGTTTGCGTGGGTGTTTCAACGACTCTTGTTAGTGTCCCTGCGTCGATCCCATTGACTAAGGTTTCTAGTGGGGGTCCTACCCTGCCAAATGTTTCCCAATCTTCCATTGGGACATATGTGAGTGGAACTCAAGCTTACATTCTGGGTTCCTCTTAGCCTGTTGGTAGCACTCCTATGTCTGCTGAACCATATGTTCCAACAGGGTTAACATATGATCAATATCATAAATTCTTACAGATTCTTAACCAGAAGCAGCTTTCGTATGGTTTCCAAAAATTCCAGACTCAGCCTATAAATCCACAAGGATTTTAAGGGCAACTTGACATTCAACTAGCGGGTTACATCTTTCAGCAAGGTCCTACCTATGGTCAAAATTGACCTTATGGGCCACAAGGGAAAACTTACGTACAACAAGAAATGTCTTATGTACAACCTAATCAACCCTTTACTCATCAAGGTTAGTTTTCCTATTTCCAGCAAAGACAACCTTCTAGTCAACCAGGTGTTAGCGCTCGAATCTACCTTAGGCTGAAATAAGGTAAAACTCAAGGCAACATCAAACCAAGCTCAGCCTCGTAGCTAGCTCTACGAGGACAGGAGAGGGCTCTCTCCGGGTCTAACTCAGTGAAAGATGTCCAATAGGATCTGAGATGACCTAAATGAAACACTGATATTGGTTTTAGGCTAGTAAATAGATATGAATGAGGTTTTTAATAAATGTTTGGGTTTTCTGGGCTGTGTGGGGCAAAGACAGCAAGAGCAGAGATTAAATGAAAAACACAGATTATCTCCTGAGGCAAGATAAGCATGAAGTTTAACAATCAAATTGGAATTATATGGAGTGAAAGACCGCTGCGAGGTTGACAAGGGAAATAGTTGAATCCTTATCAAACTGAAGAAAACATAGAAAATGAATACCTCCCAAGGCAGAGCAGTAAACTAGATTTCTGCCTTTCTCACTTAAAAGTATTCAACAGAAAATGATTATGAAATGAAATATAAAACATTACAAGCTACATATGAAACATAAGAAAAGAAAAAATGCTAAATCCACACCACAAGAATCTCAGGAGTCAGAGCTGTATTTCTTCATTAAATCCCTGTCAAAAACTGTACAATGAAACTCTGTTCTCTCTTCCACACACCTCTCAGAACTCTCTCCCCCCTTTACAAATGATTATTCAATACATTAAATAAACTATCCTAGGAGAAAACAGATTGACCCAAAACAAGGGCGCTGCTTCACCTGAAGTTACAAAAATAGAAACAGAGTCATCTCTTGTTCTAAAACAGAAGATCGTTCCCCTTAAAATCCTCTGATGGCCAATTCAAAGACACAAACTGGATCTCAGATCATTAACTGAAGTCTTAAATAGAAGATTGGTTCCTATTTTTCTGTTGTGGTCGATGTCTTCTTTCTAATTTTGGCTTTTGACCTTGACTGCCATGTTATATTTGCCATTTGAAATAAAAAACAATTTTTATAAACACAGCTCAATATATTTTTAATACCAACAAATTTGGCATAACAAGATTCTCCTCATGCCAGCAAATGACAACTACGTGCCATAAATTTCACCTTCGACAGATGATACTTTGACTTGGATTCACCATTCACCATACCAACTAAATATGTTTTAGTCTTATGAAAACCAAACCACTGCTCCTTAAAGTCCTCTGCATACTTTGATTGCCACGTTACAATTACCCTTTGAAAATCTCTGCTGGCCAATAAAAAAAAACAAAGTGTGGATCCCATTCATTGTGACTAAAGACAAAAATAGATTTCCGTTCCTAATCTTCTGCATGGTAGATGTCTTCATTTTAATTTAGCTTTTCAATTTCAAACTTTGCGCCTTCTTTCCAAGTCGGGAGCTGACATTCCGCATTCGAACACCTGATCCCTTTATCAAATCTTGTGCAACGTTTTTTAACCATAGCAACCTCATCTAAATTTTCTACAGCAGCTTCAGAATTCACGGTTCAATAAAATAATTACGGGAAGTGTCTTCTGAACGGCCTTCAACCAGTTATGACACTGGCCAGGACATCACTCTTTCCGCGTGCAAAAATAGTATACACAAGACGGATGGCATCTAGCCACCCATCCATTGTTTCCCAGGTGTCTGCAACGAGATAGCGTGGTCCATGAATTGTTGCCCTTAGCCATGAGATGTGGGCATGCCAGAGCATTGTTCCCTTCTGCTGCACCAGCGTGAACTCGTATGTAAATGTCTATCCTGCTTGAATTGGGGCTTTGAGTGATGTATGCAGGTCCATCAGACCAACATATGCGATCACTCCATATATATGCGAGGATGCATACTCCGTCCCCATCTTCAGTTCTTTGCAAGTTGAAGGAGTCGATTTGGTATGAAACTGGGCACAAAACAAACATTTCTGGGCTCTGTTGCTAAGTGGGTAGCGCGCCTGCCCAAGTGGGTAGCGCGCACCAAGTGGGTAGCGCCCGTTCAATTTAACACAGGCCGTGGCGCTCAAGTGGGTAGCGCGCCCCAAGTGGGTAGCGCGCACCTCAAGTGGGTAGCGTGCACCTCTGCCAGCTCCAATTCTTCAGAGATTGCGCAATTTTCCAAACATCCAATTCCATTGTTGAATACTGTTGTGATCTTTATATTTCTTGTCATATTTTGTGGATACTAACTGCAACTGGCTTTGATCTTGTCTATTGCCCAAACCCATTCAATTTTTATAAACGGATTCAATTCTACAAGGTTCATCACTTGTTTGTTTCTGCTTCAAAACAGACGATGCTTTAACTTCTGAAGGCTGTGGCATTCTTTTCATAAAAAGTTCCCAAACAACATGAAGGCGAGAGCCATGAATCGGTTTATGTATTATTAGGTCGCATGGAACCATTCCACTTTTCAACTTCTCTAAATCCATACTTGAAGTATTTGTAGTAGCTAACCAGACTACCTTGTATTTAGGAATCTGTCCACCTCCATAAAACTTACTTAAAAGCATTGACATTTGTTCCAACAATCATGTTGATGTCCAACAAAACTAAAGATAAGTACCTACTCTGTCCATTTCTATTTGCTTGATAACCTCACCAATTGAACCACAACCAGCTGTAGGAGGTTGCTCAACACCATAATCAAGGCATGTATCACTAAAGTGATACTCTGGAGAAACCAACTCAAAAGAACTGGAAGATCTACAACTGTTGAAGAAAATATCATGTCCCAAGTTTTCAAGCATCGGAACAAGATCTTCCCATCAATGCCAAGACCCAAACCAGTTCCATCATTTATGGCATTTGGATGCAACACTCTATTTTGTTTGATTTCTTTGTCTCTGATTGCTGATGATGTTCTTTTTGTTTGTGCTTTTGCAGGGACAGGAGCTGCTGAAGCTGCTGCTACTGAAGAGCTGTAAAATGTGAAGCTTTTTGACCAACTATATATTTATTACAAAAACACATTTGATGATTTCTTGTTCAAAACAGGGTTTTGAAGAAGAATCAATCTCACATTATTGATGATGACATTCCTGAAATAAACACCTACTAAACCTTCCTCTAGCCTGCAGACGTTATTCGACATGTTTGAAGACTAATGATGAAGGACTGACTGGACTGTGTCTAACATTGGCTCCAATGGGGATGGCAGCTGCCGCTTCTTGGAGGTGCCAAGAACCGCAGAGCTTTGGGAAAGTAGACAGTGCCTCCATCCATTGGGCTATGGAATCATTATTCTGAAAAACACACTAAAGACTAATGACTCAACTTATTAACTGGAAAATCGGCTCGAACTTACTCGATGCAAACTGAAATGACTGAATTAAACAAAAAATTTCTGAAAAAGGGCAGCAGTCCATCAAGCTTTCAAAATCATGATGGCAACCACTTGCATACTGATGTGAATATACAATCATGTATAATTGGCTTTCCAATGCAACCAATCCAGCAAATGGCTGCATACCATATTTCTGCTTTTACTCTCCTCGAGCAGGCAGAATGATGAACCTGTAGGCAACTCAAAATAATCACTGAAACCAAAGCTTATGATAATGACCCAGGCAATATTTATCCTTTCTAATGCTTGCAGAAGAATGCTGAAGGGGTCTTGAAAATCCTGAAGCACTGGCTTATCTGGAGATCCAGCTGCAAAAATACAAGTATTTACTCCATCCTGATCTGAAAGGACAATTGATTTCTGAGGGATAGAAATGCACAGAGAGGTATCTGCCATCTGAGTGTTAGCTGTAGGTTCCTTGACCATGAGAAATTCTGACATATATTCCTCAACTTCATGATCTAGGTCATTCTTAAATAAAAAACAATCTTCAGGATTATCAAACATGACAGCCTTATCATCTTTGTGAAGGAAAAAATTATCTGTTTGCTGATCTACAAAACTGATTACAAGACAGTCATCTTTTTCAAAAGAGGAAGAAGTTTCACCAACACTTTCCTGACTATGTGTGCACTGCAAATCTGCTGTAGCTTGGGGTGTAACAAGACCTTTCAATAGCTGATCTATCTCATCTTCAGACAAAGGAGACAATGCTTTTTGTTTTCTTCTGCTTAAATAGTAATTATCTTCATATGACAGGGCATTCAAACTATCATTTATTACTGAGCTCTTGAAAGGAGATTTATCACTTACTTGCACAAAGATCTCATTCTATTTTTCATGAACATCTGAATCCAAAACTCTGTCTATGATTTCAACAGTAGAGCTCTCCTCTTCAGGATTCAGCACAACTGAATCTGGAACTGAAATAGCTGTCCTGATATTATCACATTCTGAAATTAGCACTGGACTTACTTGCATGCTGCTGTCTTCTGTGGGTAGATCTGAAATGACATTCTCCCTTTCATCATTTTCAGCCATATGATCTTCAACCTGCTGCAAAGTCTCCTGAGCATCTTGATAGGTATCCTTTAGGTTCTCTTCATGTTGCTGAAATGGTTTCTCGTACAGAGCCTCCATGATTTCTCCGTCCATGAAATCATTATTACCATAAAAATTCTCTAGATCTTCAATGAAATTATGTACATGACTACAATAGTTCTGAACTAAAATCAAGGATGGATATGATGCTTTATACTTTTCAAAGAACACGGTATGAAAATCCCTTAAACAGTAAATAGAAGCAGCTGGCAAACTTTCATACCATGATCGGGCTTCGTCTTCCAGAGTAGCCATAAACATTTTCATCAAACAGTATTCAGGAAAATTGATCTTTAATTTATGCACATGAATGTGAAATTTCACCAGATGAAGAGCAGCGTCATTACCTTCCTCATTTCTGAACATAGGCAAATTCTGAAGCCAATCCACCTTGGGCATCTTATTTGGAAAACCTGGGATGTGATCTCGGCTCATGGGAGCGTATCTTCTTGCAATCCGGTCCGTCAGCAGTGAGGTCGCCATGAAGCATTGATTTCTAGATTGTTCAGTGAATGAAGTTGCCGGTGAATGATTTCAGCCTTGCGGTGTTTGACTGCTGTTCACCATCAGCAATCGGATCTAAACTTTGTTATCCTTTACCGGGGAAGATCTTCCCCAATATGGTCGCCACTATGTTAGCGCTCAAATCTGCCACAGGCTGAAGAAGGCAAAACTCGAGGCAACATCAAACCAAGCTCAGACTCGTAGCTAGCCCTACGAGGACAGGAGAGGGCTCTCTCCGGGTCAAACTCAGTGAAATATGTCCAATAGGATCTGAGATGACCTAAATGAAACACTGATATTGATTTTAGGCTAGTAAATTGATAAGAAAGGGATTTAATAAATGATGGGGTTTTCTGGGCTGTGTGGGGCAAAGACAGCAAGAGCAGAGATTAAATGAAAAACACAAATTATCTCCTGAGGCAGGATAAGCATGAAGTTTAACAATCAAATTGGAATTATATGGAGTGAAAGACCGCTGCGAGGTTGACAAGGGCAATAGTTGAATCCTTATCAAACTGAAGAAAACATAGAAAATGAATACCTCCCAAGGCAGAGCAGTAAACTGGATTTCTTCCTTTCTCACTTAAAAGTATTCAACAGAAAATGATTATGAAATGAAATATAAAACATTACAAGCTACATATGAAACATAAGAAAAGACAAAATGCTAAATCCACACCACAAGAATCTCAAGAGTCAGAGCTGTATTTCTTCATTAAATCCCTATCAAAAACTGTACAATGAAACTCTGTTCTCTCTTCCACACACCTCTCAGAACTCTCTCCCGCCTTTACAAATTATTATTCAATACATTAAATAAACTATCCTAGGAGAAAACAGATTGACCCAAAACAAGGGCGCTGCTTCACCTGAAGTTACAAAAATAGAAACAGAGTCATCTCTTGTTCTAAAACAGAAGATCGTTCCCCTTAAAATCCTCTGATGGCCAATTCAAAGACACAAACTGGATCTTAGATCATTAACTGAAGTCTTAAATAGAAGATTGGTTCCTATTTTTCTGTTGTGGTCGATGTCTTCTTTCTAATTTTGGCTTTTGACCTTGACTGCCATGTTATATTTTCCATTTGAAATAAAAACCAATTTTTATAAACACAGCTCAATATATTTTTAATACCAGCAAATTTGGCATAACAAGATTCTCCTCATGCCAGCAAATGACAACTACGCGCCAATATTTCACCTTCGACAGATGATACTTTGACTTGGATTAACCATTCACCATACCAACTAAATCTGTTTTAGTCTTATGAAAACTAAACCACTGCTCCTTAAAGTCCTCTGCATACTTTGATTGCCACGCTACATTTACCCTTTGAAAATCTCTGCTGGCCAATAAAAAAAAACAAAGTGTGGATCCCATTCATTGTGACTAAAGACAAAAAAAGATTTCCGTTCCTAATCTTCTGCATGATAGATGTCTTCATTTTAATTTAGCTTTTCGATTTCAGACTTTGCGCCTTCTTTCCAAGTCGAGAGCTGACATTCCACATTCGAACACCTGATCCATTTATCAAATCTTGTGCAACGTTTTTTAACCATAGAAACCTCATCTAAATTTTCGACAGCAGCTTCAGAATTCATGGTTCAATAAAATAATTACGGGAAGTGTCTTCTAAACGGCCTTCAACCAATTATGACACCGTCCAGGACATCACTCTTTCCGCGTGCAAAAATAGTATACACAAGACGGATGGCATCTAGCCACCCATCCATTGTTTCCCAGGTGTCTGCAACGAGATAGCGTGGTCCATGAACTGTTGCCCTTAGCCATGAGATGCGGGCATGCCAGAGCATTGTTCCCTTCTGCTGCACCAGCGTGAACTCGTATGTAAATGTCTATCCTGCTTGAATTGGGGCTTTGAGTGATGTATGCAGGCCCATCAGACCAACATATGCGATCACTCCATAGATATGCGAGGATGCATACTCCGTCCCCATCTTCAGTTCTTTGCAAGTTGAAGGAGTCGATTTGGTATGAAACTGGGCACAAAAAAAACATTTACGGGCTCTGTTGCTAAGTGGGTAGCGCGCCTACCCAAGTGGGTAGCGCGCACCAAGTGGGTAGCGCCCGTTCAATTTAACACAGGCCGTGGCGCTCAAGTGGGTAGCGCGCACCTCAAGTGGGTAGCGCGCACCTCTGCCAGCTCCAATTCTTCAGAGATTGCGCAATTTGCCAAACATCCAATTCCATTGTTGACTACTGTTGTGATCTTTATATTTCTTGTCATATTTTGTGGATACTAACTGCAACTGGCTTTGATCTTGTCTATTGCCCAAACCCATTCCATTTTTATAAACGGATTCAATTCTGCAAGGTTCATCACTTGTTTGTTTCTGCTTCAAAACAGACGATGCTTTAACTTCTGAAGGCTGTGGCATTCTTTTCATAAAAAGTTCCCAAACAGCATGAAGGCGAGAGCCATGAATCGGTTTATGTATTATTAGGTCGCATGGAACCATTCCACTTTTCAACTTCTCTAAATCCATACTTGAAGTATTTGTAGTAGCTAACCAGACTACCTTGTATTTAGGAATCTGTCCACCTCCATAAAACTTACTTAAAAGCATTGACATTTGTTCCAACAATCATGTTGATGTCCAACAAAACTAAAGATAAGTACCTACTCTGTCCATTTCTATTTGCTTGATAACCTCACCAATTGAACCACAACCAGCTGTAGGAGGTTGCTCAACACCATAATCAAGGCATGTATCACTAAAGTGATACTCTGGAGAAACCAACTCAAAAGAACTGGAAGATCTACAATTGTTGAAGAAAATATCATGTCCCAAGTTTTCAAGCATCGGAACAAGATCTTCCCATCAATGCCAAGACCCAAACCAGTTCCATCATTTATGGCATTTGGATGCAACACTCTGTTTTGTTTGATTTCTTTGTCTCTGATTGCTGATGATGTTCTTTTTTTTTGTGCTTTTGCAGGGACAGGAGCTGCTGAAGCTGCTGCTACTGAAGAGCTGTAAAATGTGAATCTTTTTGACCAACTATATATTTATTACAAAAACAAATTTGATGATGACATTCCTGAAATAAACACCTACTGAACCTTCCTCTAGCCTGCAGACGTTATTCGACATGTTTGAAGACTAATGACGAAGGACTGACTGGACTGTGTCTAACACCAGGTCAACCTCAATTTCAGCAAGGTTATCCTTTTGTCCAGCATGGACAACCCTTTGTCCAAAAAAATCAGATATTTCTTCAGCTAAGCCAGCCTGGCCCTTAGGTACAACCTGGTCCCTAGGCACAACCCGATCCTCATGTATAACCTAGTCCTCAAGTACAACTTAGTCCTCAGGCACAACCTGGTCCTCAGGTACAACCTAACCAACCTCAGTAACCTCAAGGTACCTTCCAACAACCCCAAGGTCAGCCCTTGGGCTCACAAGGTAAACCATTGGGTTCCCAAGGTTACCTTTTAGGTTCTCTTGGTCAGCCACCAGGAAATCCATACCAAAAATTTTAGAAGCTGCAAAATCCATATGCTACGAACTATGGTGAAGCTGGACCTCAATGGTCTGCTACCTGTCAGAATCCGTTGTTGGGTCAACAACCGGGATATGGTCCAAATCCACAAGGTTGCATTCCTTGTGGACAGAATCCATATGGGAAAAACCCTTCAGGGTAGAACCCTTGGGAGTAGAATTTCTGCTAATATGATTGGAATCCACAAATGGGCATTTATCAAAGGCTGAACATCATACCTTTCAATCTACAATTTCCATTTCTCATGACATTGGAACTTCCTAATGTGTCAAGGCTGACCAATGATCCAATTCTTCAAAATCCCTATTGGATCCCTGTTCCAACCGAAATTATGAGTTTTTACCTTGAGTTTGAAGGGAAATTTTGGGAATAACCCCAGGCAATGTTATGACATACCATCTTTGGTGCTCCTCCAATTCCTGGGATGACGATTTCGTCCATCTATGTATTTTTCAAAGGACATTGACTGGTACTGCTATAGAGTGGTACATTGAACTTGCGCACATAAATTTTCAAGATTTCAACTCCTTAGCCATGAAATTCCTTACACATTTTTAGTTGCTTGTTCGTTATGAAACATGAACCCACTTCCTTACATCCTTAAAGAAATATACTACTATAAATATCTCCAATCATATTCATGAATGGAGAAGGTGATTTCGTTTGATAAAATTTGATATTCCTAATCAACTGTTGACAGAATGGTTCACCAAATCTTTTGTCAATCAGATCGCTAAGGATATTGCTATGGGGGTAACTGCCAAAGAATAGCAAGCCATTGCTTGTGCCCAATATCTTGATTTGGTTTACTCCCAATCTGGCACATTAAATGATCTTTTACCTGATGCTCCATGCCCAGACTCCAAGTCTACGACCTCGAAAGGCTCGGTGACACCATCGGTGGAAGACATCATTGGTTATGTTTCCCATACTTCCCAGAAGTCTTTTTCTGCTTCTAAGCAGAAATCGCCTTCTTTTTTGGATCTCGTTCCTCAGAATCCCCCAAATCCTGGAAAGACTTCAGCAGTCAATGTCGTTTAGTATTCTGAGGCTGATAAATCCTCTAAAGGAAAAAAGAAGGGTAAAGGGAAATATAAATCTGATGCCCCAAAATAGGATTCCCCAAAACCTCACATTGATGATGAAGCTAAACGTAAACCAAAGTATCCTTGTCTAATATGTGATGATGAGCATTACACCAAGGATTTTCCTTGACTATCTAAGGTGAGTCGACTATTGAAAGGAACTCAAGGGACTTCAACTATTCTTCAAGAACCATTTCCATCACAATAGACTCAAATGGTGGAACAACCCCAATCTTCCACCTCTTTTGGTTCTCAAGTATTCATGATGAATGGTAATACACCCATATTTATCGTTACCAGATCTAAATATTATTCGGAAACGTGTCAGTCGGTGGGGAAAGTAATTGTTGATGCTCCTAATCCTTCTCCCCTGCTCACTTATGGCCCTATTCATATTGAAAGTCCGAGTTCTGATCCTGTTGTATGACCACCTTCTAGAGGCATGCTCTGCAAGTCCTTGTATAATCCAAACGCCCACGCCACTCAACATTACAATATCATTGAGTATTTGACTTAGGCGTCATCTGATATGTTCACGCTAGAGGTAATTTAGATTTGTTTGTCATAATAGAAAGCATTTTTATCCTCTATTGGCAGAGTATATCCTTTTGATTCCACCATCATCACCTTTGATCTGGAAAATTTCATTCCACATCTCTCTCATCAAATTTATCTGATTATCCAAGTTGGTATTATTCGCAAGAATATCCATCGGGTAGTCGTGGAAGAAGGTGCATCCACTTGTATCATGTCTATTTCATGTTGGAAATCCATTGGTTGTACAACTCTTAACCAATCTCAAAAAACTTTGGAGGAGTTCGATGGAAGGGACTCACGTCCTCTTAGTATCCTCTCTAGCTTTCCTATCACGTTGGAAGGAGAAACATTCAACATCGAGGTTGAAGTCATTGATGCCAAACTCAACTATAATATTCTCCTTGGTTGCAGTTGGACTCACACCATGCTTTGTGTTTCGTCTACTCTCTTTTGTGTTCTTTGTTTCCCATACGAAGGAAAGATCATCATTGTTGATCAGTTGTCCTTTTTTTCTTCCATGACTTCTTTAGAAGGAAATGTTCCATATGTGGACCATACCACCACACCCTATGAGAGTGTGGGGGCAGGAATTTTCAAATATTCTTCCCTTATGGGTCTTTTTCCCCTTCCTCTACGGAACACTGCTCAGGTCAATATGATCTCCACTTCTTCTAAACCCTGTATCATCCCTTCGCCTAATCTAGTCGATTCGTTTGGTGATGTGATGTTGTTAAGTTTGGTAGAAGTCATATCGGCTTCGGCTAATCCTTCTAAACATGCTACTTCCGACATGTGTTTTGACGAATACACCCAATCTCCTTGGTATGATCCCCTGAATGAGACATTTCCATTCGACGAAAGTATCGTGGAAACTCTCTCTTGAGGAAACACCATGGAATGATATTCATTATCATTAGTTGTTTCTCCCGAGCCCTGAAGTAGTTTAGTTGTGTCTTGAAAATATCACTCCCCATGTTCCGCACGATTTGCTCCTGACACCGATGTCGGCTGATGACATTTTCTCCAAGTGGAACATGGGAAACATCACTGAGACAATGCCTTTCAAAATTTTTGAGAAAATTCTCATTCTAGTGACTTGATCTCTAGATGAGGTCAAGATATATACTCGTATCTTTCAATAATTCCGTGATTTTTTTGCATGGTCCTATGAGGAAATGCCTGGCATCAACCCAAGTATAGTGGTGCATGAAATACTGAATTACCCTGACGTGAAGCCTGTTCATCAGCGACTTTTCCCTGTGCATGTTAGAAAGGTTTCCACCATAAAGGGAGAAGTTGAAAAACTTATTAAGGTTGGATTTATTTATCCTATTCCCTTAATATATTGGGTGTCCGATATTGTCCTTGTCCATAAAAGGCAAGGTACCATTCGCATTTGTGTTGATTACCGAGATATCAATCGGGACTAACCGAAGGATAACTATCCCACTCCGTTTATTGACCAGATCATTGATGAATGCGCTGGGAGTGAGATATTCTCTTTTATGGATGGTTTTTCTAGTTACAACCATATTAGCATCTTGCTTACTTATTAACACAAGACTGCCTTTATCTATCCATGGGGAAAATTTGCATACAAAAATCTCCCTTTCGGTCTGAAGAACGTCGGTGCTACCTTTTAGCATGTGATGTCCTATTATTTCCATCACATTAAGTAGATCACACAACCTTACTTGGATGACCTCCCTACTCATTCAACTAAGCGTCGTGACCATCTTGCGCACCTTCGAGAGATTTTTCTATGCCGTCGACACTACAATATTCGTTTGAATCCACATAAATGTGTTTTCTGCGTTGAATCTGGCAGAATCCTTGGGTTTTTCATCTCTAAAGAAGGCATTCCTCTTGATCCCTTGAAAGTCAAGGCTGTCATTAATTTACCCCCTCCCTCCTCTTTATCTTAGCTGCAGAGTCTGTAAGGGAAAGCTAATTTCCTATGTCGTTTCGTTCCCAACTATGTGGAGCTTGCTAAGGGTTTTAAATGTTTACTGATACAGGGGATCCCCTTTCTATGGGATGAAATTTCCAAATGCTCCTTCGATGCTTTAAAGAACATTCTCATTAACGCTCCTTTACTACATCCCATGAATTATCATCGTGACTAATTCCTTTACTTAGCAGCTTCCTTTGGTACGATTTCTATGGTGCTCGTTCAGTACGATGAACATGTTATATACTACATCAGTCATAATCATATGGACACAGAGACTCGATATGCCCATGTTGAGAAACTAGCTTTGGATGCAATACATGTTTTTCAATTCTTTCAGCATTATATTCTCTTACGCACGAATATCATGATCTCCGACTGCAATCCTATGACTTACATTTTGACCTGCCAATTGCTGGGGGAAAATATTCAAAGTGGATTTTCATCTTACAAGAGTTTGATTTGGAATTCACTACTCCCAAATAAAAGAAATCATTGGTCTTCGCTGAATTGATATGCTCCCTTCCCTCTGCTTCCGCTCCATATGATCTAGATGAGTGCATTCCAAATGACACTCTCTTCCTAATCAACAATATCGATATGTGGTATGGTGATATCATTATGTATCTCCAAACCCAAACCTTTCGATCTGAGTTGGAAAAGTATAATTGTTGACGTATTTGGCACCATTCTCAACCATATCGTATCATTGGGGATACTTTATACCACGTCGATGTAGATTCAATTCTTTGCCATTGTTTGACTTTCAAGGAAGCTGAGAGAGTGCTCAACGACTACCACTCTGGGGCATGTGGTGGCCATATGTCTAGATATGCCACCACTCAAAAAATCCTTCGTGTTGGTTACTTCTGGCCTTCTATTTTCAAAGACTACATCCATTCCATCCGTAAATGTCATCCTTGCCAGATTTACTAGCGAAAGATGCACGCCCCACCCACACCCTTACACCTAGTTTTTACTGTCGGCCCATCTTCCAAATGGGGCATTGAATTTATGACATGTAATGCTCACTCGGCTAGGGAGCATGCTTATATCATTGTCGTTGTCAACTATTTCACTAAATGGGCCGAGGCGATGCCTACATATTCTGCTGACGATTAAACTGCAACTCAATTTCTCTTCAATCATGTTATCATTTGGTTCGGTGTTCCTCAAGCCATTGTCACCGACCATGGCTCTCATTTTAGCCATTGCATGATGGCTGAGTTGACTTCTCATTTGGGCTTGCGTCACGACAACTCAACTCCATTCTACCCTCAGGCCAACAACCAATTTGAAACGGTAAATAAGGTCTTAGTCACGATGATTCAATGCACTATTGGGATGAATAAGTCAAACAGAAATATCATTTTGTTTTCAGCTCTCTAGGCATACCAAACCTCAGCCAAGAATGCTACTAGATTCACTCCATTTTAGTTAGTATATGGGCTCGAAGAAACCTTGCTAATTGAATGTGAAATTCCTTCACTCAAATTAGCTGTCGAATTGCTTGCAAATACCTCGCCAGAAGAGGAGTGTCTCTTGTATCTAGAAAGGCTTGATGAAACTTGAAACTTTGCCGCTTTGGTTACCTAAGCACATAAGAAAAGGATCAAAGCCCATTTTGATTAGACAATCTCTTCGTGTGCCTTCTTTGAAGGGGACTTTGTCCTTCTCTATGACCAAGCACACGATAAGCTGGGGGTAGGAAAATTTGAACCCATGTGGCATGGGCCATACATTGTAAAACATGTTTTGCAGAAAGGGGCCTATGAGCTGATTGATTATGAAGGAAATCCTTTAGATAAACCCTAAAATGGGATTTATCTAAAGAAATATTATGCATGATTTTCTCATGTAATTACTCTTGTACATTAGTGTGATTTTCATTTTTGTATATTTTGGTTTGGTGTGCATTTGCAAGAAACTTTCCTTCTTATCTTGTGTTACTTGATTTGAAGATGTATTTGAATCCTATGTCGGTTTTGCTGATAGTACCTACCATAGTACTCGAAATCTATCTTCTGCGGCTTGGGTTATCTATGACCCTAACGGTGAGTTAGTAGATCTGCAAGGCATATGTTTAGGTCGTATAACCAATAATATTGTTGAATACAGTGCAGTTATTGATCTTCTATCCGAAGAAATATCTCTCGACATTAGAGAACTGGTTGTTAACCTAGTTTCACAGCTTGTTGTCCTACAGCTCAATGGGCACTATTTCGTCAGACACCCTCAAATTTTGAGAATGTATATGCATGTTCGTTTGTTAGAAATAAATTTTGATTACATTACATATCATCACATTCCATGACACATGAATACGTTAACAGATTCATTGGCTAATCATGTTCTAGATATACATTTGCGAAATTTATAATCATTATAACATGCATGGAAGAGGAAAACAACACACACACACACACACACACACACAGATATATATATATATATATCTGTATATATATATATATATATATGTGTGTGTGTGTGTGTGTGTGTGTGTGTGTGTGTATGTGTGTGTGTGTGTGTGTTATTTTCCTGTTCCATGCATGTTATAATGATTATAAATTTCGCAAATGTATATCTAGAACATGATTAGCCAATGAATCTGTTAACGTATTCATGTGTCATGGAATGTGATGATATGTAATGTAATCAAAATTTATTTCTAACAAACGAACATGTATATATATTCTCAAAATTTGAGGGTGTGTATATATATATATATATATATATATATATATATATATATATATATATATATATCGATTTCATTTGAAAATAGCGTTCAAAGTACATCATAACCCCAAAAAATAATATATGTTATGGTACATAGCAAGACTCACAGGTCTCGAAAAAACTATAACTGCAGAAATAAAACAAAACTAATCAGCGTGATGATCACGGTAGCAGGCTACTACTCGAATAATTCGATTCAACAGCTGGTGAATGTGATCGAATACACTAACAGTGTGTCGTTGGTACTGACGATGAATGTCCCCATTTGGGCATACTCCATAATCTCGGCAATCAGAGCATCCATGTTTCACGCAACCTCTTCTTTTGCACCTAATACTTCTACATAAGGAGCAGCCTCGAAGTCTCTCACCACCCTTATGACAATTGGTGACATCCGTGCTGGCCTCTGCGGTTCGACATCTGCGACACATAAAAGTTTCAATATCAGAACACACTCACACACACACAGACACACACACACACACACACACACAGAGATATATATATAAGAAAAAACATTTTTTTACCTCTGTCATCCTAGTGATCACCCACTGGAAGTGGCAAATCAGGGTCACCCCAGAAATCCATCCTGGAGTATGGCCAATATTCCACCACAATGAGCTGACGTCTCAACCATGTGAAGAAACAGGGTTTGAATGACATCTGTTATCCGCCTCCTCCATGAAGCATTAGCTCTACCCACCTCATCAGCCATGGCTCACGTGGTACCACTGCTGCTACCTCTGCCCCCTGGTATTAGAATGGTGGAACTCATTCCAGGAAGAATGCCATCAAGATGTACCTGTACCCGAACTGCTTCAGTTTACCATTTTTAAATATTTGAGCTTCATTTTCATATTATCTACCATGACCTCACACCAGTTGAAAATGGTGGGTGCCATACAATCTTCCGCAGTATGTAGTTTGGCCTTAGTTGCCTCATGCAACGCTTACATCCCACACACACGTGTAATGGTGTAAAAAACTACTTTGGGTGGTAGAATATCCACTATGCTTATGACAATATTTCCACTCAAAGATCTTGTTGCTTCGGATCGTACTCTCCCAATGGGCATGTCCATACTTTTGCCCATGATTCGGGATTCATTCATCTATGCTCTTGCCCCTCTACACAAGAGGCCAGTAATGAAGTAGATGTCTACCACTTCAATTTCAAGTTCCTGGTCACCAAGAATAAATCTCTCTTGGTTCGTATTCTAGAGTCTGGTCAAGTATTGTAATAGATCTGGTTGGGCTCTTATGCCAGAAGTCATGAAGAACTTGAGGATCCCACAGTTCCTCAATGTGGAAATAGAATCTCTATCCACTATGGCCGCTTGATCAACCTTGTAATGATCTCTTATTTCCATTTGATCACCATGATTAAATGCTCCTCCTTCCTACAAATGACGTTCACATGGTCTCTTATCAGTATTTGATGCTGAAAAAATGATTTCAGTTATCCTTTTTCAGAAAAATTTTGCACTCTGCGGGTGGTGCTGATTTAAAAAAAAAACAACGTTGATCGGCGACCAACCGTTTTAAAAACGACAATCTAGCACAATCTTGACATGGGATCCCTGCGCTGATCTATCACGACCATGAGTCTAAAATCACTCTCCCAAAATTTCAAATTTGTCATGAAAAAAAATAAAATGAGTATTGAAATGAACGGAAGGAGAGTACCTCTTACCTAGCATTGATGGTTCGTTGATTGACCTCCCGGATCTCCTACGATCTAATCCTGAAGAATTGAGATAAAAGAGGGTAAAAAAATTATTCTCAAGAATGTGATAGTGAAAAGTGAAATGTTTTTTACTTTCCCTATTTTTTATAAGTGCTTCAAGTCACTTTAGGGTTTTTTTTAATCATATTTTAATAATATTTTAATGCTTTTGCCTCGAAAACAGTTTATGGGTTTGTTCTTGTGTAGTGACAGGGTAAATTTCTTCATGAATTACATATTTACGAGTTCTAGTTTATCACTTTTTCAGACTCGATTAAAAATAAATGAAAAATTAAACCCCTTGGAGTCATCTTTCAACTCTCTTCTAACTCTCTAAATATGAAAATATTGTCGAGTTATTGTCGTTTTGAGCTCGTTAAAGTGCACGAAGCATCATTTACCCAGTATACGTTTATTCCTTTTTCCGGCTATTATAAATTATTTACGAAAAAGGAATACCTTAGTCAATCACGACTAAGAGGTTCTCTCACACTTTGTTTTCTACCTTTTCGGGTATGAGAGACTATTTAAAAAATGGGCTATCTAGAGTTTTCTTTTTTCCTCTTTTCAAACTCTCTAAATGTGAAAAGATGTCGAGTTCCACCTTTGTTGGACTCATTAAAATTTACTGACATTGGGTTTGTTATCATGATGACACCAAGTTCCTCCTTCCTAAGGCTTGTAAAATGTACTAGGATGGATTTATCTAAAGGAACAACTTATATAACAAGCATATGTTCTCCCCTTCAAGCTTGTATACAAAAATAATTGGGGTACTCGCCAGAAATGGTGGGGGAAAACGGAAGGTATTAATTAGTTGTGTTGGAAGTATGTTGCTCTTGAACATGAGACATCCTTTTTTTTGTGTTGGGATGGGGATATCCTCCATTCTGTTAGCCCCCCTATGAAATTCTTGACAAGCAAGCTGGGGGCTAGAGTTTTTTTGAGCCTTCAAGGGATGCCTTTTCCTTGAAAACCCATCACCCTTGAAGTCTCTAGGTGCTATGCCTAAAAAAATTTCCCCCTGCTGAGCCATTTCTCAAAGGGACGATTTTCCCCCTTATATCCCTGTAAAGGCCCTCATTTTAATCCCTTGCCCCCTTTGTCAAAGTCCCCTTGTTTCCTCTATCTCTCCTTCCAATCCCCAAAAATCCCCTTCAAACTCTACCCATGCCCCTGGTTTAGCCTGATTCGCTATTTATCTCCTATCGTTACCATTATAAGGCTTCAGAATGCATTAAAAAGGCTTTAAAACCCACTCCGAACCTTATATCAGGCCTAGCCCCTCTTCCGATAGCCCCGCGCCTTTTCCTCCATGTGATCCCGTGCTGAAACCACCCGCGAAGTCCAAAAGGCGCTTACCATTTGTTGTTCATCGGGCACGATGTCAGCCATCGATCTAGTTGAATCGGACGGTGATCGTGGCCCCGTAGCCCTCCGTGTTTTCCCCATTCATTCCCCTTGCAGGGCAATCGCCATTCGTTTAAAACGATGATCGACGTTTCAGATTCTCCCGCCTGTGGTCCCCGCCGCGCAATAGCCATAAAACAACCTGGTTTATCCTGCACCGCTTATGCGCGATGGGTGGTTTGTCCCGAGCACCCAGCGATTCCATTTTCCCTCCGACGCGTGTCCTTGTGTATGATTTCAAAACCGCCGTCCCCGCCCGTTAACTCCATCCATCGCGCGCTATTTTCTGGACACAGATGCCCAGCGAAATTTTCGTAGACCGTCCGATCTGGAGAAAGCCATCCAATGGTCGTCGCTCGTCCAAGATGCACGAAGTTTAATGTAATTGCACATGCGATAGCTCATGCCATGGCCCGTCGTCCGTCGTCCACCACCGTTGATCCCGCCACGATCGACGGTCCCGATTTGTTCACCCGCTGCGGACTTTTCCACCATCGCCTGGTTCTGCCATGTCATCTCCACGTGCACCCTCCGTACAGTCTCCCATTCCACTGCATATATTGATTATTTTTCGTGTTTTTAACGTTTTCCACGTATATTTTCTCTACAGACCGCCACCATCCACTAGAGCACGTTTCTCCATTCTTTCTGCAATTTTCTCCTCCGTATCGTCATCTGCACAATCGTGCTCATTATCCACATCATCCGCCACCCCATCCATTTTTTTCTTCACAGTTTTCATGTTTTGCAGGGTTGTAAATGATAAAGGACTGCCAGGACGCGCAGTCTCTGTTACAGCAACGGAGAAATCAAGGAAGATCATTTACAGGGGCAGAATTTATGAGCAAAGACCCGGGAAGGTGAAGACAGGACGTTCATTAAAGAGAACGAGGTTTAAAACTCTATGGAAAACCTTCTAGAGCCATTAAAGCTCGAGCTAACCTGACAAAAGAAGAGATAAAGCGGCAGAGTGTTTCAGTACAAAGCAAAGGAGATTAAGGCACGCTAATGAAGATCTTGAGCCTTAAATCAGTGGTTAAGAAGCAAAGCACTAGTTTGAAGACCCCGAGGATCGATCAAAGGATCCTGAGCACAAGTAAAAGGTAATATCAGGGTTTATTCATCAGCATAATGTTTTTCTTCGTCAAGTACAGGGCACCCATACAACTTTTATTATGCACCGTGTCCCTGAAGGAATTTCCACCCTAACAGCAGTTCAAAGCAATTAGAACATTTATGTAGCAAACTTCTCAGTGGTTCATTTGCCTTTTGTTTATTCACCACAAGTACAACACCGCAGCCGAAATATGTCAAAATCATATCCGAGAAGATCACTCTTTAACAAAAGAGGAGACAGAGATTAAACACTCAGCATTCAAACAGAATGGGCTTCGGCCCTCATTCTTTTCAAGGGTTTAATACGACATTTAGTGTTCACCTACCTCCTCAGTCGATCTTCTGTTCATCCTTTGCTATAAAACGCAGAAGGAAATTATTGTAAGGGTTGTTGATGAGATATCAGAGAAATGCAAGCATTTTCCTCTTGAGACAAGTTCTCTGTGTAATATTGTAAGATAGGCTGAGATTTGATGTATTCAGACTGAATGTTCAAGCTATGGGCAATGATGTACCTGATTGGTGTTGTTTTTAATATGACAATCATATTTCTTTGGATCCTGGTCTAAAGCAGCTGGTGATTTTTTCCTATCTCTGTGTTTGATTTCATTTCATTCCATTTCTACTGGCTTGCATCAGAAGTTTGGGATAAGATTTACCCTTGATAGGTACCTTATGTTGCTTCTCTCCCAGCCTTTTATGTTTTCTGCTTATATGTGTATCTGAATATTGATTTCAATTGATTTAACCAGTGTAGTGGATGTCATTGCCTGCTCTCTGATGTATGAATTGAAGAAATCTATGTTTAGATGTTCTTGCTAGGATTTAGTTGGATGAGTTGAGAACACTGGGAGGTCTAGAACCCTGTCTCTGCCTCACTAGGATATTTCCATCCCAATTAGGCCTTTCTAAGATCCCTTGTATTGCCTCTGATTTTTTCCAAGCAGGTATGGAGTTAAATGACCACTGACCTGATCTATAGACAGAATTGGATGGTTCTTCTCCTTTCATTTTCAATCCTTAATGTCCCATTTCAAATATCATCTTTAAGATCCAAATGCTCTGGATGACTAGCCCAACTGAAAGCTTGCACATTGAACACAAGTAAATCCTCTCTTGACTCCATTGCCTAATGGCCTTGATGTTCTCTGAGTTATCTACCTCTGCCTAATTTCCTCTTTGATCATCCTTGTCTTATATTGGACCCTTCTTTCCTTATTCCCAACAACCAAACATAAACAAACAAACAAACCCTGCGCATATAACTAGCCTAAAATCATAACTTAGAGCCTTAAAGACATACCCTTTGACTCATATAGAGAGATCCCTCTCTGGACCTAGGAGGGCTAGATCCTAAGGTCTGAAAGTGGTTCTATGTTGTCTCATATTTTGGTCTTGCCAACCTGGCCAAAACATGGGAACCCCAACACATTCGTCACTTTGCTTCCATGGGTTTGGGAAATATTTTTTTGCCTCTCATTCCATTACCATTTTTATCAATATGAACTCTGATTCCATTTGAGTCAAATATTGCCAAACTCGGAATCGTGTCGCCGATATGTTCAAGAGAATTTCCTTCTACATCTTATTCATTGCCTGGTTCTCTAATCAATTTCGTTATTATCTTATTGCTTTAATCTCATGTCGATGATGTGGGATACATGATGGCCCTCCTTCGACAGATCGCTTCCTGTCGACTTCAGCTCATTATCCATGAAGTTGATCTAGAGATCCCTTTTCCAGTACCTTAGAGCCGACATGTCATAATGGTAGGTTGTTCACATCCAAAGATAGGCTTACATCATTGGCCTTCGATCAGATTATTTCATGAGTGTTTGACATTAACTCATTTATTCGCATCTCATGGATTGTATTTCTAGTACCTTGAGGAAGATTGTCATTATTGGTGGTTCTCTCGTGCCTATTAACAATTTACATCATTGGCTGGTAATCGGGAAATTTTATCGCATGTTCAAATTCAACTCATTTATTCACATGCCTATATCTGTACTTGGTTGGGTCATGATGGAGTGCAATACGATGGGTTTTGTCTGATAAATCCTGGGCTACGAGGCAATATCTTATTCATGATTGTACACATGACTCTTTCATTTGGATGGATGTGACCATTCCTTGAGTCTATATCTGTGATCCTCTTTATTTGGATGGCTGCAACCATACCTTGGATCCTATTTAATGATCTATTTTATGGATGGTTTCATTTATACCTCATATCATGTGATTATCTCAGATATTTTAGTTATGTATATGTGTGCTTGTTTGCACAGGTTTTCCGATGACAACAGATTGGTCCTGGCACGTATTCGTAAAGCATTTCACCCCTCACTCTCATTCAACCTTCATGCTTTAGGGGGCATCTGTTACACAACCATTTGTCACTGTCCTTGTTCTCCCCATTCCTAATCCTACAGATCTTAAACAGTGACCCCTGTGTTTATTTTCCATCATGAAAATGTGCCATTATATCCCTTTCAGTATAATGAGAAAACTCTCTATTGACCATTCATGAAGCAGCTCCTTGAAAACATGGCTATCTAGAGTGGTGTGCCCTCTGCGTGTCTTTCTCACACTGATAAATATTTTTTGGTCTAGGGCGACCCCAATCAACACTAGAATGAGAATCATGCTTGCACCGATCCTCTTCTGGATTTTTTTTTTTAAATGGAAGTGAATTTTCAAGATCTAGAAGCTTCGTGGCGGAGAGCTAGTTGTTTGTTCCTGAGGATAGAGTCGAGCTTCTCCCTTTGGGCTTCTTGTTCCTAAAAAAGTGGAACCACCCAAAGGGATAACCCATTTCTCCACCTTCAGTGGATCCATGCTCCCTCTTCCCTTACTATAAAATGGAATTCCTCCCATAGCTCTGCTAGCTAAAATAGAGATAGAAGAACATTAGAGAGATTTTTGTTGCTATAGGTATCGAGTGAGAATTGAGACCTTTTTCCCTTCACATATAGTTGAAAGAGCGCTTTGGAGACGTGCCTGGATCAGGACCCGTCGAAGGAGAGCTGCGACATCAAGGTGCAGGTTGTAACTCCCCCTCTCTATTTTGATATAATACAATTGATTGATGCTTTCCATTCTCATCTTTAATATATGATTGGATTCTTAGTTTTCCTTGATCAACTAGGTAGGCTGTATATGCAAGATATATTGTTGGCCTTTCATGTTTGTTCATTGTTTGATCCCTTATGCAGATAACCGAATGTCGGCGATGACGAGGGCTCGATTACGGAATGCAAAGGATCAAAGGATTGAAGTGAAGAATAGCATCATATTGAGGTAGGTGATCTACTAACGATCTGCATGCATTTACAATCTATGAAAGTTGGATTTTAATTGTTCCTTGTTGTTACTAGACCCATCCTAGGGCTAAAGGGATCGTATCTGTCCACAGAGAGGATTTTCCTGCATAACAATATGTCCATTAATGCTTTGATAAAATTATATTCTAATACATCACATAAGTAAAAGATCATGGGTAAATATGGTAGCTAATAGACCTGGGTCAATGAGAAGGTGTAATGACAAGTGATGAAGCAAAAGTCCGTTGTTGATATTGGAAATAAGATTTTTCTGAAGTTTCTTGAAATTTATCCACCAAGCCTTTATGTTTGTAGAAATTAGAATCGACTTCACTATCAACCTCGAAATAAGAAGACTCAGAAAATGGTACAAAGGTCTCAAAATAAATAGGATCAAAAATAGTTTCTAAAAGAAAGGTTTCAGACTTAGACCTGAACAAATATGTTCCAAACAATGAATTATAGGATGAATCTTCTGAAGAAAATGTCGTAGGCAAGGAATTTAATTTGACAAGTCGAGGAATAGCTCTTCCAGCTTTCTGAGACTTGATTTTCTTCTTTCTTAAAATAATTTCAAGTTCATTTACAATTAGTGAGGTATTTGGGTATGGATTTTACCTAATATGTATTTTACGAGACAAATTAGATAATAATTTGGACTTTGGCTCAAATTTAAGAACTCAACTTGCTTCGAATGCTAGAAATTGTCTCTCATAAGTCTAGCCTTCAGAGGACTAAATAAATTTTCGTAGGGAAAGTTTTACAATCACTCCTTGACAACGACACCAGGAATGTTATCACTCCCCCAAACTTCCCAAGGCTAAGAGTGGGAGTGAAGGAAGGTAACCACAGACCAACCTTTAGGTCAGGTAGCTAGCCCTACCAAGACCAGAGAGGGCTCTTTCAATGTCACTTTGTAGTCAATTGAATGACTGAATATTTAATGATCTTAGGCTAGGTATATAATATCAGTAAATAGGGAATTTTGTTTGGTGTTTCTATGTTGGATAGGAATGAAAGTTAGGAGACTAGGTCTCAAATTTGAGGTCTCAATTCAAGATCAATTTGCAGAGAATATGAATGAGGCTATATATGTAGCTTGAAGGAATGTTTGGTTTTTCATTGTATATAGGATGAAATGATGGAAAATCTGAATGAGCACTAAGGTGAATTAATTCATTTAGAAGAACATAACATATAATGTAAAATCTTGTTAAAACAGAGCATGAAAAGGCATTTTTTTTTCTTATAAACTGACAAGATAAACACATAGAAGCATGTATATGAAAGAGGAAACCATATTATTCAACATGATAAGATGAAGATACAGAGAAATAAAAAATACTCCAATTCATACCACATGATTCTCAACACAATTTCTGCAACATTGTCTTTGATTTCATTCCAGAAGGCTTTTACAATAGCTCCAATGCAAGAAAAAACTATCTAACCCAAGAAAAGACTAAAATGGGTCTACTTATAGAAAATATGCACCATGACACTTCATAGGGTCAAAATCCCATCCATAGTGCATCATAAATACATGAGATGAGTCACTTCGTATAATTTAGGGAGGTTAGAAACCATTCCCTCAAATTCAGTTATAGACTAAGAGTGTGTGTCCCCCACATTAAATTACATGTCTCCTCATGATAAGAGGAAAAAACAAAATCAATTACTTCACTGCCAAATCAAAGGAAAACAAACCTCAAAATTCTAAATTTTTCTAGGCTTGACAAGTGTCCTGAGGAATCCTATGCAGATGTGTAATAAATTTTGCAGATGCATAACAGACTGTTATAGATGTGTAACACTTTTTTGCAGCTGATTTTGAGGGAATTTTAGGACTCAAAATTCACATATGAAAGATAGGTCAACTAGCCCTGTGTGTCTAGTTTCTAAAAAATCTTGAATTTTGAAAAATGACCCATGGGAAGGCCTCCAAACGTTGATTCTCCCAAAGTTACTCCATATGCGTAACATACTACCAAAAATACTAGCAAAAGCACAAAAATCTGGTGGTTTTTTGGCTTTTTCTTCCAAACTAGAGCTTGTCATGCAACAAGGTTTCCTGATTTTTTATGTACTCATCAAAATACATCCAAATATGTAAGCCATTCATCATTTGGATGCCCTAGTAAAAGGCGTAACAACTTGGTGCTACACATATGTCAAGGTTGAATTTCCAGTTTAGTGCAAAAATTACTAAAATTACCAAAATTGCTCAAAACTTCTCCAAATTTGTTTTGTGGAATATGTGGATGATGTGATAAATAGCCAATGAAGCTTTAGCCAAAAAATATAAACCATTCTTCTCCTTTAGCTTCAGTTGAGCCTCTTTCAGCTTCTTTTTCACTTAGATGTCATTTTTGGGATTCAACTGCACTAAGTCATTCATCTATTACCATTTGCATGAGAGGTAGTCATAACTAAATAATTTCTCATGATTTTTGAATAGTCCACTTAGCACTCATTGCATATGGTGATGTTCACAGGGATGAAGAAGTGGGGTTGGAACTAGTGAAATGAATCACATAGTGTCAATCATCAGTTCCAGGGCTTGCACTTGTTAACCATTTATGAAATTTTGTTACTGGTACAATAATGATTGGCCATGTGCCTCTGGATGTTGTTGTCTCTTTTGGATATTTTCAAAAGCTTTCCCAAATTTTCATTCACCCTTCCTAATTACATTTCTTTCTCTTGATTGATCTCCATAGCTATGAGCTCATCAAAGGTCAATTTTTCAGGTGCATGAGATGACTGTCTTTCTAGATCCAGTGCCTTCTTAAGGCCTCTTGCCTTTGGCCTTCTTGGTTTTGTTTCAAGTTCAATGTCCTGCATTTGATCAACATCTATTAATTTATTTCCTTTACCTTTATCTGTCTCTAGTTTTGCCTTAGGTTTACTTTGTATCAGCTGCTTCACCTTCAGTTTCCAATTTTCTTGTTGTAGAAAAGTAATTTGAGAATTTTCAATGGATAAATATTTGTTAATTCTGTTATTTCCTAATCATTCTCCATAATGATCTCCTCAACTGATTTGACATCAACCTTCTCCGCCATCTCAAAATCTAAGGGCACCTATTCATCATGTTGATGCAATGGTGAGTCAGTCTAATGCATGAGTAGTTGTTATTCTATCTCGCTTTTGTCGGCTATGGTATCAATTGCAGATACACTTTTGATGAATTTGTGAGAAAATACATGTCTCTTTCCCTTCTCATAGGTGTGAGTGAACTCAACAGCCATAGGAGCCTTTGAAATTTGATTTTCATGCTGGAAGATCCAACCTCCAATGGCTCTGTCGATATTGATGGTGATGGTGTGCTATGCATGACATGAGGACTAGTGGTGGGCATTGTTTCTACTTTTTCCATGAAGGTTTCGCAAGTCATGTTGATGGCTGAGAGATTATGAAAAAAAATGAGTTTGACTAGACCATGGTGAAAAATAATTGGGTGATGATCTTTGTTTCTGCTCTGAACCTTCTCATTCATTCTAACCAAAATTTTTTACAAGTAATGTGGCAAGTCAAGTGGTTTAGTAGAGGTAAAGTGCATCAATAATCGGATATGGTACCTGAACAACCTGGAGAAAATTCCTTCACATTTGAAATATTTCATAATTAACCTCATCAAAGGATCATATATGTGAAGAAGGTGCCTGAAAGGGAAGATGTACTTAGGGTTCTCTCTAGCATGAGGTTTGGGAACAATTTTTAATCTTCAAGGTTTATATCCATGCCCTAAAACCACTTTTGTCCATGACTAGGTATACTTGTTGTTGAAGAAATGAGATCTGATGATAAGTTGAACTCTACACCTGCAATTATGACCTTTCCCTTACTAAAACTTGTAGAAAATAAGCTAGTCAATTGGAGATGACAACCTTCTTCCATGATTTTCTCACAGAATCTCAAACATCCATTCCTCTCAAAGTGTCCTTTGCAAAAAGGTGAAGCATTCACTTATTGCAAGATGGAGAGCTCAAATCTAATGTGACACCCTCCTTTGTGGATTCTATTTTCACTTTCCATAATGTATATCAAAAGGATGAAACCCTAGGTGTTTAGATGTAGTGGATTTGTGGACTATGAATTTGGAAAAATAGAGGACAGGGAAAGGGTAAGTTTGGAGGATGAAATGAAGGGTAGTGAAGCCAAGAAAAATTCCCAAAAAAATTCAGGATGTAGGGTTGTGTATTGGCTTCAAAATACAGGTGAAATTTGGTGAAATTGATGTAAAAAAGGTGATCAAATTAGGAAAACACAGGGATTTCCTAATTTTGTAATTGAAAAATAGTATGAAATTAGGGTTTGATAGAAATGAAATGTAGTGAGACTTTGAATGGTAGGGATTGATATAATATAGTATGGGGAAGATGTATGAGGGTATTAGATGGTAGGGTTAGGATTTAGTTCACTAAAATCATCCAATGATAAACATAAGTGAAAATGTAGTGGAAAAGGACGTAAGCAAGAAAACCAACATAGTGCTTGATATTTTTGACTTGAGGAAGATATGTGGTGCTTACTTACTGTTGTAGAAACAATAGAAACTGATGACAATGACCTTGGAGTTTGGAGGAATGATTTGGGAGACAAAATACCAAAAACGCAGACCCTTCCCAAATGTGTAACACACTTTCCAAATGAGTAAAAAAACACTGCAAATGGGTAACAAAACACTGCATATGCGCCAGGCGTGGGGATGAGGGTGGAGGGGAGCACGGGAGAATGGAATAGTAAGCAGGAGTTGGATCAGGCAGGAGGAGATGTGTGGCAGTAGGGGAGTGGAGGAATGTACGGGGGAGAAATGGTGGTAAAGGAGGGTGGTTTGGTGGATTGAGATGGGGGCATGCGAAACGAGGAAAGGCTGACATGTCGGCGTGGGACCAGCGGAAGGAAACCGCCATTTTGGATCACCATGCCGGTAAAGGTAGGATGGTGAGGGGGGGCTGAAAAGGCTTAGTGATCGTTGATCTGTCGAAGGAAATATCTAGTGGTTGGGAGGAGCTTGAGGTTTAACCACACACGGAAAAACTTTTTTTTGTTTTCAAACTTTTATGACATGAGCAGGGAAATTTGGGTAAAATGCATAATGCCTCCAAACTTTGGATAGGGACATAATAAAATAAAAAATTAGGCTATTAGTGCATTTTTATAATGTTTCTAAAACTTTTGGATAAAATGCACTTTCAACCCTTTTTGTAACAATTTGACAATGAAAAAAGTTTTGAAATAAGACTAAGGGTCTTACTTTATCCGCCTAACTATGTTTACTCCCTTTAAAAGACTGATTTGATGAAAATGAAGCCTTGTTTGCCCTCTTTGGTGACATTTTTGGACTTTTTAGTGGCAAGGCAAGGACATGTAGATACAGATTTAGATGAAGATGGAATGACTGATCTAAGACTCTAACATTAGGGGAATTTTGAGGTCTAAAATGGGCCTCCTAAGAAAAATGTACAACAAAATTAAACTTTATAACAACCAATAGGATTCAAGATGATGATGTCAACCATGGGGGATGATTTACCATTTTTTAAATAAAGGGTAAAAATATTAAAAAATAATAAAATAATAAAACTACTTTTTCAACTCGTATTTTCAACTTATCTCCCAAAATTTTTACTCAAATTTCAAGTGGGAGTACTCGTTGGATGCAAAATTTAATTCCTCATCCAAGGAGTACCCATGTTGCATACTTTCGATGAACTCTACTACACGAAAAATGAGAAATACATAAAAAAAAAAAACGTGACTGTAATCACGTTTTTTTATGTATTTCTCATTTTTCGTGTAGTAGGACCCATCGAAAGTATGCAACATGGGTACTCCTTGGATGAGGAATTAAATTTCGCATCGAATGAGTACTCCCGCTCGAAATTTGAGTAAAAAATTTTGGAGATAAGTTGAAAATATGAGTTGAAAAAGTAGTTTTTTCATTTTTCCCTCTAAAATTTGATGATGTCATTAAATCTTATTTGATTTTTTCCACTATTATTTTATAATTTCCTTAGGAGGCCCATTTTAGACCTCAAAATTCCCCTAATGATGACAATGAGTGACATGACCTCTAGGTTGATGATGGCCATGGATGGAATGAATGGAGCAACATTTCTGACCTAGACCATATGTAGTGACTAAAATTTATTTGAAAACTTGTTTGAAAAGACAAATTTTTTTACCTAGGACTACTAGAAAATAAATTGAAAGAGCATGTTTGATCACTGGACATATTGACACTAACACCACGTAATATTTTTGGCTTCGTGGTTCCATGCCTGTCTTGAATGAGGAAAGTGTTAGCTTAAATAAAATGTGTTGGGAAAACTTAACAAAGTATTTGCTAATTCATGCATTGGTAAGTATTTGTATTATTAGTTGTGTGGCCCATGGTCAAAACCTATGGGATCTCATTATGGCCTTTTTTTGAAACAAAATTTAATTTTAAATTAAACTCGGTTTGATGCCCATATGACTACATCGTTACGTTGGGTTTCAAATATAAATAAAACCATATAAAATCCAGAAATCCATAACCATACATATGAATTCATGGAGATTCAATGCGTGTTTCAAGGCCACTTGGGTTAGTTGGTGATTCCCATGGAACCCTCCTATTGGGCCATATGGCATCCTTCTATTGGTCCATCATCTACCATCTCAACCATGGACTAGGTGCCATGTGTTAAGTCTTGAACCTGCCACTTGTCCACTATGTCAATGCCATGTGCGGAGATATCATGCTGCTATTTTAGATTCTATGGGTCCCACCAACTTATCACTATACCTAATGATTGGATTACCACATGTCATATGTGGCTAGTGATGTGGCATAATATTGAATTTGAATTTATTAATTTTTTGGTTTAAAATTCAGATGAGCATAACTTCCTCATACAAAATTAGAGTGATATTTCATTTACAATGTTAGAATCAACTTGCTGAGCTATATGACTTGATGTTGTTTCCATCAACTTTTGAGAACTTTATTTTTGAGGTTTTCTGTAGTCACCTAGATCATTCCTCCCCACTAAAGGACTTTTGGATCCCAGAATTTTACATCATGATATCAAGAATGTTTCTTTGACTTACAATAGAAGACACAATATTTTCTACGTAGAAAAGGCCTAAATTATCATTATGTGGCATTCATAATGATTTTATATATTTCCTCACTTTTACAAGCCTTTTTTCCCACCTATGGGTTCATTAAAAAGAAACATGTGATTTGCAATGATGGCCACTTATCAAATAACTCTACAAGATGATTCACCCTTTCAATCATCAAGGAAAACATTCTTTCCCTTTCAATTTGTTTCTTTAGTTGGCCTTCCTCCTATAACTAACTTGTTTCATGGGCTAATTCAATGGCTATTTCCTTTGCAACCCTCTTATCCTTATTAGGACATAACTCTGGAGGGAGTGTCCAACATGTGGCTTCCTAATGTACACCATTGTTGCAATGGGTGCAGTAGCCTTTATTCCTCCAAGTTTTCTTGCCCTTTCTTTTCTCCTAATGTGGAGAAGGTTCTTCATGACTTGGCTTATTCCTCGTTGCCATAAATTTCCTATACAACGCCATTATTTTCCAACACTTGGTAGCAACATGGTTATTCAAACCATAAAATGTACACAATTTTCTATGCCATAAGTTTTGTTCCTCATTACCAATTTTCTTGTAATCAAAATGAACATTAGAATAGTGATACTTTGTATACCTTTCTTGGTTTTCTGTGGTGCAAGCCTAGCGACGAGAGCTTGCCTTATATATTTATTTTAAATTCTCACTATGATTGGAATGTTGTGATGTGCTCTCATCATCTTGAACTGACACATACTTGTCACTATAAGACTCTCCTGTCTCTATGGGTTTGGAGTGTCTTTCATCGACGGTCCTAGAACTTTCTCCAACTTCCTCTCCAGCATAGCCTAGTCTTTCATATTGATATATTTCCACAACTTGAATGGCATTCATAATACCTTGGAAATTAATTCCTAGGCCATTTACTTCATATCCTATCTTATTGATTAGCTTCGAACCAATTCCTATAGTGTGATTTTCAAAATCACCAAAATAATCATCAAGAAATGAAGAAATTTCCGCAGTGGGAATTATTCACCTCCATTCCTATTTTTGACACTTTCTCCTCTCCTATTACCCAAATTTGGAAGATGTTGAAGTAGAATATTCTAGGAAACCACCTTGGTTTCCTGATACATAAGAGGTATCATCAAATGTGCATACATCCATATCTTCATAAAAGGAACCATGATTGTTATATATGTCATGACAACAACTTGGCCTAATATTGGAGGGACATTGTGCCTCCTTTGTACGAGAATATTCTCCAACTTACTTCTCTGAAGCCTGCTCCAACATGAGACTCAACTTATGCTTCTCTTCATCTCCTTCTCGCAACATCCTCTTCATCTCAGCATCATTTTCAATAAGTCATTGGTTAATCACTTTGAGCTCTCGAAGCCTTTCTCGCTTCAATCCTTCACCCATATGTGATTCAAAACCTACAAGATTTTTTCAATCCTACTCTGATACCAAACTTGATCTGATATGGGGTTAGCCTTGTCACAAACTTGATATGGATTTGTCCCACTTAAAATAATTAGATTTATAGGACCATTTTAATTAAAATTGATTTCATTTGAAGTCTTAAATATAATTTAGATATAATCATCATTTAACTGTTAATTTTCTCTCTTTATCCTCAGTTAATGCATCTCAACATAATTTTGGAATGTAGAAAAACATGCATAATAAGTAAGAGACAAGATACCAAATACATAAGTGAAGATATCACCAAGTTGGTAACAAATTTCACCTAGTGTGGGATACATCTCTAGGCTCTTGAATCCATGAACCACTTCATTCTCTTCTTCAAAGATACTTTCCTTTACAAAGGTTTGAACCCACATCATCAAGTGGCAGTAGAATTCCAATAATAGTGGTAGTATCAAAGATATGCTCTCATACACAATATTGAGAGTTGATTCTCATAAGAATATGGCAATGTCTCTCTTACAAAGAGATGATATCCTTTGAATGTGATTATCTCTAACAAGCACGTGTCATAAAATAGACTCTCTCACATAAAGTGGAAATATTTCCTCTTAAATTCGTTTTTCAAATTCAAATCATACTCATCATCCTCATACTAGTCTCACAATTCTAATTCCAATGACTGTAATATGAATTATTTCTGATGAAGTGTTAAACTGGCCTTTTTTAGCACTGTACCACCTCAGTTTTGCGTGTAAAGGCTCAAATGATGAATTCCATGCAATGATTCAGATATTTTTTTCCTTGTTGCAACATACAAATATCATGAGAACTTGAAACTTACATTCATCCTTTCGCAATATCCAAAAAGAGACAATAATGATAAATACATAAATCTTACTTTGGTTCTCGTTCCAAGGTGATAACAATGTTTCTCAAAACACATCACCAACATGTTCATCTCATTACTGTATTAATTTTTAATCTATACTTGACCCCCCTCTAAAGAGTGTAACTTTGTCTCGTTAAGCATTCCAAAAGGTCACTATCAAATGTGTGCTCCAACCACAAGATTTTTATTTTGCTACTCAAAATGAAACATACTCCATACTAGTAGCTATATCTTGGAATTCTGCAACTTTAGAGTATAAATAAGACCACCTTCTGACATGTGTAAGGTTTCCTCAACTATCATGCCAAACATTAATGAAACTATGGATTTCTATCATGATCCCTTAGATTTGTTTCTCAAATCTCCATTTTTACTTCACCATTGAATTCCTTGTCAAATTCTGAGTAAAATGAGTATAAACTCAGCTAGGTTCTGATGCTGTCAATTCTGGGCTCCTAAGGAATATTCAAGATGCCATAAGAATATTCTAGGAGTATTCCCCTAGAATATTCCCTAGGAATATTCTCTAAAATATTTTATAGAATATTCCCCTCAGAATCAGTGCCCTAGGCATGGTTTCTCTATGTCTTGGTTCCATTTTTTCATTTTTCCAACCTCTATGGTTCCGTGCCTCTCTCAAATGAGAAAATTATTGGTTTATATAAAATGTGTTGGGAAAACTTACCAAGTATTGCCCAATAGGAACATTGGAAAGTGTTTATATTATTAGGTGGGTGCCCCAATGTCAAATGTTACAGGCTCCCACTAAAGTTGTTTATTGAGATAAAATTTTAAAACTAAAATTGGTTTGATGCCCACATGACTATATGGTTATGTTGTGTTTCAAATATACGAATAAAACCACATAAAATACAGAAATCCATAACCATATATATGAATTCATGGATATTTGGTGCTCTTTTCAAGGCTACTTCGCATAATTGGTGGTGCCACGTGGCACCCTCCTATTGGGCTAGGTGGCAACCTTCCATTGGCCCATAAACTACCACCTCAACCATGGACTTGGTGCCATGTGTCAAGATTGAACCTGTCATTTGACCACTGCGTTAGTGCCAAATGTTGAGACCTCGTGCTACCATGTCAAACTTTGTGGGTCCCACCAACTGCTGAATATAACTCCTCACTGGGTTACCACGTGTCATCTGTATGGTCTACCACGTGGTAGAAGGTTGAATTTGAGTTTTGTTGTTGTTTGGTCCAAACTTCACAGGAACATAACTTCCTCATACATAATCATTTTGAGTTGTATTTTGCACCATTAGAATTAGCTCCCTTAGCTCTACGACTTGATACTATTTCCATCAAATTTTGAGCACTTTTATTTTTGAGGTTTTCTGGAGCCACGTGGATCATTCCTCCCCATGGAAATAACTTTGGACCCAAAAATTTTATAGCATGATATCAAACATGTTTCTTTGATCATACAACATAACTCACACTCTTTTCTTCCTAGAAAAGGCCTAAAATATCACTATGTTGCATTCATAAGTGATGTTATACATTTCATTGATTTTACAAGATTCTTACCACCTATGGGGTATTTAAAAAGAAAAATGTGATTTAAAATGATGTCCACTTATCAAATAGCTCGACGAGATGATTCACCCTTTCATTGATAAAGGAACAAATTCTATCCCTTTCAAGTTTTTTTTGTCGTTTTCCTTCTTCCTATAGTTGACGTGCTTCATTAGTTGGTTCCTTAATCCTCTTATCCTTCTTGGGACGCAATTATAGATGGAGTTTCCAACATGTGGCTTCCTGATTTACACCCTTGTTGCAATGTTTTAAATAGCCTTTCTTTCTCCAAGTTTTATTTCCCTTCCTTTTCTCCTGATGTGGAGAAGGGTATTCATGACTTGGATTATTCCTCGTTTCCAAAACTTTGTTGTACAACACCATTATTTTCCAACACTTGGCAATAGCATGGTTATTCAAACCACAAAATGTACTTTATTTTCTATGCCATAATTTTTTCTCATCATTACCAATTTGCATGTAATAAAGATGAACATTAGAATACTAAGACTTTTTATACCTTTCTTTATTGTCTTTAGTGCAAGCTTGGCAAGGAGAGCTTGCCTTAGCTCTTTATTTTAAATTCTCACTATCACTATAATGTTGTGATGTGCTCTAAACATCCTACATTGAATCATACCTATCGCTAGAAGACACTCCTGTCTATATGGGTTTGGAGTGTCTTTAATCGATGGTCTTGTAACTTTCTCTAACTTCATCTTTGATATAGATTAGTCCTACATATTGAGGTATTTCCATCACTTGGATGGGATTCACAATGACCTAACGATTAAATCCTAGGCCCTTCCCTTCATATCCCATCCTATTCATTACCTACGAACCAATTCCTATAGTATTACTTTCAAAATAACCAAAATCATCATCATGAAATGAAATAATTGAACAAGGAGAATTTGTTTCCTCCATTCCTATTTCTGACACTTGGTCCTCTTCTGTGAGTTTGACCAATTCCTCTAGTTTCCCTTCTTTGGATGATGTTGAAGTCAAAGCTTCTAGGAAACCACCTTGGTTACCCAGTACATAGGAGGTATCACTTTATGTTCATACATTCATATCTTCATAACAAGAACCATCATTGATATATGACCTGTCATGGTCACTAGTTGGCCTAATCATGGAGGAAATATTTTCCTCCTCTATAGTGGATCATACTAACTTTTTCCTTTGCAACTTGCTCCAACACGAGTCTCAAATTTTGATTCTCTTCCTCTACATCTTGCAGCATCCTCTTCTAGAATGCATTGATTTATCACTTCGATCTCTTGAAGCCTAGATTTCTTCAATACTTTTCCCATATTTGATTCAACACCTATAATCTTTTGGAAATCTTGCTCTAATACCAGAATTGATCTTATTCGAAGTGAAATTTGATACAAACTTATCTGGATTTGGCTCACTTAAAAGGATTATATTTATATGACCATTTTAATTGAACTTAATTTCATTTGAAGGATTGAATCCATTTTGAATTAAAAGATCATTTAACTATTATTTTTCCCTTTTGATAACCACTTAATTCATCTCAACATAATTTTGGAATGTAGAAAAGCTTGCACAATAAATAAGAGACAAGATACCAAATACATAAGGCAATATATCACGTAGTTGGTAGCAGAGTTCACTCGGTGTGGGCTATGTCTTTTTGCTCACGAATCCATGAACTGATTGATTCTCTTCTTTGAAGATACTCTTCTTTACAAAGGGTTGAATTCCCACATCATTAGGTGGTAGTAGAATTCTGACAATAGCGGCCGTATCGAAAATATTCTCTCATACACAATACTAAGAGGTGATTCTCAGAATAATTTCTCCATGTCTTTCTTACAAAGAGACAATATACTTTGAATGGGATGATCTCTCACAAGCATGTGGTGTAAACTAGACTCTCTCACATAAAGTTGCAATGGTTCTTCTTAAATCCACAATGAAGATTCAAACCATAATCATCATCATCATACTAGTATCGCAATTATGAGACCAATTACTGTAAACATGACTAATTTCTGATGAAGTGTCAAAATGTCCGTTTTCAAGAATGAATCACCTCTATTTTATGTGCAAAGGTTGAAATAATGATTTCCCTACAATGATTTATATCTTATTTCCTTGTTGCATCATACAAATATCACTGTAACTTGCAACATACATTCAACCCTTTGCAATATCCAAAAAGAGACAAAAACCATAAGTACATAAAGCTTAATTTGGTTCTTGTGCCAAGGCGATCATAGTGTTACTCAAAAAATTACTAACAAATCACCATCACATTCATCTCGTAATTCTGTGAATTTTTACTGTAGACTCAACCCCCTTCTGAATAGTATAACATTTCCTCATTAAGCATGCAAAAAAATCACTATGAATGTGAGCTCCAATTATGAGCTCTAAATTTCGCTACTCAAATTGCAGTGTACTCCATACAAGAAGCTTTGTCTCATAATTTTTCAACTTTAAAATATAAGCATGACCAACTTCTCACATGTGCAAGGATGCTTGCAATATCATGCCAGACGCTAATGGAAAACATGGATTTTTGTCATGATCCCTCAGATCTGATGCTAAAATCTCCATTCTTACTTCAATGCTGAATTCCTTGCAAAATTGAGTAAAATGAGTATAAACTCAGCTATGTTTTAACACTCTCAATTTTGGGCTCCTTAAGAATATTTAAGGTGCCAAAAGAATATTTTAGGAACATTCTCCTAGAATATTCCTGGGATTATTATCTAGAATATTTTGTGGAATATTTCTCTTAGAATTTGTGTTTGTCTAGGTGTGGTTCCTTTTCATCTGGGTTCTTCCCATGAACTTTTCCAAACATAGTGGTTCCATGCCTCTCTCGAATGAGTAAATTATTGGTTTAAACAAACTTTACTGAAAAAAATTACCATGTCCTAGTCAATTGATGCATTGGTAAGTGTTTATATTATTAGGTGGGTGGCTTAGGTTCAAATCTCATAGGCTCCCACTATAGCCTTTTTTTGAAACAAAATTTTAAAATTAAAACTTGTTTGATGCCCACATGACTATATGGTTACATATGTTTGAAGGCCACTTGGGCTAGTTGGTGGTTCTGCATGGAACCCTCATATTTGGCCATGTGGCAGCCTTCTATTGGTCCATCATTTGCCACCTTAACCATGGACTGGGTGCCATGTGTCAAGTATGAACTTTCCACTTGTCCACTGTGTCGGTGCCACGTGTTGAGACCCAATTTTTCCACGTCAACTTCTGTGGTTCCCACCAACTACTAACCATACCTTCTAACTGGTTTACCATGTCTCATATGTACGACTTGCCACATGGGAAAATGTTGACTTTGAATTTTTTCATGTTTAGTTAAAAATTCAAATGAGCATAACTTCCACATATATATTGGGATTGAGGTGTTGTTTGTGCAATTGGAATCGACTCACCAAGATTTACAACTTGATGATGTTTCCATAAAAATTTTAGCACCTTTATTTTTGAGGTTTTCTAGAGCCACCTAGATCACTTGGATCCTTTATCATTGAACATATATGTTCCTAAGGGGCTATGTAGTTAAATAAAATAAATGGAACCTATTTAAATAACTTGTAAATGGTGCTCTACTGAAAAATTATATATCTTGATAAGGATTGGCATGTGACTAATGAAAACCTCCATGAGGCACTAGTCACATGGGCTTGTATGAAAACCAAATGGTGGTAGAATAAGATAATAAACCAAATGTATATTATTATCTTTCTATATAATTGTATTATTAAATGCTATAATTTATTAAGTTAGTAGAAGTAGTTACAAAATATTAGAGAAAGAATAATTGTACCAGTGAAACAAAATGTTATTAAGGAAATAAATCATTGGAATAATCAAACAAGCCTATGGAAAAATGGAGCAAGGATCAGATCTGAGGAAATATTTGAACATCAAAGCACAATAGAGGAACCAAAATCATCATGAAAGAAGAGAATATTGATGAAGGAAATTCAAATAACATCATCACAAAGAAACCTTTTCGAATAGATGGAATAAAGATCAAATTAGAAGTTGGACTGACCAATGAAAGGATCAATGTTAGACATCAAGTCACTGATATTAACCAAAGGAATGCATTTGACTTTAATAATGAAAAAAAAATAAAAATTAAAAGGTAAAAGTTGGAAAAAAAAATGGATATAATCGACCGCCATCCCTCATTTGATGAAATAATAGTCAAATTTAAGACTGTGCGAAGTTGCATCAAACTGAAAACTAGAATCAACCACCAAATCTTAAAAAGTAACTAAGACTTTTGCATCACACGAGTTGAAATATATGAAAAATCTGAGTGTTATTGTGACGACACATCTTCAAACGGAGCCCAAGGCCAAAATTAAAAAATCATTCAATTCGAGAATTGTAAACATGAAAAAATGCACGACATTTCCTATTAGTTTTCCTAAACTTTCACCAGATAGAGTGGTTGATCTTGCGAAAATTCTATATTTTTCCAGTCAAGTTATTTTTGTTCTTGAACTGCTCAAGTGTTTGAGAACAAAATAATTCCTTTGAAGACTTCAAAATGGGTAAGAAGCGATTGCACTTTTAGGAACCAAATGTCATTGTAGAACCAAGAAAAAATTCTTGGTTTGACCAATCGATTGCAACAAAATTGCAGATATAAATCAACAACCATAGACAAGCAAAAGTGGATGATCAGTCTTGGGAAAAACATGCCAAGACATTCATGAAATGAGAAAAAGTTGATAATGAGTGGATAGAGTTGTTACATATAGTGGGCATCTGAGATATCCTAAGTGCTCCATTAGTCAAAAAATTGTATGGGATTAAGGAAGAATCAGCTAAATATATAATTAGTCGATACCAAAATGGTGTTCTGTGGTTATAAAAACCACTAACTATTTTGGTGATTTCAGTTTACAACATCATCAACCTACCAGACCATGGAGACAAAATCCCAAAGACAGTCGACACGACTACTTGGATAAGGAAGTTTACATGTGGAATGACATCCAAGGACTCCAAGGGTTTAATTATCATCCAAGTCCGTGATTTGAAAATGAAATTGGAATGCATCATTATTAGCTTGTACCTCACTCAGGTAGGGAGAGCCTATGATGTTAAATTGAACATGCTTGAAGCAAATTGTAAAATGTTGAAGACTACCAAAGTATACAATTGGGCATAACATGTAGCCGAAATGGTTAAATAAAACTTCCAAGAATGCCATAATTTGGGTAAGGCTATTTGATTCCCATCTTTATTTATTTGGATATCCATGATACAAGTCTTCCTAGTCGTAGAAATAATGTTTACCAGAAATTTAGTCCCACTTATGAATAATTTCAGAATATTTTCACATGGGTGGTCAGGGAAACCATAGTGAGTTAGCCCCATTGAAATATTCAAAAAATGGTTATTAAATTTTAAGTCAGTCTAGAATAAATGGAGTGTTCACCAACACATTCGACATTTTCTTCCCAATACCTCACATATTCAATTGTGTCTAGATACAAATAAGGTTTCATATGCCTACTCTACTAATTTCATGATCCAAGTGGATATTGGTGGCTACCTGCCTATTCCACTTGGGGCCCCACCATATTTTCTTTCAGTTTTTCAGTTTTCTTAATTTTAGCACAATTTACTATTTTTGGTATTTTTTTGGGTCCTAAACTTCTAGAGCCATTTTGAGGCCCTAAATGACATTTTTTGGGAAAACTGGAACTAAGATGTGTCTCCAATGTTGATCACTCGAAAGTTTTAGTCCTTAGATAAATATTTCTAAAAAGGTATTGTGCGTGTCAAATAGAGATCGTATGCCAAAATTACGACCTCGGAAAGTTGATGTACCAATTTAACCAAACATGGCCCATAATTTTGGTGCTTCATCTCCTAGGGTTAGGTTTTTGGATGTTTATGGTTTTACATTGTTTCTCAATAATAAATAGGCCTTCAAGCCTCATTGTAACACTGTTCAGAGGCATGCAGATGCCACATCTCTTCTCAGAGATAAGATACCATCGCCCGAGCTAGTTTATTTTTCCATTCTATCTGTAAGCTGATTTCAATTATTTGATATTAATGAAATGAAGTATATTTTCTACTACATCTCTGCGTTTATGTTTATTTATGTATTTTATTGTGCTCCTATATAAATCTAGATCAGTGGTATCAGAGAGGTTTTTTCTTTCTCGATATTTCTTTACATGTCCCCATTGCGATCGAGGTAGAAGGAGTTAGGGCTCGATCTGGTTGAACCTTTGCAAGACCAGCCTCGCAAACCTCGATGACCTCCCATGGTGGAGGAAAAGAAAAATGAGGGAGTAGGAGATTATATCAAAATATTTCTCGAGGAGGCCCTCGAGAAATAGAGGAATGCAATGATGGATAACTTTGCCCGGATCCTTTAATGACTACCCACTAGTGACACATCTTCATTAGGTAGCCACTCTTGAGCGCCACTTCTTTCAAGGTACAAGTTAACTTCCACATTCCCATATTTGAGGGCCAAATAGATGCAGAATTCGTAGACAGATGGTTGAATATTGAATATATTACAAGGATATTTTTCGGTTCATGACTTTTCCAGTCAAGAGAATATTACTTTTGCACTCCTCAGAGCCTTATAAATAAGCCACTTTGAGGGGGAAACCTCCAATACATTACATAAATGAACAATTCTTGGATGATACAAATGAAAAAAACTCCTTTCTATATATAGGAGTCGATGGGGCCACAATGTCATCCTAGTGGGGCCACAATGTAATGCTAACCGACCTAACAATAATAATGTAAGGGCACAATAATAAAAATATGGGGGTTACAGGCGTACAACAATAACAATAAGGGGGATACACTAACAACAATAAGGTACTATACTAGTAATATAAGGACCTAACATGCTCCTCCCCTTAAAAAAAATTTTGTCCTCAATGGTTGAGTAGCTCTAGGTGCTTTTGTATAAAATTCTCATCCTCCCATGTAGAATCTTTAGTGGGTAAGTTCTTCCATTTGATGAGATACTTTGAAATTGATCGATTTCGTAGCTGTCGAGTTCTTTTTTCCATGACTACTTCAGGTTCCAATATGGTTTTTCCTTCCTCATCAAGTTCTAGAAATATTGTTTGAGCTGAAATTTTGTCCCCTATAACCTTTTTTAAGCATGAAACATGGAAATTTGGAAAACTAGATGCACTCATGAAGAAGCAGGAAGCTCCAATTTGTATGCCATAGTACCAATATTTTGCAACACCTTGTAAGGACCATATTACTTTGGCGATAATTTATTATCCTTCTTAGCTTGATTGAGGGACATTTGTTTGTATGGTTGTAGCCATAAAAATACACAGTCTCCCACATCAAAACTTCTCTCACTGTGGTGTTGATCTGCCTATTTTTTCATTCGATTTTGTGCCAAATTTAGGTTATCCTTTGAGAGTTGGAGAACTTCCTTTTGATGCTCGATGTGATCCTCCACTGCTTGAACCCTAGAATTTTCCCTTAAAGAAGATGTGATGGACGGTGGATGATATCCATAAAGTGCCATAAATGGGGTCATTTTTGCTGCAGTATGGAAGGAGGTGTTATACCACCATTCAATGAGAGATAACCACTTGACCATTGTGCTTTCTTATTAGATACAAAAAAATGAAGATATCCTTCCAAACATTTATTCACTATCTCTGTTTTACCATCAGATTGAGGATGGTAAGATAATTTATGAGCTAGTTGAGTACCTAAACAAGAAAATAATTCCGTCCAAAAATTTTCTCTAAAAATGGGATCTCTGTCACTTACAATAATCTTTGGGTTTCTATGTAGGTTTTGAATTGTTTCCATAAATGCAGTAGCAACTATACTTGCTTTAAATGGATGAGATAATGCACAAAGTGTGCATACTTGGTAAGTGTATCAACTACCACCATGATGACACTCCTTCCTTTAGACTTAGGTAAACCTGTGATAAAATCCATTGAAATATCCTCCCAACATTGACTTGGAATGGATAGAGGTTGTAGAAGACTCGGGGTCTTAATTGTCTCAAATTTATTTTGCTGGCAAACCAAACATTCCGCCACAAAATTTTGAATATCATATTTAAGTCCATCCCAAAAAAATTCTTTCTTCACCTTGTGGTAAGTTTTTAAAAATCCCTAGTCTCCTCCTAAAGGAGAAGTGTGCGATTCCAAAAGAATATTTTTTTTTTTAGTTGGGAATTCTTGCAAATATATAAGCGATCTTTGTACCATAAGGAATCATTTTTCCAACTAAATGTATGAGATGTACTATGATCTTGCTACAACTTTTGAATGAGTGTCTACACTTCTTCGTCCTTCTTCATTTCATCCCTTGCTTCGGTTATCCAATCTGGTTGGATAATAGAAATGACACAACAAAATGCTTCCACCTCTTCATCCTTTATTTGAGAGTGCATCTGAAACAACATTTGGCATCCATTTTTTGTAGATGATTTCAAAGTCATAACCCAACATATTTGTGACCCATTTTTGCTGCTCTTCTAAAGATAGTCTTTGTTCCAAAAAGTGTTTAAGACTATCACGATCAGCTTTTACCTTGAAGTGTCTTCCCATTAGGTAAGGTCTCCATTTCTTTAGTGCATGTAGTATTGCCAACATTTCCTTCTCATAAATAGCCTTTTGTAAATATTTTCCTTTGATTGAACGACTTTCAAAAGCAATGGGTCTTCCTTCTTTCATTAAAACATCACAAATTCCATTTCCTAAGGCATCACATTCCACAATAAGGGTTTTTGTGAAGTTTGGCGTAGCTAAGACTGGTGCTAGGCACATTGCCTCTTTAATATGTTGAAAGGCCTTAGTTGCTTAAGGAGTCCATGAAAATGCATCTTTCTTCAATAATGTTGTTAGAGGTGCTACTATTCTCCCATAATTCTTAACAAACATACGATAATATTGTGTTAACCCGAAAAATCCACGCAATTGCTTTATGGTTGTGGGGAATTTCCATTCCTTAATGGCTTTAATTTTGTTAGGGTCTACCTTAACACCCTCGTGAGATACAATATGACCCAGATATTCCACCTCTTGTACTCCAAAGAAACATTTGGATGTTTTTGCATATAATTGTTTCTCCTAAAATAGTTTGAGCACCCTGTCGACATGTTGAACATGATCCTTCCAAGACCTGTTGTAGATTAGTATATCATCAAAAAATACTAGCACAAATTTTCTAAGGAAGGGTTTGAAAATGGAATTCATCAACCCTTGAAATGTAGAAGGTGCATTGGTAAGGCCAAAAGGCATGACCAAAAATTCATAATGACCCTCATGAGTTCGAAATGTTGTTTTTGAAATATCTTCAGTCTTCATTCTAATTTGATAATATCCTGAACGAAGATCCAACTTGGTAAAATAAATTTCTCCATGTAATTCATCCAATAATTCATCATTCACAGGAATGGGAAATTTTTCTTTAATAGTGAGCTTATTGAGCTCCCTATAATCCGGACACATGCACCATGATCCATACTTCTTGTGCACCAATACTATTGGAGCAGAGAAAGAACTTTGACTAGGTTGAATTATACCAGCCTCTAACATTTCTGCAACCATACGTTCAATTTCACTCTTTTGGACATAAGGATATCTATAAGGCCGGATGTTTGGAGGAAAACTTCCTGGAATCAAATGAATAGCATGATCATGATCACGAATAGGTGGGAGTCATTTTGGAGTATAAAACACCTTGGAATGATTGTCCAAGTCTTTTTGGAGATCTAGAGAAATAGATGATTTTGATGTTGGAACTTCTAGTGAGCATAATTGTGAAATTACGCCTCGTTGTTCTTTCTTCAGAATCTTTGTCATGACATTAAATCTTATTATCTTTCTTGGCTTCCCTGTGATACCCCATAATTCAATTTCCTTTCCTTCCGAAAAAAATTTCAAGAAAAGTTCTTGAAAATTAAAAGCTACCGTCCCCAAATATTGTAACCATTGTACTCCTAGTACAACATTAGCACCTCCCATTGGGATGGAAAGCATTGGAATATTCAATACATATTCCCCCATGGATAGCTTGATATTATGGAATTTTCCAGAGAAATTTATAGTTCCTCCTTTTGCAACCATCACTTGACATTCTGGTGCTGGGTATAGGAAACAATTCAATTCCTTGGCTACCTTACAATGAATAAAATTATGGGTACTACCCGAATCAATCAACACTATTACCTTTTTCTTCTTGATATGTCCTTCTATCTTGAGAATTTGAGGAGTGGTAATTCCTGCCAATGCATTACACGATATGGTCGGACTCATTTCTTCCTCTTCTAGGGCTGGTTCCTGGTGTATATCCTCTTCTTGTTCATTTTCTTCTTCCTCTTCACAATCTATGTAAAATAATTTCTTCTCAGCACACTTATGACCTTTAGTGTATTTTCTATCACAACTGTAGCAAAGCCCTTTTGCTATTTTTTCTTCCAATTTTTGTGGTGTCAACCTTGTAGGTTGTGGAAGTCTAGGAGTAGCAACACTTCCATCTTTATAGATGTGAGTGGTAGGCTTCCTTGTCACCATAATTTTATATTCAATTTTTCTTGCCAACTTGAATGCCTTCTCTATTGAATCAGGTTCCCAAACACGAACTTCATGTTGGATGTTATCCTTTAAATTCCCTATGAAGACATCAATCTTGTGTTCCTCTGGAATATCAGCTACCCTTATATTCAATTTTTTAAAGTCCTCAATGTGCTCCACCACTGAACCCTTTTGTCTGTGATTTATCAATTGGCTAAAGAAGGTGTTTCTCTTTGTATCCTCATAATGTGCTATCATTTCCTCAGTAAAAATTGACCAAGTGACAATTTTTTTATGGGATAAAAGCCATCGATACCATAGAAATGTATTTTGTTCTAAATGTAAAGTTGCAATGCATACCTTTTTTGTGTTTTTCACATTATTGAGATCAAAATATTGCTCCATATGTAGTATCTATGTTACGGGATCCTTGCCATAAAACTTCCTCATATCCATATTTGGAATATGGTGGTTCTTTAATCCAATATTAGATTTTATGAAATCACGATTAACATTTATTTTTTTCTCATCATGAGTTTCCTCTACTATATTTTCGCCATTACGAATCATTTCTTGTATCAAGTTTGACAAACCTTCCTTCAAAGCTTCCATGTCTTCCTTCAAACCTTGAATTTTTTCTTACTTACCATCCATTTTTTATTCCATAACATTCTTCAAACCATCCATCGTAGCTTCCACTCCTTTCTTCAAACCATCCGTCTTAGCTTCCACACTTTTCTTCAAAACATCCATTTCATTTTTTTTTTCTCTTTGCGACAATGAAATTTGGTGCACTTGCTCTTGTAATTTTGATAGATCATGTTGCAATTCTTCATCTTCATGAGTCATAGTAGAGTACTTTGAGGGCTTAATGGGCATTGAATTCTTTTAAAAAGGAATTTTAGAACCCAATACTCATATTTATGCTCAATAGGCCTTTGGAATCACATAAATTGATTTTTCAAACAAGACTTATGCAATTTGAAAAACAAATACACACCTTTTTATTTTTATTTTGAGGAGCCCTATATTGAAACTAAATTATCTCTGTGATTGTGGATCTCCAATATCTAAAATTCACCCCTAAAGTATCCCTCTGAATCTTCTTTCGAATGCCACAGGTCTGACCTGATTTGGATTCTTGTAGACAAAGTTATGCCCAATCTCCTACAATGACCTAATTATGGACTGGTTCAGTAGAGAAAACTTATACGACTTGCCATGTGTCACTGTTTCCTCCTTTGACTCTTACATTGATATAGGAGAAACTAATGTTCATGTACTTGCGATCAATTTTGATATAATTCCAATCCAATGCTCAGAGAGAGAGTTACGACGATTTTCCCATGGTCACCTCTTTGAGATGAAATTCGGGAGCCTGAAAAATCCCTAACTTCCACAGATCATATCTCTGACAATATTGTGAATCAAGCTCTGAAATTTTTCCACGGATTTCCATAGGATTTCGGCTTTTCCATGCACAAATTTCAGCTTCTGAACCCTTTTAGAAAAATCTTTATAGTGAAAATCCCACGATGACCTATTTAGGTTAAATTCAGGAGCCAGCAAAAAGCCCTAACTTGCACAGATCATATCTCCGCAAATATTGTGAACCAAGATCTGAAAATTTTCCACGCCATTCCTTAGGATTTTATATTTTCTCTATAAAAATTTCAGCTTATGAACCTTTGTATAAATAAAGTTATAGTGAAAATTCCAAGATGACTTGTTTGGAGAAGTGAAAACCTAGAATCCAAAGCTCTGATACCAAATGTTATGAAACCAGCTCCAAAAATATAACAAAAGAGAGATCAATGCCTTAGAAATAAGACACTTCGAGGGGGCAACCTCCAATACATTACATAAATGAAAAATTCTTGGATGATACAAATTACAAAACCTCCTTTCTATATATAGGAGTCCATGGGGCGACAATGTAATCCTAGTGGGGCCACAATGTAATCCTAACTGACCTAACAATAATAATTTAAGGGCACAATAATAACAATATGGGGGTTATAGGGGTACAACAATAACAATAAGGGGGTTACACTAACAACAATAAGGGACTATACTAGTAATATAAGTACCTAACATTTTTATTTCTTGATATTTATTTCCATGTCCCCAACGAGATCGGGGTAGAAGGAGTTAGTGCTCGATCTGGTTGAACCTTTCAAAGACTAGCCTCACAAAGCCCGATGACCTCCCATGGTGGAGGAAAAGAAAAGTGAGGGAGTAGGATATTATATCAAAATATTTCTCGAGGAGGCCCTCGAGAAACAGAGGAACGCGATGATGGATAACTTTGCCCAGATCCTTTGACGACTACCCACTAGTGACACATCTTCATCAGGTAGCCACTTTGGAGCACCACTTCTTTCAAGGTAGAAGTTAACTTCCACATTCCAATATTTGAGGGCCAAATAGATGTAGATTTCGTAGATATATGGTTGAATCTATTACAAGGATATTTTTTGGTTCATGACTTTTCCAGTCGAGAGAAGATTACTTTTTCACTCCTCAAAGCCACCCCTCATGTCAAGGACTAGTGGGAAACCTACTGCGAGAAAAATGAGAGGATGAATCCTCTCTATTCGCGGCCATATCCACTTGGAATTATTTCTCAGACGTCGTTAAGGAAAAATAATACCCCATGGGGAGCTATGAGGGCAAGTACAAACAATGGACTACCCTCTAGAAACAAAGGAATCAAGATGTGCATGAGCTGACGAATATGTTCCATACCCTGCACACAAAGTTGGGTATCAAATATTCAGAGAAACATTTCATGCTTAGGTACTGTAGTTTTCTGCACAAATACATCCAGGAGTAAATGGAGTTCCTTGACATCTCCTTGCTTGGTGCAACATATCGGTATGCTGCCAAGATTCAGCAGAAATTAAAATAGAAGAAGCGTGACTTTGGATCTGCAAATCAAAAGTAAGGGAAAGATGCCCCCAAACTACAAAAAAAAAAGGAAAAGGCCAAGGCGAGGTGACCCAGGACAACCTGCCAAAGTCGTAAGAGAATAAAAACACCATGAAGCGAAAGAATGACTCGAGAAAGTGGTACGACTTCCATAATTTATCCACTCACAACACAAGTGAGTTTCGGGCCAAGCAGTCACTAGTGGCCGAGCTGAAGGCTTTCAAATCAGATGCATGTTTTGAATCTGAGTCAGAACCCAACAAGGGGAATGAAAAATGTAAGAATATTATTGATGTGGAGCCCTGTGCCATAATTTCCACCACCAAGATCGAGAAGGAAGAACTTGAAGATACAAAGGAGCGGGACCGCCTCTTCCATTCCCATATGTGTGTGAAGGGTTCCCCGATGCAATTAATTGTCAATAGTGGGAGAAAAAATAATCTCATTTTAGTAGAGGTCATGAAGTGGTTGGGCCTATCGATCACAACACACCCATAACCATACACCATCGGGTGGCTTCACCAAGGACGAGATCTCTGTGTCAGCCAACAGTGTCACCTTCCCTACAATGTCAAGCCCTTCATGGATGAGGTATTATGTGATGTTTCTCCTCTTAAATTTTGTGATGTATTAGTATGTAAACCATACTTGTGGAAGTGACATATTGTGTATAAGCATTAGCCTCACGTTATTATTGTTACTTTGGGTAATAATTTTTATAGGATACCAGAGGTAGCACCGCCTATCGCCATCTCCTTGATCACGGTGAAGCAATGTAGTAAGCTCATTTCCCAAACTGGGAATTTTTTTTCCTTATGACTTGCCCTCAGGGTAAGAATAAGACTATGGCCATGACCTTCAGACAAGGTTCCTTTGTACAACAACAATATATGGACAATTTTTTGGAGGAGTACAAGGACATCTTTACCACACCTGCAAGGGTGTCTCTACACTATCAGGTTAAGAAATCCCATGATCTAACCCCAGGGACAGTGCTACCCAATGGAAAAATATATCGGCGCTCTGTTCTTAAGAACGATGAAATCAAGAGGCAGATTCAAGATCTACTGCAGAAAGGCAATATCCAACTGATTTCATCACCCTGTGCGAGCCTGATCCTATTGGTGCAGAAGAAGGATGAGACTTGGAGACTTTGTATTTAATATTGGGTGTTGAACAAGATCACTGGTTGGAATCGATATCTGATCCCACATATTGATGACCTTCTGAACCAACTCAAGTGGGGGAATATTTCACCAAGAATTAATTGAATTCTAGGTATCACCAGGTACCAATTTAACCCTATGATGTGTTAAAGACTGCCTTTAAAGCTAAGAAGGGCCTTTTTGAATCAATGGTCATGCCTTTTAGGTTGACGAATGCTCACGCATCCTTCATGAGGTTGATGAATGACATCTTTCTACAATTCACTAACTCATTCGTGGTTGTCTATTTGTATAACATCCTGATCTTTAGCTATATTAGGGAAGAACACCTCCACCACATTCGACAGGTCCTCCAAATAATGCGACAACAAAAGTTGTGTGCCAATTTGGAGAAATGCACTTTTGGCATGAAACGGGTTCAACATCTGGGGTACATTATTGATGAGCGGGGGGTGCATGTGGACCCAGCCAAGATCTAGGTCATTCAGGATTAGCCAGCCCCAACCACTCTAACAGAGCTCCGTATCTTTCTAGGTCTTTCCAATTTCTAGCGTAATTTGATGTTGGGATTCTCTCATATCACTTGGCCTTTGAGTCAAGTCACCAAGGGAGAAATGTAAGCAAAATTATTTTGATATGAATCTCAACAAAATGTGCTCCCAGAGTTAAAGCATCACCTTTGCTGTGCACTAGTGATCACATTACCAGACTTGCAACAACCATTTGAGATTGAGATAGATGCATTTGACTATGTTATTGGGGTAGTACTTACTCAACAAGGTCATATAGTGGCATACCACAGTGAGACACTTTCAGACACAGTCTGAAAGTATCCCACCTATGACAAAGAGATGTATTCCATTGTGCAGGTCTACTAACAATGGAAGAATTACATTTTGGGGAAGGAAACATTCATCCACATAGATCACCGACCCCTATAGTTCATACCAAAACAAGGGAATTTTTAGAATGATCGCCATTAGAAATGGGCCACATATCTGCAACAGTTACATTCGAACATCAAGTACAAGAAGTTCAACTCCAATAATGTTGCATACTTCATCAGCCAGCTGTTGTTCGTGGGGTTAACCATTGTTATCGACTCTTGTGGATTCGATACTTCGGGTTGCCCGCATAACTACAAAAGTGATCTAGAATTCAACAACGCATAGCAGATGCTCCTAGAGGGTAATCAAGTTCCAAATTTTCACCCCCAAGATGAACGGTTATGCCACCTGGGACATCTCTTTGTTCCTTCAAGAGAGTGTGCCAAGTTGATTTGGGAAGCACACTATAGTCAAGTCGCTAGACATTTCGGGGTCGAGAAAATAGTGGTAGTAATGTAGAAGTATTTTTATTGGAAAAACCTTTGACATGATGTTGGGAAGTAAATCATATCCTGCACTTCCTGTGCCATGTCCAAGTTGGCCATCAAGAAGCAAGGCTTATATACTCCACTTCCTAGCCCTACTCGGTCGTGGGAATCCATCTCCATGGACATGTCCGGCCTTCCTTCTACCAAGCATGGAAATGAATTCATTTTCGTGTTATTCGATAGATTCTATAAGATGGCCATTATGGTAGCCCGCAAGAAGAATATCATAGCAGAAACCACTGTTAAAATATTATTTTTTCGAGTGTGGGTACACTTTGGTTTCCCACAGTCCATTATCTCAGATCAAGACAACAGGTTTATTAGTACATTTTTCTCAATTCTCTGGTTGATGTTCGACACCAAGCTCACTAGGTCCACAACTTTCCACCATGAAATTGATGGCCAAACAGAGGTTGTCAACACGATGATCATACTCATTATGCGCATGTAAAACATGAAGAATCCATGCACATGGGATTAAATCCTACCCTATGTCTAGCACAACTATAATCGGGCTTTCCACAACTCAACTGGCCATGAACCCTTTAAGGTGGGTTTGGGTTTCCTGCCATTATTTCCCATTGATGTGGCCATACCATTTGCAGCTACTGAGGCAGATTCGGCTAATGTCTAGTCTGAAGCCGAAAAGGCGAATAACTTCATTGAATGCATTAAACAAATTTTCCAATAGGTCCATGACATATTAGACAAAGGAAATTCTTAGTGCAAGAAACGAAATGATCAGCATCGGGTGCCACACAAGTTCCAGGTGGGCGATAAAGTTGGGCTACATTTGCAGAAGGAGTGCCTTATTGGATCCCACCGCAATCTTCACCCACTCTCATATGCACCATACACCATAATCAAGGTTGTCGAGGGCAATGCCTTCGAGCTTAGTATTCCACCATTCATTGGTTTACACCTAGTGTTCAATGTGGATCGCCTTCGGCCCTACTTTCCACCATTACTGAACACATCAGACATGGCAGATTAACTCACACCAACAAAGCTAAAACCTAACTGGATGGAACATGCCACAACTGATCAAATCATGGAAAATTATATCATTAACACTGGCACGTAGAAGATACAACTGTATCAGGTTGTGAAAGCTGTCCAACTCCTTCACCAAGGAAAGTGGCTCACCAGGGACCAAGTTCAGCAGAAGTTTCCTCATCTCATGGAGGAACTCAACGCAATGGGGAGCATTGCTTCCTATCGGAGGAGGAATGATCCAGGTGGATATTTTTGGCTACCTACCTATTCCACTTAGGTCCCCACCATTGTTTCTTTTAATTTTTCAGTTTCCTTAATTGTAGCACAGTTTACTATTTTTCGTAGTTTTTCGGGTCCTGAACTTCTGGTGCCGTTTTGAGGCCCTAAACAATTAGTTTTGGTAAAATCGGGACCAACATGTGTCTTTGACCCATGTGGATCACTCAAACATTGTAGTCCTCCTCAGATAGGTCTTTCTAATGAGGTATTCCTCGTGTTAAGTGGATATTGTATACCAGAGTTACGACCCCGGGAAGTTGATGTACCAATTTACCCAAACGAGGCCAAATTCTTGGTGCTTCATATCATAGGGATAGGTTTTTGGATGTTTAGGGGTTTCCATTATTTTTAAATAATAAATATTCCTTCGAGGCTCATTGTAACATAGTTCAGAGGCATGTAGCGACCACATCTCCTCTAATGGATAAGCTACCATCGCCCAAGCTAATTTATTTTCATTCTGTCTGTAAGATTATTTTAGTTATTTGATATTAATGAAATTAAGTATATTTTTTTCTACATCTCTGCATTTATTTTTATTTCTATATTTTATTGTGTTCCTTCATAAATCTAGATCAATGGTATTAGAGTGGTCTGCTCTTTCTCAATCTTTCTTTGCATGTCCCCAACGAGATCAAAGTATAAGGAATTAAGTCTCACTTTGGTTGAACCTTTGCAAGATAAACCTAACAAACCTCAATGAACTCCAATGGAGGAGGAAAAAAAAGACGAGGGAGTAGGAGATCATATCAAAATATTGCTCGATGAGGCCCTCGAGAAACAACGGAATGTGATGATGGATAAATTTTCCTAGATCCTTCGACGACTACCCACCGACGACATATCTTCATCTGGTAGCCACTCTGGAGGCACCTCTCCTTTTAAGGTACAAGTTAACTTCGAAATTCCCATATTTGAGGGAAAAGTAGATGCAAAAGTTGTAGATAGATGGCTGAAACTATTAGAGTGATATTTTCGGTTCATGGCTTTTCCAATTGGGAAAATATTACTTTTTCACTCCTCAAAGCCACCCCCCAAGTCAAGGATTGGTGGGAAACCTACTGTGAGAAAAAGGACGAGGGGAAATCCTCCCCATTATTGACCACACCCACTTGGATTTCTTTCCAAGACACCATCAAGGAACAATACTACCCCATGGGGAGCTATGAGGACAAGTACATACCATGGACTATGCTACGGCAACAATGGGATCAACATGTGCATGAGATGATGAATCTATTTCATGCCCTACATACAAAGTTGGGTATCAAATATTCAGAGAAAAATTTGGTGCTTAAGTATGCATTTTTCTACACATATACATCTAGAACGAAATGGAGTTCCTTGACATCTCCTTGCTTGGTGCAACATACTGGTATGCTTCCAAGATTGAGAAGAAATTCAAATAGAAGAAGCGAGACTTTGGATCTATGAATCAGAAGCAAGGGAAAGGCACTCCCAAACCACAAAAGAATGACAAGGCCAAGGCGGGGCAGCCCAAGACAACCTATCGAAGTCACAAGCAAAGAACAACACCACGAAGATAAAGAAGCGCATGGGAAATTGGTGTGAGTTCGATAAGAGCTCTACTCATAACATGAGTGAGTGTTAGGCCAAGCAGTCACTGGTGGCTGAGATGAAGGCTTTTGAATCAGATGCATGTTACGAATCTGAGTAAGAACTTGACAAGGGGATTTACCAAGAGAAGCATATTATCGATGCGGATCCCAGTACCACCATTGCCACCAAGAGAAGCATATTATTGATGTGGAACCCGAAGATCTAAAGGAGGGGGAGCGCATCTTCCATTCCTAGATGTGGCTGAAGGGTTCCTTGCTACAATTCATTCTCGACAGCAGGAGCCAAAAGAACCTCATTTTATCACAGGTCGTGAAGTAATTGGGCCTACCGATCACAGCACACCCACAACCATACACCATCGAGTGGCTTCACTAAGGAAGTGTTACACTTTATTTTGTCACCATGACATTTGACAGTTTATATAGGTTCATCATCACCTATATTATGCTCCCTTAGAGGTCAAAAACCCTAATGTTCCTAAACCAAGTCTTCGAATTGGAGAAAATCTCATTAAAAATCTTAAAAGTCTAACTCCACACTTTTCCTAGCTCTTTCCTGCGGATCCGAAAATATTTGCTCTATAGCTTGCGGCACATCCCAAATTTTCTGCTTATAAAACCAGCGGACCCCTGTAAATAATCAAATAAAGGAAAAAGTAAGTTCTAGAAGCCCAGCTAGATGAATATTCTCCCAACTGGAAGCTTCCAGAGGCGCGATCAGTTCAAGCTTTATCCCTCCACTCATGGAGCTCTATCCCTCCATTCATGGAGCTTATCCCTTGGTCTATGGAGCCCAAATCCCTTCATGAGAGGAATCTATCCCCCTCTTCATGGAACTGAAACTACCTCCATTTCCTTGTAAATTGAGCTCAAGTTTCACTCTCAAGGGTGGACTAGATATAGTTGGTATATTGTAGACATACATGTTAGTTGCTGAAGAAATTCTCAAGAGAAGCATACTCTCTACGCTAGTCATTATTGGTATGATAATGATCACACACTCATGTCCATAGCTTCATGCTAGTTCAGAGAGAAGAAGGCCTGTCAATCTGAAGGAGGAATGATTGTTCAAGACCCCAGGAGGAACTTGTATGACATCAAGGCATCAGGTTGTAAAGTTACTTTTTCATTCAAGATAATACATGAGGATCTCCTTTTCTCATTGAGTTGTTCTTGTGTCTATTTGAATAATTCAATACTTAGATTCCTTGATCACTAATTTAGATTAGCTGTTCTCAATTATTATATGTTGCAGGTGCTTTTAATTCTTTTGTCTGTCTTTGATTGCAATTTCTACTTACTGAAAAAGCCTCTTTTGAGCGACTGGATAAAAGACTGCCCCGAACGTTAGATTTCAAGGTAGGAGCATGCCCTCTTTCTTTGTTTATAATAATTTTGAATTGAAAATAATCTAGAGAAAACGATTTACAAATGGATTTTTGTTTCTAGCTATCCGTAGGATACTAGGGAGATCACTCTTGTCTACAATAGGGATTAATCCGCATAACAAATTGGCAAGCATACAGGGGAATAGAACTTAGTTTCCTTTTATTTTTATTTTTTTAGTTTGAATTTTAGAGTATTCTAATTTTGAATTATCTGAAATTGGGTTGGGTAAATAAATTTAAGAATCCCTGAAAAGAAAAATTGAATTTCTATTTTTATGTACTTTTCCTGGCCTCTACGATTTTCATCTGAAAACAATGTGGCAATCTCCATAGTTTTTATTTCATAAAAGTGTGATACCTCTCTGTTATCCATTAGAACCTACAGACTGTGGAAATTTTTTGAAAAATTAAGAATAATCTTTTTAGGAGATAGATCACCTGATTCTTCGTGTTTTCCCCAGTCTATCTTAGCTATCAAATCTTATGTGTGAATTTATTTACAGTCTCATCAGTCTTTGTTAAGTTAATTGGGTGTTTTGAGTTTCTTCTTTGAGAAAATCTTAATTTGATTTCCTTTGGTAATTACTTCGAGGTTTGTCTCAGTCTCTTAACAATTTTACATCTTTTTTCTTCTTCTTTTTTGCAAAACAAATTCCCCCTCATTCGGGGGGGGAGGGGGGCTAAATTGTGTCTGAGTGTTAATCACCTTTGAGTGTTTTTATTTTTTACCTTTGTAATTCTCACCCAATTTTCTTTACTTACACTTGATTGGTTCTTTAGGTTACATTGGAATCATCTTGTCTTTGAGAATTATTGCATAGATTACATTTGCATAATTAGAATTCTCATTTTTAGAATATGAACAAAAAATGTGCATATATTACATTTGCATAGTTATCAAGTGAATTGTGCATAGATTACAACTTCATAGTTTACATTCTGGAAAAATCAATTATAGATTTAGATCAGTTTCTTTGATTTGAATTTACATGTTTTTATGCTTATTTTAAAAACATAAAAAAAAAGAAAATTGGAATTCATTAGCATTAGTGTTTCTTGATAAAATTAGTTCATTAGAGAATTTGTTATATATTTTCTCTTATTTATCAATTCTTGCATTGTTGGAAGTGGCTGGAACCTCTCTCCTTACTTTAGTTAGGATTCATCGAAGTGAAAGATTAAATTATCATATTCTATTGCATTTAGTTTTGGGTCACGTTATAACACCATTGGTTTCAGATCCATTTACCCTTTGAGTAATAACAACCCAAATAACACAACGCTTAATAAAATTCATCTAGAAATTTTTTTATTTTCTAGGGCTCTTTCCACCAATCTAGTTCAGGATTAGTGCTTTCGAATAGGGAGTAGTTAACTTTCCAAAGAAACTAAACAAACAATAGCATCTTGCGGTAGGAAAAATTCCAATTGTTGCAATTCTGCTCTGGGAAGCTCTTCTTAAAAGAGTCAAGCACAAGATCATGTCAGAAATAGTGAGGTAATCGTACCTACCTCATTGGGAAAGATAGTAGATGTGCACATATTAAAAACAGTAAACCTCGGATAGACCATTGTCGAGGAGCCTGGGGTCACTTGTTGGTAAACCTTGGATTATATCAAGGAGTCTTCAAGGGGATTGAAATAGTTACTCTTCCCTTGCGTGTATATCAAATCGTAGACTATTCCCCTAGGTACATTTGTTCCTGTTGGTGACCTTAGTGGCCATAATATTTAGGATTTTTCCCAAAGTGACGGTGGAGGGAAGGTCCCACTATACCTGGAGCAGACGTTGACTAGACTCACTTGGACTTTCCGAAGGGTACTCTTCACTTTGAGATGTCATATTGGAGGTACTTGCACCGGACTGTTTCATTAAGAAGGTTGTCAGGGTAACTGTGTCGACCGCCAATTTTCCACATTAATTTCTGCGACGTTGGATTTCATCACCAACTAGTGTTTTTATTGTGGAACCATATTGTTTGTGTGTGGTTTGACTCCTAGATTTGATAACGTGTGTTCATTTGTTTTTTTTTACTTTTTAGAGACCTTAGGTATGGATTGTGAATTTGAATAGTTAATTTAAATTATTAATAAAATTCATTTAAGTTGAATCTAATGGCAAATATTCTGGAATTTACCAACAAAGGAACTCCTCTTAACAAAAAAATCCTAGTACTTTTCCTTGCTTTGGAAATGTTGGTCCTCCTTATATGGCTATATTGTCATTACTTGGATTTACTATAGGTTTACCGATAAAGTTATTTTCAACTTCATTGGCCCTGAATAATCAAATTGTTCCACCTCAACCAGATGCGTCACCTCAACAGAGTTCACCATCTCAACATCACTGACCTCATGTTGACCCTTTACCTTCTTCTCCCAACATGTCTTCCTTACTTTATTCTTCTTCACTTGGTAAAAGCCTTGATGCTAGTAACCAGGTGACTAAGAAGAAGAAGAAAGAGAAGAAGAAGAAGAAGGAAGATAAGAAAGAATTCAACCAACCAATCATGGATGTAAGTGTTAGTAGTGTTGATAAAACCTCCAAAATGCATTGCAAACCCAAATACCCTTGCCAGATTTGTAAGGGTGACCACTTCCTTATCAATTGTTCTGGTATTCCAAAGGTCTTGGAAGTATGGTCAGAAAATTATCATCGACTTACCATTGATCCATCAACTAGTGATTGTCAAGTTCCTGGGAAAAAGGGTAAAGTTACGTTTCCTTGTAGGTTATGCAAAGGGAGTCATCAAACTCACATTTTCCCTCACATGGATGAAACCTCAAAATTGTTGGAAAACCTTATTGTTCTACAACAACAACTTCCAACAGGTTACCATAAACTTCATTCCAACCTACCGTCAACTGAAGGGGTGATTGATCTAATTCCAAGTACAAGAAATCCCACTTTTCCATTGAAGAGTGAAACTGATAGCACTCAGGTTGATGATCCATTATTTGATCAAGTGGTCAAATTTATTTCACATTCGATCGATCCCACTCTCCCTCTAGAGAGTGAAATTCATACCGCTGAGGTTCTTCTTGTTACATCAGATTCTTCTACATCAAGGGGAATTTCACTTGTTTGTTTAGAACCCCCTCCAAGTATCGAGGTATTTTCCTGTGAATGGAATAGACTGACTAAACCTCGTCTTCCTTCCTCCATCCATTTCCAAATAATTGTGAAGTTTTGTGGTAAGAATGTGCATTGCACGAAAATAGATGAAGGTGACTCTGTTAGTATTTTATCCTCAACTGCTTGGCAAGCTTTGGGTTCCCCTCAGCTTGTGCCTCTTACATAGGATCTGTTGGCTTTTAACAGAACCATTAGTGAACCTTTAGGGATACTTCCTAAGTTTCCTATTACCTTGGAAGGTAAAACTGTCTGTATTGATCTTATGGTAGTCTGAGGCCCCTTGGATTTTAATTTTCTACTTGGGCAAGACTATGTCTATGCAATGAAAGTTGTTGTATCGACACTATTTCGTGTGATGTCTTTCCCTCACAATAGAAACATTGTGACTATAGACCAGATTTCGTTCGTTAGTCCTAATTCGACTACCAATAATCCGACATCCCTAAATTTTCCTTATACAGAAGTGGTATCTACCCTGCTACGGGTTAATTATGTGGCAACCAGTCCCATGTTTTTAGTTACTGATGCAAGTGAGCCTCTCACTGTTTTCTTGAATTCCTTTGACTTAGATCCGGTAATTGCATGGAAAACCCTATGGGATTACTTGAACGCGATGTTCTTATCCCTGTTGAGTCCCTTGACATGTTTTCTTTCCAAATAGTTGTTCTTCCATTTGATGAAGACCTCTTCGAAGCCATGATTGAGGAGTGTCCCTTGACATGTGTTTCTTCCAGTTGGAAGCCATGAAAAGGTTCTAGAGGATGTTTCTTTTACTGTGTCAACCTCGTTAAAAAATGAAACAGGTTCCTTGAGGATGGTTCTTTTACTGTGTCAAACTCGTTAAAAAATGAAACAGGTTCCTTGAGGATAGTTCCTTTTACTATGTCAACCTCGTTAAAGAATGAAACATGTCCTTGAGGATAGTTCCTTTTACTGTGTCAACCTCGTTAAAAAATGAATCAGGAAATGATCATAGTTCTTTTCATGTGTCAAGCTCATTAAAAAATGAAACAAATCCTCTCCTAATTGAGTTGAGTCTTTGATTGGATCTCATAAGTGTCACATCGATGAAATTTAATCTGATCTCATAAATGAACCTTCATTATGTTATCACCAAAATCGGACCTGATTGGCTGCTGATCAGACAACTTCATTGTAACTTTTTCAAACCAATATTTTGACTGAGGCTTAGCCTCCTTAGCCTGAGAGGGCTCTCTCAAGGGTTAATGATATGGAATAATGATATAGATAAATGGCTAACTCTATGTGTCTTGGTTTTGTATGTTTACAGGTTGAAATATGGAGGCTTGCTACCATTGGGCTATGGAGTCTATGACAAAGATAAAGATAACAATAGTACTTCTTAAAGAAAATGGGGCTAGTATATACTTTAATGAGAGAGTGACACATTCAGAAAAATCCCAATAACTTGAGGTTCAAAGGAAGTCAAAGCATATGATATATGAATTCTGAGTAATGATACATCAAGGTATTGAAAAGGAAAGTATTAAAAGAGATTCATCAAAGTTCAGCACTTAAAGGAAGTCAGAGCATGAATAACCATGAATTCTGAGTAATAAGCATTTAAACATTGAAGAAAACCTTTCAAAGATAGGACTCAAAAACTCAATTCGCCATAGTTCAATACTTAAAGAAAGTCAAAGCATGTTCCTTTGTGAATTCTGAGTAATAAGCATTAATACTACAGAAGTAAAACATATTAAAGATAAGAGATAAAACTCATTGAAGTATACTAAGAATCTCAGGTCTAGAAAAGTCCAATTTCTTCTGTATATATCAGTCCCTTCAAAGCATTTACAAAATTAGTCCTTTCATATCACATTTTCCAACCTTTCATACATTGAAGTATTCACTATTTATAGGCATCTAGCCTTTACATCCAGTCTGCCAAGTGGCTAGATTATTAAACTCTACTACTGACACCAAATCTAACTACTAACTATATTTTTAAAACTAGGATTGACACCTTTCGAATTAGGAGTTAGAGTCCTACTATGACTCAAACACCTATTTATTACATTTAAACTAAAGATGATCCAAATCTTCCTTGAGAGGAATCATGAATTTCAACCATGCTGGACATAAACAAGAGATTAATACTCTAACTGTCCTCATGAAGTTACTCTGCCTACTTTTTAGAAGTTATCAGTTTTATGATGTGGCAATACAGTGAACTGATATCTTCAAACTGTATCTTTAATAGAATATTTCCACGTAGAAAACCACTGATATGATATTGTTTGACATTTCTTTGATACTCTTTGTCCTGCTCATGGGGAGAAACTTTAAATATCTATTTACCCTTCTTCTTCTTCCAAAATAATCCATCCAAAATTAACCTTGTTTTCAAAATAGAGTTTTAGAGCTACTTTTGTAGCTACTTTCGTAGCACAAACAAAAAGGGTGACATGTGGTAATCTTCTGCTTTTCTCAACCATTGGAGGATGTTAAGTAGTAAAAAAAAATTAAACACAACCTTCAAAAATCTTCATCCCTATCATTTTAAATTCCTTAAAACCAAAAATAATTCTTTAGAAATTCTGCAGCAAAAACTAGGCTTCAAGCCTAGCACACGCTGCAGAATTGCCTAATTGCCCACAAACTTCACATAATTTGGATTTTAGGCCTAGAAAAGGTCCATTGTTGTGTGAAATGATAGTATGAAGCCTGATAAGGAAAATTTGGTTAAAAATACCTCTTACCCTCAAGAAACAAACTTTTCACCTTCAACCACTTCATCAGCCAATAAAATGACTCTGTTTTTCCTGAAAAAGAAGGTTGCACTCATGAGCTCCTATCTCTTGATCCATAATATCTGTTAGAAAAATGGAGAATTTTTTTGTATATAAGAATATTTATAAGAAAAACCTCTCTCGGTTTCTTGAAAACCAGCTTTCGTTGTCCAGAATCTGCATTATAAAAGCATGTATAAAACAGGAAAAATTCAGAATTCTGAAAATAGGTCCCAAAGGAAACTTCGAATATCAAAATTGGTAGCACTTGGGAGAAAATTGAAAGAGGTTTTTGTTCCTTTTTATGTTATTACAAAATAAATCTTTCAGATTTTTGAAACTCATCTTCATTTTCCTGAAAATTCTTCTTGAAACCAACAACTTCAAACAGTCCAAGAAACACAAACATTCCCTTGTAGCTCCTGGTAGAAAAACATGTAACTTGTCTGGATGAAAGCTTGTGTGAAGCTGAGGTCATCCATAATCAGTTAAAAATCCATAGGCTCCTATCCAAACACATATCCTCCTTTTTATGCTTTCCTCTTCATGGAAATTTTCTTTTATAACCCAAACTGCCCTCTTAAAAATGTGACAGCTGTAAAAAAAATTTGGACAGCAAGTTGTTTGTCACAAAGATAAATTTTTAAAGGTGACACCTGACTGATACATGCAAAGGTTGAAAATTAAATGACACAAAGGAGCTTGGGTAACTTTTTTAAGGAATTAAATTCGAATGTGGAGAGAAAGGTGACAAAATGAGGGAGTGGAAAGCAATGGTGAGTGGTATTTATGATTTTACATGCTTGGATGATTATGAAAATCAATTGTATGACCTTACCTTTACCCTAAACAACTAAATACTTGATATATCATCATCGCATTCATTTTTGCAGAAAAAACATAATTCTATAGCGTTCTCAGTTATAAATTTTACAGATTTGTTGCGGAATCAGGAAAAATCAGACATGTGACTTAAAAACGAATTTTAAACCAATGCATGTGAACCTAAAGTGAAAATTGATAGATATTACTGAGATGAAATAATCCATGAGGTGTTTTGGACTTAGGATAAAGACTTATTTCATGAATTTTTCACTAATTTCATGGAGCAACCTTATGAGACAGATGAAACCTAGATGAGTGACCCTAATCAAAAAATAAAAAATTATGTGTGATAACACATTCCATCCACGTGTTAGTAACCAATAGTCCAGTTAGGTGAATGAAATAAATCTTGGGGGGCATTGAAACTTATCTCAAGCATGATTTTTTACTTTTTTTCAAGCTTGTGTAAAAATAAAACAAACCACTCTCAAGCACAGTTTTCCTACGTTTCAAGCTTGTGTAAAAATGAAACTACTATCAAGCATAATTTTCCCTATGTTTCAAGCTTGTATAAAAATGAAACCTATCTTGAGTCCATTTTGGTTATTATTTTCAAGACTCATTAAACTCATGAAAATCCCGAGATTATTTTTCTATCTTTCATTCTCGTAAAACACATGAAAATGCCAAGTTCTTTCCATCTTTTCATGCTCGTCAATTAAATTGAAAGTTGGCCAACTGAGTATACTTTTATCACTTTTTCGGGCTCTTTAAAATTACGAAAAAGTGAAACCCTGGAGTTCTCTTTTAAGCCCTTTACAGGATCTCTAAATATGAAAATATTGTCGAGTACTTGAATATTCGAACTCATTAAAGGAAATGAACGGTCGTCCCTTTAGTATAAGTTTACCCCTTTTCCGGACTGAAATGGACTATTTATGAAAAATGTATACATTGACTAATCATGGTCAATAGAGTTCTCTCCTGTATTATTTTATCCGTTTTCGGGCTTGAGAGATTACATTTATGAAAAAGTACAACGATGGAGTTTACTTATGTTTTTATTCTGACTCCCTAAAACTGAAAAACGCTGAGTTTCTCCTATACTGGACTCGTTAAAATTTAACAGTAAAGGACATGTCGATTACAAATAGGAATGAACCACTCCTTCTTAGGGTTCAAATTTTAATACTAAGATGGAATCATCCAAAGGATGAGCTTACACAACAAGCAAATGTTATCCTCCTCAAGCTTGTCAAAAATAAAGAGGTACTTGCCAGTAATGGTGGGGGAAAAAAGAGAAAAGTAATCAAATTGTCACCCTTTTTTTAAAAGCGGTATAACACTCTTGAACACGACACCTTTTTCACACTTGTACCTGGGTTGGGAAAATCATTTGTATAATAGTTAATCAAACCACATTGAAAGTATTCAACTAGTTTCTGGGTATTAGCTTTAGGTCAATTATTACCAAGCCATCTATGGTGTCGTTATGTGTTCAAGAGACAATTCAAATAAACCATTCATTGCAAAAAAAATTCTCCATTCGCGTTGACCATCCTTGAGTCAGTCCTTGCAAATATTTCTTCAAAACTTGATCTAATGGTTTTGTGTCATGGGTTTTCCTGCGACGGGTCACTTTCTATCGACGATAGTGTAGAAATTATATAACATATGCATGTATATATCCAAATTCTCCAGGTCTAACAATATTTATCTTCTTACTAAATTCAAAATACTTCCACTGTTAATATTTTTCGGAAATTTAAAAACTCAATTGCAAACACATGAAGCAATAAAAACAATCGCACATAACACAATTGTTTAACGGGAAAGCCTGAAGCTAAAAAACCCAACTATCATATATTATGTATCATGGAGATCATGTAACAATATCATACAAAACTTAGTAAATCAAGCTCTCAGTACAATCAATCATCTACAAATCCATGCACTGATTTCTTGCCACCTGATAGCCTGCCTCCACTACGCAATCCCTACTGAAGAAGATCCTTGAATGAATTCGAATCTACCTTGCCTTGACTATGCAATCCTCATTGGAAAATCCAATGTGTGTGTGATGAAATCAATGCATCACTATAGTCACAACAGATAGTCAATCTCACCCTTTCACCTATCTCTCCATTGGGTCTCCACCGGAACTGACATGCATTGTAGTTAACTGCCGTATTTATTCAGTTTATTAATGAGTTATTATTTGTGAATTAATTAAATAATTAATTCACTTAACTCTCACTAGTGTATATTTTAGTTAGACTAGATACAACTAGCTCAACTGAGTTTACCTCCATTAATTGAGTTAAACTGAATAACAACTACATGAACTACTCTTCCAACTCTGTCATAACTTTACCACTTCAGTTCTAACTGAGTCCTCCATGCATGAATGACTAGTAAACCCTAGGAATTGCGTAATTACTTCAGCCCACTGATTTTCCAAATCTGCATACTGAAATAAAATGCTCCAAGAGAATAAGTTGATATTAAGAGTCTGATGATTATTAAGGGCTAATAATAATCGACACATCTACTTTTAGATTGAAGATCTATAAATAGACTTCGCCCAATATTCTAAAAATAGAATTTCATCTATTTTTACAACTTGACCAACCATCCACAAATAGAATTATGCAACTTCTGAAATATGATCACCATGTCTAAAAATAGACATAGTCTAAAAATAGACTTACACCTAAAAATAGCCTGCGGGCCCAATTAGTGAAGGTGATTGATTTTCACTAAGCTTCATCATATTTTTGAATCTCAACAAGATAGGGATTATCCTTCACCCCGATCCTGCCTCTATGGTATTCGAATTTGCTCCTGTCAAGTGCCTTCGTCAGAATGTCTGCATCCTGATCTTCCGTAGGGATGTACTGAAGAAAAATGATATTCTGCTGCACACAATCTCTGATATGATGATACCGGATATTAATATGTTTAAATCTATCATGAAACATAGGATTAATCAAGAGTTTAATGCAACTCTGATTATCACAATGTATCACTGTAGGATCTAAATGTGAACCGAACAAACTGATCAGGATCTTCCTCATCCAGATAGCCTCACATGCAGCTTGAATAGCTACCATGTATTCTTCTTCCACTGAATTGAGTGCCACGGATATTTGTTTCTTGTTGTACCAAGAAACTGTTGTAGATCCAATACTGAAAACCCCTCTTGATGTGTTCTTTCTGTCCATTGGGTTGCCTTCCTAATCTGCATTCGTGAAGCCATTCAACTTCACCTCATCTGTCTTTCTATACCATAAGGCATACTCATATGTGCCCCTAATATACCTCAGGACATGCTTGCTTGCCTTCCAAAAGAGCTTGGTAGGCTTAATCATCGCTTGTGAAAGCTAGTTCACTACATAGCATATGTCCGGTCTTGTATTAAATAAATACATGAGTGAACCCACCACCCGTCAATAAACAGTGGCATCCACTACCTCTACTTATGTAGCATCCTATTTCCTCCAATTTCCTAGAAGAGGAGTATCAATAGGCTTGCAGCCTTGCATGTGAAACTTCTCAAGTATCTCCCGAGCATACTTGCCTTGAGACACAAATAGTTCACCTTCCCCCTGCCATATTTCCAATCCAAGGAAATAATGATGGAGGCCCAAATCCTTCATCTAAAACTCCTTTGCAAGATCTACCTTGCATGAGTGTATCGACTACTCATCACCCGTTAGTATTAAATCATCAACATAAAGAAAAATGATTAAAATCTTACCCTCCACCACAATTTGGTACAAGTTTTCATCCGCCCCACTCTTGGTGAAGCCAAGTCCAGTGAAATAGCTATCGATCCATGTGTACCAAGCACGAGGTGCTTGATTCAACTCATACAATGCTCTTTTGATCCTGAACACATGTGACTCGTTGCTAAAGATCTCAAATCCTTCAGGCTGCTCAATGTACACCTCTTCCTCAATGATCCAATTAAGGAACGCAGTATTCACATCCATCTAATGAATGTACCAACCCATCTGCGCTAAGAGATCAAGGATGGTCCTTATGGAAAAATATTGTGTGACAGGTGCAAAGGTTTCTTCATAATCAATCCCCTCGATCTATGAGAAGCCCCAAGAAAAAAATCTTCCCTTATGCTTCTCGATGCTCCCATTAACAGCTTGCTTTACCTTGTAGATCCATCTTGATCCTACAACTAATTTACCCACCGGCCTTGGAACAATATCCCAAGCACTGTTTCTGACAATGGAGTCATACTCCTCCACCATGGCATCTACCCATGTGGGCTCCTACACTGATTCTTCAAATAAGATGGCTATGTCACGATACACTTGCTCATGAGAGCCATGTATCCAATAAATCAATCAGGTGACTGTCTCTGTCTGCGCTGTGATGTAGAGACTCCTACATTCTATGCCGCATCAAAGCTTCAGTCTCTCAGCTTCTGTGGTACGCTTTACGCTAGTTCTGATGTTTGGCTCTGCATGAGTGGACTCCTCCACTCCATGAACTTCCTCCTATGGCCGATCCACATCTGGAGGTTCATCTTTCAGAATAGGAAGTTCCTCCTCTGCATGCAAGTCTAGCTCCCTCTCAAGCATAGCTCGTTCAACACCCACGATCATTATGTTATTCCTCTCCACGACCCCATTATGCTGTGGGTTATGACGTGTTATGATTTCTCTTCAAATTCCTTATTTTCTATAGAAGTCTTTGAATTTTCCCAAGATGTATTCACCAAAATTATCGCTCTGTAGAGCTTTCACTTGCTTCCCTGACTCCTTCTCCACCAATGCTTTAAACTCACATAAATTTGAGAATGTTTCGCTCTTCTTCTACATGAAGAATATCCAGCATCTACGAGAATAGTCATAAACAAAAATAATATAATACCTGTGTTTTTCTGTTGAAGCAACCGAGAAAGGTCCACACATGTCTGTGTGAATTCTCTCCAGGATCACCGAAGCACAGTTATCCTTCTCATGAAAGGTGGTCTTCAAAAAATTACCCATAGTACATCCCTTGCACTGATCTGACTGCACAAGAGTACCCTTGGGAAGTCCAGTAGAAATCTGCTGCAAAATCTTCAAATCACCAAGGTGAAGATGGCCCAATCTCCTGTGCCATAATTTTCCCTCGTCCCGACTCACCACTTCTTTTGCTTTGTCCATCATCACAGCGCAGCCATCTACCTCTAGCTTGTAGATATTCTTAACTTAAATCCCTATCCTCTTGGTTTGACCCATTGTTTTATGTCGCAGGAAAGCTTTTCCATCACTAAAAACAACGTCATAACCTCTGTCTTCCAACATTGTGACCGAGACGAAGTTCTTCTTCAGACCTGGAACATGCATAACATCTTTCAACAGAAATGGATTACCTGACTCCCTCTCAAAGGTAATGGTCCCAATTCTGGTCGCACTCTATCGACCATCGTCACCCATCTCTATATGCATTTGAAGGTCCTTCTCCTCCAAGTCACTAAACAACTCCTTATATCCCATCATATGGAAAGACGCACCACTATCAAGATACCACACCGATCCCATTGCGCTTGAAACCAAGCATGCGATAAAAGATAAATAAAGTTCAAATTGCAAGGCTAAGGCCTCTCCAGCTACAACTCTAGGAGCCTTCTTGTTCTTCTTCTTCTGTGGGCAGTTAGTGGTGAAATGCCCATGTTCGTGACAATGAAAACACTTCACCTTGGACAAATCCTGCTTCTTGCTTTTAGCCTCGAATTTCAAAGGGAATTTATTCCCCTTATCTTTCCTTGCTTTGAAAACCAAAGCACAATTATCTTCATCTTCATTCTTCGACGAAGAGCCATCCCTGGTACTTCGCCTTATCTCCTCCTGCACAAGATCTGACCAAAGTCGCTCCCAACCCGACATTTTCTCCCGTCCATTGATAGAGTCTTCGTAGCTATGCCAAATCTTAGGAAGCCCAAGGAGAGCCAAGATCACTAATTCATCATCCTCAATAGTAATCCCCACACTTCCCAATTCATCCCTACAGTGGACAAACTTCGTGAGATATTTTGGAATATTGTCACCCTTCTCCATTGTTATTTTTCTAAGATTATATTTCAGTGTCAACTTCCTCTGGTCATTGTTGTTTTGGAATAAATCTATCAAAGCCTTCCACATTGCAAATGGAGTGGATTTCCCGTGAAGGCTGGACACAATATGGCCCTTCACATGTTCCAACATAATTCTTCTTGTCTTTGCTACCTTCTTTTGCCATGCGCCAAGTAATGCAACATCGGTAGAAACAGGCTTAGGAACATCGCTATCGATTAACTCCTTCAGTCCATTATCTTCCAGCACCACCTCCATCCTATCCTTCCAGTCTATGTAATTCGAGCTGCCCTCAAGGGCATACTCCAATTGCAACCCATTGAAATAAATTTCAATGTATACTCAACTATCACACCAAGAATTTTCTGCAGGAAATTCGAATTGTCCACCAGCACAAACTCAACAATTCTTCACAATTGCAATATTCAAGATTTAACACTACTCCAATACCATGTAGAAATTATATAACATATGCATGTATATATCCAGATTCTCCTGATCTAACAATATTTATCTTCTTGCTAAATACATAATCCTTCCACTGTTAATATTTTGCGGAAATTTAAAAACTCAATTGCAATCACACGAAGCAATAAAAATAATCGCACATAACACAGTTGTTTAACGGGAAATCCTGAAGCTTAAAACCCCAACTATCATATATTATGTATCATGGAGATCATGTAACAATCTCATACAAATCTCAGTACATCAAGCTCTCAGTACAATCAATCGTCACACACTAACATGAAGAAATTTGCAAATCCATGCACTGATTTCTTGCCTCCTGATAGCCTGCCTCCACTACGCAATCCCCGCTAAAGAAGACCCATGAATAAATTTGAATCTAGCTTGCCTTGACTACAAAATCCTCTTTGGCAACTCTAATGTGTGTGTGATGCAATCAATGCATCACTATAGTCACAAAAGATAGTCCATATCACCCTTTCACCTATCTCTCCACTGGGTCTCCACTGGAACTAACATGCACTGTAGTTAACTGTTGTATTTTTTTAGTTGATTAATGAGTTATTATTTGTGAATTAATTAACTAATTAATTCACTTAACTCTCACTATTGTATCTTTCAGTTAGACTAGATACAACTAGCTCAACTGAGTTTAACTCCATTAACTGAGTTAAACTGAATAACAACTCCATGAACTACTCTTCCAACTCTGTCATAACTTTGCCACTTTAGTTCTAACTGAGTCCTCCATGCATGAACCACCAGTAAACCCTAGGAATTGCGTAATTCCTTCAGCCCACTAATTTTCCAAATATGTATACTGAAATAAAGTGCTCCAAGAGAATAGGTTGATATTTAGAGTTTGATTATTATTAAGGGCTAATAATAATCGACACATCTATTTTTAGATCAACGATCTATAAATAGACTTCGCCCAATATTCTAAAAATAGAAATTCATCTATTTTTCCAACTTGACCAATCATCCACAAATAACATCTTGCAACTTCTGAAATATGATCACCATGTCTAAAAATAAACTTACACCTAAAAATAGCCTACGGGCCCACTTAGTGAAGGTGACTGATTTTCACTAAGCTTCATCATCTTTTTGAATCTCGACAGACAGCTCATCATTTAGAAAGTTGATCTAGAATCCTATCAGTACCTTAGGCTCTGCATGCCCTAATGGTAGGTTTCTCGCCTTCGATGACCGGTTGCATCATTGACCCTCAATCGAATGATTCTGTGAAGTGTTCGACTGCAAATCATTCATTCACACTTCGTGGATTGTACTAAGTACTTTGAGATCCATTGTCATTATTGGTGGTTTCTCTCACACTTGTTAACAGTTCACATTATTGACTGGTAATCAAGTGGTTTCTACTATGTTTGACTTTGACACAATCAATCGCATGGATAGAATCATACTAGATTGGGAAGCATAAATCAAGACTCTAGATCTAGTTTCCACCATCCAGGCTTTGAGGAGTTTTATTATTCATGATACAGTAGACTAATTATGACAGATGACTGCATCCATACTATCTCTACTATTGATGTAATTTTAAAATCATTTATGTACCAGAACATTTAGTTAGTTTTGATCTGATATGGGAATTCCTACCTCAGTGATGATATATATATATATATATATATACATGCTTGCATTGAATTTTTTTACAGGTTTTCAATCAGTGTGTCCGCAATCCAATCCTTGGAATAATAAAGCACTTCACTCTTCAGAACTACCTCAGACTTCGCACTTTATGGGGCAATCTGTTACACGTTATTTTGTCACCATGACATTTGACTGTCTATATATGTTCATCATCACCTATATTTTGCTACCTTAGAGGTCAAAAACCCTAATGTTCCTAAACCAAGTCTTAGAATTGGAGAAAAGCTCATTAAAGCCCTTAAAAGTCTAATTCCGCACTTTTCCTAGCTCTTTCCTACAGATCTGTAGATATTTTCTCTATAGCCTGCGGCACATCCTGCATGTTCTACTTATAAAACCTGCGGACCCCCGTAAACAATCAAATAAAGGAAAAATTAAGTTCTAGAAGCCCAACTAGATGAATATTCTCCCAACTGGAAGCTTCTAGAGGCGTGATCAGTTCGAGCTTTATCCCTCCACTCATGGAGCTCTATCCCTCCACTCATGGAGCTTATCCCTTGGTCTATGGAGCTCAAATCCCTTCATGAGAGGAATCCATCTCCCTCTTCATGGAACTGAAACTACCTCCATTTCCCTATAAATTGAGCTCAAGTTTCAGTCTCAAGGGTAGACTAGATGTAGCTGGTAGATTGTAGACATACATGTTATTTGCTGAAGAAATTCTCAAGAGAAGCATACTCTCTACACTAGTCATTATTGGTATGAGAATGATCACACACTCATGTCCATAACTCATGCTAGTTCAGAGAGAAGAAGTCTTGTCAATCTGAAGGAGGAACGATTGTTCAGGAACCTAGGAGGAACTTGTACGACATCAAGGTATCAGGTTGTAAAGTTACTCTTTCATTCAAGATAATACATATGGATCTCCTTGTCTCATTGAGTTTTTCTTGTGTCTATTTGAATAATAAAATACTTATATTCCTTGATCACTAAGTTAGATTAGTTGTTCTCAATTATTATATGTTGCAGGTGATTTTAATTCTTTTGTCTGCCTTTGATTGTAGGTTATACTTACTGAAGAAGCCTCTTTGGAGCAATTGGATAAAAGACTGCACCGAATGTCAGATTTAAAGGTAGGAGCATGTCCTATTTCTTTGTTTATAATAATTCTAAATTGCAAATAATCTAGAGAAAATGATTTACAAATGGATGTTTGTATCTAGCTATCCATATGATACTAGGGAGATCACTCTTGTCTGCAAGAGGGATTAATCCGCATAACAAGAAGGGATCTCCATGTCAACCATCAGTGTCACCTTCCCTACAACATCAAGCCCTTCACAGATGAGGTATTATGTGATGTTGCTCGTCTTCAAGTTTTTGATGTATTATATAGCCAACCATACTTGTGGAAGTGACATGTTGTGTATGAGTCTCGACCTCACGTTGTTATTGTTACTTTGGGTAATAAGTTGTACATGATATGGGAGGTAGAACCACCTATCGACATCTCTTTGATCACCACGAAGTAATGCAGTAAGTTCATTTCCGAAACTAGGAAATTTTGTTTCCTTATGATCTTCCCTTAGGGAAAGAAGAATATTGTGGCCACGACCTCTAGACAGGGCTCCTATGCATGGAAACAATAGATGGAAAAGGTTATGGATGAGTACGGGGACATATTCACCTTACTTGCAAGGGTTCCTCTGCACTGTCAGGTCAAGCACTCCATCGATTTTACCCTAGGCGCGCTGCTACCCAATGGGCCAATATATCAATGCTCTGCTATGGAGAACTACAAAATCAAGAAGCATAATCAAGAGCCACTGCAGAAAGGTCACATTTGGCCGAGTTCATCATCTTTTTGGAACCCGATTGTGTTGGTGCAGAAGAAGGATGGGACTTGGAGACTCTATATTTGGAGACACTGTATTGATTATCGGGCACTAAAAAATATCAATGTCCATAATAGATATCCAATCCCATGGATGGATGACCTTTTAGACCAACTCAAGGGGGGGAAATATTTCAACAATATTGACTTGAAGTCTGGGCATCACCAGGTAACAAAAAAACCCTATTATGTGTGGAATATCACTTTCTAATCGAAGGAGGGAATTTTTGAATGGCTAGTCATGCCTTTCGGGTTCACGAATTCTCCCAGAAATTTCATGAGGCTGATGGAAGACATCTTGCGACCATTCTGTTAGAGTCCTATAATAATAGGAGTTATAATTTTTGAATTGACTTTGATAGTCTTGTAAATATGTACATACCTTACTTTCTGCAAGTTGTTTTCCCATATTTGAATATAATAAAAAAATGAAAAGAGGGTAAAAGTCCTAAAATAAAGATCAAAGGACTTAGAAAAGAATAGACCCCAAAAGAAAAAAGAGATAAAAATAAGACTTGAAAGTGAGCAAGTCAAAATACCACTACTATTTACTTTTACTACAAAAATAATGATTATGTGCAGATTGTTCAAAATGCCATAATCCATGATCATTTAAATAGTTTAATCTTAACTTTTCATGTTCTAGATAGAGAATAAAGATATTTCAAACAGTTTAAACTTGACAAATCAGTAGATAGTTAGAGAATAAATGAGGAGCTCAATAGTTTAATCTGAGCCCTCAAATGAAATAAGGTTAGATTTAGATAGATTTATTGCTTTGAAAGAAAAATAAATTTAGGGTTGTAAGCTTAAATGCACCCATGCAAATGAAGTAAAAAATGTTAGAATAATGATGGGTAGGTAGAAAGAAGTTGTGCAAGGCATGTAAAGAAGCATCTTCGGGCAAAAATTACTAATTTCCCCTCTCCCACCATGATCCAATATTCTAAACCTTCAGTTAAAGAGGCTCAAATAATTTCCCTGACTTCTGTTGGGACCGATCCCAAGGCTTAGTGACTGATTGGTTAAAAATATTGGATTCCCTACATAAAATACATTTCATCAGCATATTCACCCTTTTCCAAAACTATGATCCCTTTTCCTAAGTAAAACACTTTTTTGCTTAGTGAAAGTAAAAACCCTACTTAATTAATTTCATTTTCATTCAAAAAACATTCAAAAACCTTCAAAATGCATTTTATCCTAATTTTATGTGTAAAAAATCAAAATGGGACAAAATTATGCTAAATTTCCTATTTACACTTAGTTTAAATACTATGTATTTTAATTCATTTCATTCATTCATTTCAATTTCATATTAATTTCTAACCTATATTATTAAATCCTTTATAAAATACCCCTTCCCGTATATATTAATTCCCCAAAAAACCCACTTATTTTAAGTTAAAACCTATGTTTATTTATCCCACATGATAAAATAAATCCCCGCTCCTTCCCATAGGTTTAAACATATTTTATATTCTAATCCTGGCCCCTATGGTTTTAAAACTCTTGTTAAAAGGTTTTATATGCCATGTAATACCATACCCATGACATTGGTTAAAACATTTGTTAATGTTTTAATTTAAAACATATAACATTACCCCCCGCCCAATCAAATAAAACTTGAATTTATATTAAAAACATACACTTTTTAATATAAAAACCTATCCCACCGCATTTACAAACCCTGGACCCTACCTATTACCACTGAGCAACTCCAAGATGAAATCTTAATCGTTTTCATCAAATCCATATAATCCGACGATTGAAATGCCATATTGCAAATTAAATTGCGTGACCATAACATTTATCCAACCATGTGAAATAGGTGGTTTCACCTCTTTCTCTCTTCTCCACATGGCGGAATGTTATTAGATCGCATTCAATCTAGAAATACCATTTATCACTTATTTTCTATGCGATAACCGCCTACGTTTTTCACCTTTCAAGACCCAAAACTGCCCATTGTTCGACGTGACCGCCATTTAATGGAGGTTATTCTAAACCTAAAATGCTTACTAAAATTATGAATTGTGCCATTAAGTCATTTTTCTGTGCTATTTCACTATATGCATCCTCTCGACTCAGAAAACTATGCCTGTGCTTTGTTTTAAAACATAGAACCTGCAAAAACCCATATTTGCTGCCAAAAGACCTCAGAAAGCTTCCAGAAACCTTCAAAAGATACCACGGACCTGTCAAAACAAATCAGAAACTGTTACAAAGACCTATACCTACACAAATAGGTATTTTCCAATAAAAAATGAACCTGTTATCGTTTGAAAATAATTTTTTGAAGGAATTGAATACAGTAAATAGCTTATTTACTCCAAGAAAACTTCTAGTTCCCTGAAAAAGAGCTAATACCCTGTAAAATTTTTGATAAGACCTTGTTTTAATATTGCATTAAGTTTTAAAGAAAAAATCTAGTTTATTTTAGCCTTTGCAGACTTATAAGACTCCAATATTGCCTAGAAATCCTTTGCAGGTAGCCTCAACTCTCTGCACCCAATTTCAATCATTTTTAGACCAAAATCATTGAAAGAAGTATAAGAAACCCTTGTTTCTTATTTCATAAACCAGTGAAAGTATTAAATCCAGTTGAAAACCAAAATTGAAGGTTGAAATCCAAATAGAGAACCAAGTTGTGCTTATTTTATCCAAAGAACCTCTGTAAAAGTCAAGAAACACTTATGTAAACCATTTAATCTTACAGAAGAATTCAGAAAGCGCTAAAAATAGAGTTTCAATTATCCAAGCCTAAAAAATGTCAAAATCCAATCCAACTATGTCATCCAAGATTGCAATCATTGTGAATCCTCTACAACCTCCTGTTGTAGACATTGAACACACACCATTAGCAGGTGTGGACTATAAAATAGTAGATCCAGTTATTGAATCTAATTTGTTAGACCTCCACTGCTGGAGCTATGAAAATTCCTTAGATAAGGTTGAAGAAGTCCAAATTTGGGAATCAAACCTACCCAAATATGTTGTTCCAATCACTCATCAATGCCCAGAGGTTATTAGGTTGTGTCAGAGCTATTATTCACCTGAACATAGAGCAATGCTGAATTCAAACAAAGAGGTACTGTTTACAATTACTGTTGAGTCCATAAACCAGATGTTACAACTCAAACCTGATCTCAAAGTAGTTCCTTTCTCAATAGAAGCACTTACAAAATTGCACATTGGTCTTGATTTTCCCAAAAGGTTTCAGATTTTTCAAGTGTTCATGCCTTTACATGTTGAAATTCCACAAATCAACCCTCCATATTCTACTTCTAATTTCCCGAAGGGTCTAGGAATGTCATTTCCATGTTGTCATTTATCCTAGGATACTTTATAGATGAGCATAATGATGAGTCCATCCTAGGGTTTCTATCTACTTTTTCACCAGGACAACCTCCCTTTGTAATTTTCAATTATGCTGAGTATATAGTTGACAATATCCATGATCAGCTTGTCAAGTTTCCAATTGAAGGAGTATTTAGATATACATCTTTTCTCTTCCATATGCTCTTGTATTTTCAAGCAGACAAGTTTCCAATAACCCTCTAGAAGCTTGATATAGAAGAAAAACCACTTTTGTCATCTTTTGGACTTCTTTGATCAGAAAAGAGTCCAAAGAGTTCAATTTTACAGAGTTTACAGATAACTTTGTCCATCCATTGATAAATATGTTGACAAATATAGAACAACCAATAATTAGTGATGAAATGAAGAAATTTCTACAGCTATCAGAGCACACTAGAACTGGTGATTGGTACTTATATGAGAAACATATAGAAATCAGAGTTTTGGGGTTTAATCTGTTACCCTACAAACTACCTAAATATGTACCAATGAGAATATTTTCCTTGGAGTATGTCAGGAAAATCGTAAATTCTGATTTTATTAACTTCCTAGTAGCCAAGAAGAAGACCCAATTTAAGTTAAAGAATTAGTTAAGGCCATTTGTTTGTAATCACAAAGACACGAAACAAGAAGCAACAAAACAATTACTTTATTATATATTTGAAGAGAGCTTTTCATGGAACTATGATCCACAAGGAATATTAAGAAAAATGAGGGTTAAGTGCAAACTAACACCTTATATACATGAGAAAAGACCAGAGATTAAACAATATGTCAATCAAACTGAGTGGCTAGAAAACGCTTTAGTAGATGTAGTTAAAAAAAGTGATACTAGTCACACCTTGCGAACTGCAAATCAAGGAGAAAAAACTACTAAAAGACTCAGAGAAGAAGGAACATACACTACTGAGACAACAACTGAGACAAGGTTTAAAATTAGATACAATAAAAAGCCTAAAGTCAATTCAGTTGATAAAGGAAAAGTGACTATAGAGGTGGAAGACACAAATGTTCCAATGACAAATACAGATGTTGCTACAATCATTACAAATGAAGTAGTTATAGAAATTCTAAATGAAGGACAAACTGATAATTCAAATACAGAGGTCATAGAGAAAAAACAGAATTTGGAGGCATCTTCCTCATAGACAACAGAAGAAAAATATCTTGATATCAGAGAAAAATACAAGAAAATTAAGACAAAGAATGAAGAAATCAAGAATGAGATTTATTCTCAGTATTTGAAGCAAAAACCAGGCATACAAAAAAAACTTTTATCGGCTTTTGACTATTCAAATAAAAATTTGATTATGTCAGTGCTTCCACCAACAGTTAAGACTCCTAAGACAGTTGCAGACTACAAGAAAATTGATCTTTAAGAGCCAACATAAAGCATTCATGCACTAGATAAGATTGAGTTTCATAGAAATTTTTTAGAGATGTTATATTCTACTATAACTACTAAGGCTATGAGTATCAACAAGCTTCAGAATACAATCATAAACATGAGGGATAAAATGAAGGATGACAAAGCCTCATCATATTCTAAAGATCTTAGGATTAAGTCTTTAGAAGAGTTATTTTTCCAAATAGGATATGATCCAGCAAATGTCAAAGCTGTAGAACAGTTAGTGAAGAAAAAGAATGAGGACATTGCAACATTGAGAAAACAGCTTAAGCTGTCACCAATTGAATATCCACAGGCTAGAGAAATAGTACAAGAGAATAATCAGAAAAATGACATGATGAACTTAATTTTTCAATTAACAGGACAGATAAAAGAGATGGAGATTCAAATGGAAAAGATTGTCCAAGAGAGAGAAACTACAAAAACACAGGAAACTCCTAGAGTAATTCCGATGGTTACTACTGATGTGCCTTCAACTCTGGAAGAAGAGTTGGCACCAAAAGAACATCTGGCTACTACAGTGCCAATGACATCATCCACAAATTCAGCCATAGAATCATCTACTACAGTAGCTCAACATTATGATGAGGCTAGTAAACTAGTAAAATCCATGGAAGAAATGTCACTTCAAACAAATGAGACCAACAGATTGAAGAAAGTGATTGAAAATATTGAAGACACCAAAAAGCTAGCCCAAATCAATGCTAAAACTCATGAACAAAGGGCTAACATGTTAAATACTGAGTTGAAGAATCTACAAAAAGATTTGACCTTGAAAGAACCAATTTCTTATGTAAATAATCAGTTATGGAGTAAAATCATTAAAGCCATCAATGATGTTTGGCCATCAATCTAGGTAATATATGAATAGAGGGATTTACTGAAGGAAGCACAAGTAGAGATTCATAAAACAAAAGAGAAGCTAGGTGACAAACTTGAGCAAGCCATAGAATTGATAAAGTTTCTTAACAATAAAAAAAAACATGAGTTGGAAGAAATAGAAATCACTGATAAGACAGAGACAATCCTTGAAATAAGGAAAGTCCTTTCAAAGAAGAATCTGATGAAACAAATTGAAGAGAAATGTGAAAACATGAACATAGCCATAACCAAGTTTATGGTTAAATTTGAAAATTTGAGGCAAAGAAGTTTGCCTAAAATTATGGTCATTAATAATAAACTCATGCCACACGAAGATTACAATAAGAAAATTAGAGAGTATGCAAAATAGTAGGTGGAAAAAACATATGGACAAGGTATTCCTACTGGGAAGGTCTTACTCAGAAGTTTTGAAGATTTTTTTTATCTGTAGCATGAGATAAGACATTTATTTGTCATAAAACCAACATTTGCTGGATATTCTAAAGCATATGAGAATTTCAGGAAGCTAAAAAAGATACAAATTCCAAATGATGAAGTTTGGAAATCACTCACTGACTTACTATAAAAGTTAAATGGAAAAAAGAAAGACATAAACTGTTTGTTGATTTTATCAGTCAAAATAGAATTTATTACAACAGCAAGGTAGTTTTTACAGAGATTAAAGAGTATCCGAGTTAAAGAGTATTAGAGGATAAAGAGAATCAGAGTTAAAGAGTACAATATAATGAAGAGAATATTTCAAAACAGATTTGAAATATCTATGCCAACAAAGAGGACACCAAGGCAGCCAGCTGCACCTAATCCACAAACAATTTTCTATTTTATTTGGATAAATAGGACAACTTGCTGATTTGTTAAGCAGCTATCACTATTTTTTTGTAAAGATATTTTATTTCTCCTTAGATAGTTCCTAGAAGCATTCTAAAATATTTTGTAAATTTTTTTGTATAAATACTTCATCCTTAGAAGTATTATTGTGGAATAAATTGCTGAAGATTTCTATAGTCATTTTTGTTGGACTTGAAGGCTTTTTGTTGCAATTTCCAAGTAGCAAACTAGATCAGATCAAATAGCATCATATTTCAAGATTCATATGATGAGCCATCGAAGTGAAGTACTTTCTACTTGTCATTGTTTATCTTCTCTTTTTTTCATGCATCCATTATGTATTCTAAATTTCCATGAATAAACAAAAGTATTATTTCAGGATTTGTTAAAAGCACCCTGTCTTTACTATTTATCATTTCTATATTTTCTGCTAATTTCCAGAGTAGGGAACCCTTAAGTGCTCCCTCTTTTGATTGACCTCTTTCTACTCCTTCCTATTCTGGATCAAAGAATCCTTCATTTATCTTTATCTCGATCAAACCACTTCACAAAATCAAGCTTCCAAGATCTTCAAAGACTTATCTATCTTGCCCTAAAAAAAATTGAATTTTTGACCTTGATCCTAGTTCTGTATGCTTGAATTTTGACTCCTTAGCCCAATGGACAAACAAATTTCCCACTATCCATCTCATTAAGTGATTTTTTCCCATGAAACCAAACCAAATCAAAGCCAATTTTCACAATCATAACTATCCTTATATCTTATAATCAAAACAAAGTTAAATATTAAAGAGAGCCCTCTCTGAACCCTAGGAAGGCTAGATCCTAGAGTTTAAAAGTTGGTCTGTGGTTACCTCTAGTGTTCTTAAAATTTAAATCAAAATCTCACAACTTGAGAATTATTAGAGTGATAACATACTGGCGACCATATTGGGGAATTAACCAATCCTCAGTTTTAAAATGGGTCTTAAGGAAAAATTTTCATTATATTTTTGACTTTAAGACTGTTTTATAAGTTGTGAGTATCATTTTATAAAAAACTGTAATTATGGCTTCTAGAAAAATTTACTATACTAGGTCTAACCCGGATCCTAAACCTGCTATTATATTAGACAATCCGGACATAATTGGAAAAAAGAATAAACCAATAGAAGATTTAGATGCAAAAGTTTCCTTAGATAGAGCTAATTTATAACCAAAACAATTAGTGAGTTTACAAGACATAGAGTTTGACCTGACCTTTGAACATTCTTTGTTTAGAAGCAAATTAGAAACTGACTTAAAAAGTGTTGTTATAGACCTTGTTTTCATTTCATTTCTTGAAACAAAACAGAAAAATATTTCAGCAGATTCTAAATCAAAGATATTTAAAGCTCATGATAAACTTGAAGAGATAAATGATACTATTCTTAAGGAAATAAATGAAGCTATTGAATTAGCTGAATTATTAGCTTAAACATCTAAGCCTTCTATTTCTCATTTAGATACCATTACATCATCTATCATTTCCACTACATTCCAACCTATAGATCCATTTAACCCTAGACAACCCTTACAACCTAGAATACTATTTCCATATTCTCCCATATCAGCTTCATCCATTAGTTTATCTTCTACAAATTTAAACTCATAATTCTCATTTACAAGTAGTTCTTCATATATTCTAGTTTCATTTTTTAGCACCCCAACTTTATATTTTAATTCATACACCACTTTTTCTAGTTCACCATCTTATATTCCAGTTTCATCAGTCACTTCATTAACTGCATCAGCTAGTACTTCCAATTCAGCCCCAAGCACTTCCAATCTACCTCCTAGCCAAGATAAAATTCAAGCTATGGTTGCTAGGTATGCTCCTCTATTTCTTCTAGGACAGTTACATGACACGCCTCAGGATTACCAAAGTAAGATACCTCAATTTGATGCTACTACTCAATACACTGCCCAACAACACATAAATAAAATGATAGATTACTTTGAGCTCCATGAAATAGATGATTATGATGTACAAATGAGACTGTTTTCACAAACATTAACAGGGGAAGTTAAAAAATGGTTTAAAGGCCTTAACGCTGGTATTATAAATGATTTAGTAGTCTTTCATAAAGTATTTTTGAATAAATGGGAAAAGAATAAAAATCCACTCCAAATACTATCTGAATTTGATGCTATGAAAAGAGGTCCTAATGAATCAGTCCAAGACTACTGCACTAGATAGAACAGTTTGTTTAACTCAATTCCAGCTAATCTCAAACCCACTCCTGATTCTGTCTTACTCAAATTCCCTAATGGATTTGACACAGGCATGGCTTATCAGCTAAGGGAGGGAAATTTTGAAACATTAGAAAGCATGCAAACAGATGTTGTTGGTGTAGAAGTAAATATTTTAGCTAAAAAGGCTAGATTAAGGAATGAGAGGAGAGTAACCATGAAAGAAGAAACTTCTAATTCAGATGGAAAAATAGATCAGTTAGCTAAGAGTTTAGAAATAATTATGGATAGATTAGACAACATAGAAAGAAGACCCCAATGGGATAATCAACAGCAAATCAGGAATCCCAATTTCAGGAAAAATAAAAATTCAGGAAAATCAAAAGAATCAGCTCCAGATCAGACAATAAGACCCCCTTTTAAGGAGAACTATGCTGAAAGTTCTCAAAACAATGTAGCTGGTGAAGATACCATAAATCTAATGGGTATAGATGATGATAAAACTATCTTTCTCACTCAGGAAGACCAATATTTATTTGAAATGCAACAACTTCAATTATATTCAGGTGAATCATTTGACTACAAACAAGGTTATGATTTTGCTATAAACTAAGTACATAAGAAATATAACCTTAGGAGTAAGAAAAACACTAAAACTTCTACTAATAAATCTCCACAAACTGAAAATAAGAAAAAAGTAGAAGTCCCAACAAAAAAATTTCTACAAGTTATCCCTAAGGAAAATAGACAAAACTCTAATTCATCCCACAAAGTTTCCAGCCCAAAAATTTCACCAAGTCCTAATATTGTTGACATAAAAGATGAAATTGACCAAACAACAAAAGATTCACAAAAATCTGCTGCTGTTAAAACAACTAATTCTGCTAAAAAAACAAACTTAGAATCCAAAACATCCACTGCTAATCCAAAATCAGCAGATCCAAAAGCTTCCACTGCAAAAACAACTTTTGACAACTCAAAATCTGAAAATAACATCCACTGCTTCTCAAACCACTCTTGAAAATAAAACTAGGAGTAGTAAGACACAAGAAACTCAAACAGAAAATGAAAACATAACTGTAGAAAAACAAGATAAACCCACTCAAACTATAGTTACTAAGGAAGAGTTAATTCAAATAAGTAAATCACAACCTTCATTCAATATACAAAATGAAATTGCAAAGTTAAAAATACCAATTCGTTTGACAGAATTGATAAAACATGATTTGTATAAAACAACAATCACTGAAACATTAAACATGAATGATGGAGAAGACTCTGTAAACTTGAATGATGATCAACCAGAGTTGATTTTTGACCCTGATGTGAATGGAAAGCATCAAGATGGAGCAGTTCCTCCATTTTACATCAGTTTAACTGTTCATGACCAAATTTTACACAATGCAATGTTATATTTAGGAGCTTCACATAATCTAATGCCCAAAGCAATAATCGAAACTCTGAATTTAGACATTACAAGGCCTTACAAAGATTTATTTTCATTTGATTCAAGCAAAGTAAAATGCCTCGGTTTAATTAAATATTTGTGTATAACATTAGTTCAATATCCCGATAAGAGTATACTAATGGAAATTGTAGTAATTGATATCCCACCCAAGTATGGAATGTTGTTATCTCGTTCATGGGGAGAAAAATTACAGGGATCTCTACAATTGGACATGTCATATGCTACTATATCAGTTTTTGGTCAACCTAAGAAGCTTTTTAGGGAAACATTGATGAAATATATGGTAAGTAGTGCAGGAAGATCAATAAATTAGCCAATTTATGCTACACCTAATGATCTAGAATCTTTGATCTTATGTAAATTTGAAACTGATAAGGAAATCAAAACTGAAGTAAAAGACAAATACAACACAAAACAATGATAATATCTTTCATGAATATTTATGGAATTTAGATTTTGATGGCTCAATAAACAAACTAGGAGCAGGAGTGAGAGTTTGGATAACTAATATTGAAAAGAATAATGCAAAATGCCATGCTTTCAGACTGGATTTTAAATGTACTAACAATATGGCTGAGTATGAAGCCCTCATTTTAGGACTCCAGACTATCAAAAACTTAGGAGGAAGAAGAATAGAAATAATGGGAGACTCAGAGTTTATTGTAAAATAAATTAATGGTTAATATTCTGTTTACAATCCTAGACTATGCCGATATAGAGAGACTGTATTAGATTTGATTGATGATTTATTGGAATGTAATTTTTCTGCAATACCTAGAAAGAAAAATTTACAAGCACATTCTTTAGCAGCTTTTGATAGTACTTGTAATTTACCCTTTCAGCCCAATCATAAATATATTGTAGAAGTAAAAAACAAACCAATAATTCCAGATAACCTCAAATATTAAAAAATTTTCTCACAAGACCACAGATTTATCATTTTATGAATAATGAAGCTGAATTTCAGAACTGTAAAATAGACACTGAGTGTACATTAGATCAGGATTTAGATAGTGAAATAGATTTGAATAATATATATGTAAATAAATTAAATTTTTCTAGACCAAGTAATTTTAGTCAATCAGATATAGATAACTTAGAGAGAGTAGAAATTGATAAGATAATTGATGATGAATCTGATATATTAAATCTCAAAGATAATTTCTTACCAAAAGGTTTAACTCCTTTAGAAGATTTATTTGACTCAAATTATGTTGCTAGAAAACCCAAAATGGAGCCACTTACGTTTGACATTGAGGAATGCAACATAGGCACACAGTTAAAACCCAAAGTGATCAAACTTTCCAATGCCTTGCCTCAACAAGAAAAAGAAAAATATACTTTTTAAGGAATTTCAAGATGTTTTTGCTTGGAGTTATGAGGACCTAAAATCCTATGACACCAACATAATTCAGCACAAAATCCCTATAAAAGAATACCAAAAGAATTTTAAACAAAAGTTAAGGAGGATCAACCCTGTTTTTATGCCCTTGATTGAAAAAGAGGTAAAATAATGTATGATGCATAGATAATTGCACCAATAAGATATTCTGATTGGGTTTCTAATTTAGTTCCAGCCAGAAAAATGACAGGAGAGATTAGATTATGTGTTTATTTTAGGAATATAAACAAAGTATCCTTAAAAGATAATTATCCTTTACCAAAAATGGATCACATTTTACAAAGGGTAGTTGGTTCTTCTAGGATTTCACTTTTAGATGGATTTTCAGGATACAAGCAAATTTTAGTCCAACCAGAGGATCAAGCCAAAATAGCTTTTACTACTCCTTGGGCCACTTTTATGTATGTAAAAATGCCTTTTGGTTTAATGAATGCAGGGGCTACCTTTCAAAGAGTTATGGATATAGCCTTTGAAAAGGAAATTCTTGAATTATTAGTGATTTACTTAGATGACATAACTGCATTTTCTAAGACTGATTATGAACACTTAGATCATCTTAGACATGTTTTTATTAAATGCAGAAAGTTTGGTATCTCTTTAAACCCTAAGAAAACCTTATTTGGATTAGAAGAAGGCAAATTACTAGGACACATAATATCTAAGGAAGGAATTAGAATAGACCCTGCCAGAATAGAAGAAATTCTTAACATTACTCCTCCAAGAAACATAAAAGAGTTACAAGCTTTTCTAGGAAATATTAACTTTTTAAGAAGATTCATTTCCAATTTAGCTGAAATAATTAGAGAATTAAACAACATACTTAAAAAATATTCAGTTCTTAATTGGACTATTGAGGCCAAACAATCATTTGAATCCATTAAACATGCCTTAACCAAAACCCGTGTGCTTATAAGTCTTGACTTTAAAAAAGATTTCATCATTTTTTCATTTGCTTCAGAACGCACCATAGCTGCAGTTTTATTGCAGAAAAATGACCAGGGTTATGAACAAACCATAGCTTTCTTTAGAAAAACACTTAGAGATGCCACTTTGAAATACAATATCATGGAGAAACAGGCCCTAGTTTTGGTAAAGGCCATTAAATATTTTAGGGTATACATTCTGTATTCTCACATCATTGCATATGTCCCAAATGTAGTAGTAAAATACATTATAACTCAGGATGGTCTTGATGGTAGAAGAGATAAGTGGACCCATAGCTTTCTTTAGAAAAACACTTAGAGATGCCACTTTGAAATACAATATCATGGAGAAACAGGCCCTAGTTTTGGTAAAGGCCATTAAAGATTCCAGAGTATACATTCTCTATTCTCACATCATTGCCTATGTCCCAAATGCAGTAGTAAAATACATTCTAACCCAGGATGGTCCTGATAGTAGAAGAGATAAGTGGATTGCCACAATTTTAGAATATTACACAGAGATAAAACCCACAAAAATTATAAAAGGTCAAGGTTTAGCTAAACTTATGGGTGAATCAAATTGTGATGCCCTAGACATAAATTTTATTGCCCAAGCAGATGATCAGGAAGAGATGGCGACTCCAGAGATCAATGAAGCCTTTTCAGACTCACCATGGTATGAAGATATCATATTTGTATTACTAAACTTACAAGCTCCTCCTGGATTATCAAGAACAAAATCTTGATTCTTAAAACTAAAGGCAGTAAGATTTTGTATATTAGACAATGTACTTTTTTGGAAAGATCATAGTGGGATTTTGTTAAATTGTTTGTTAAAAGAAGAATTTTACACAGTATTATAAGAATTTCATGCAGGTGACTGTGGAGGACATCTCTATTGGAAGACTACTGCAAACAAAATCTTGAGAGCTGGTTTTTACTGGACTACTTTGTTTGTAGATGTTAAAAGGTACGTGACCTCCTGTCACAAGTGTCAAATATTTGAGGGTAATAAAAAGCTGTTACCCCTGCCCTTAAAGCCCATTTCAACTGAAATGTCATTTCAAAAATGGGGTCTTGACTTCATTGGAGAAATTCACCCCCCATCATCAGCCCAACATAAGTGGATTCTGATAGCCACTAACTATTTTACCAAGTGGATTAAAGCCATACCCTCTAGGCAAGCCACAAATACTGTCATTATCTCATTTTTAGAAAGAAACATACTTTCAAGATTTGGATGTCCCCAAAAGATAATTACTAACAATGTAGCTACATTCAAATCTAAAAATATGATTGAATTTTGCCATAAATATCACATTACCCTAGGCCATTCTACTGTATATTACCCAAAAGGTAATGGTATAGCTGTATATTCAAATAAAAGCCTTGTAAACATCATCAAAAAGTTACTTGAAGATAACAAAAAGACTTGGAACAAGAAATTAGTCAATGCCTTATGGGTAGATAGAGTTACAACCAAAAAATCGATTGGTACATCTCGTTACCAACTTGTCTATGGAATGGATGTTGTTTTTCCATCTTCCTTAGGAGTACCAGTAATGAAAATTATCAAAGAATTACAAGTTGAGCCAAATAATATACAAAGAAGGGTAAACCAAACCATTCACTTGCAGTAAACAAGAGAAGAGGTTTACATTAAGTCTCAAGTTATCCATGATAAGATAATTTTTTTTTTTGACAAAAAGAGTAAAGAAGATGATTTTTACATTGGAGACAAAGTGTTAAAATGGGATTCAAGAAGAGAAGATAAAGGTAAACATGGAAAATTTGATTTTCTATGGAAAGAACCTTACGTGATTTATGGTTACAAAGGTAATAATGTTTTCTTTCTTAAATAAATGGATGGATCAAATATGCTAGATGGACCAATAAATGGCAGAATGCTGAAGCACTACTACTCCTCAGAGATAACAAATAGTTAGTTTCATTTACTTTGACCACTGTATATATATACATTGAAGATTTTAGATTGGATTGGATGTTTTCCAAACAAAGTTGACGCCTGAAGAGAAGGCCCTAAGCTTTGAGAGGTATAATATCATAAGTATAAATAATTGCAGAAATCAGAAGACACTTACAGGGTCATCACAGTCAAAATTCAAAGGCTACTAGTCTTAAAATTTCTTGACATTTCACCAGGAAATGCCATCTCCATGTGGAGCCACTGTTAGGGTCATATAATAATAGGAGTCATAATTTTTGAATTGACTTTGATAGTCTTGTTAATATCTACATACCTTGCTTTCTGCAATTTTTTTTCCCATATTTGAAAATAATAAAAAAATGAAATGAGGGTAAAAGTCCTAAAATAAATATCAAAGGACTTAGAAAAGAATAGACATCAAAAGAAAAAAGAGCTAAAAATAAGACCTGAAAGTGAGCAAGTCAAAATGCCACTACTATTTACTTTTACTCCAAAAATAATGATTATGTGCAGATTGTTCAAAATGCCATAATCCATGATCAGTTAGATAGTTTAATCTTAACATTTCCTATTTTGAATTTCATTTTTTAGATAGAGAATAAAGATATGTCAAACAGTTTAAACTTGATAAATCAGTAGATAGTTAGATAATAAATGAGGATCTCAACAGTTTAATCCGAGCCGTCGAATGAAATAAGGTTAGATTTAGATATATTTATTGCTTTGAAAGAAAAATGAATTTAGGGTTGCGAGCTTAAATGCACCCATGAAAAAGAAGTAAAAAATGTTAGAATAATGACGGGTAGGTAGAAAGCAGTTGTGCAAGGCATGTAATAAAGCATCATCGGGCAAAAATTACTAATTCCCCTCCCCCACCATGATCTAGTATTCTAAACCTTCAGTTAAACAGGCTCAGAGAATTTCTCTGACTTATGTTGGGACCGGACCCAAGGCTTAATGACTGATTGGTTAAAAATATTGGATTTCCTACATAAAACCCATTTCATCAGCATATTCACCCTTTTCCTAAACTATGATCCCTTTTCGTAAGTAAAACATTTTTTTGCTTAGTGAAAGTAAAAACCCTACTTAATTAATTTCATTTTCATTCAAAAAACATTCAAAAACCCTCAAAATGCATTTTATCATAAGTTTATGTGTAAAAATCAAAATGGGACAAAATTATACTAAGTTGCCTATTTACACTTTACTTAGTTTAAATACTATGTATTTTAATTCATTTCATTCATTCATTTCCATTTCATATTAATTTCTAACCTATATTATTAAATCCTTTATAAAATACCCCTACCCGTATATATTAATTTCTTTATATATTAATACCCCCAAAAACCCACTTATTTTAAGTTAAAACCTATGTTTATTTATCCCACATGATAAAATAAATCCCCGCTCTTTCCCATAGGTTTAAACATATTTTATATTCTAATCTCGCCCCCTATGGTTTTAAAGCTCTTGTTAAAAGGTTTTATATGCCATGTAATACCATACTCACGCCATTGGTTAAAACATTTGTTAATGTTTTAATTTAAAACATATAACGTTACCCCCCACCCAATCAAATAAAACTTGATTTTATATTAAAAAACATACATTTTTTAATATAAAAACCTATCCCGCCGCATTAACAAACCCCAGACCCCACCTATTAATGCCGAGCAACTGCAAGATGAAATCTTAACCATTCGCATCAAATCCATATAATCCGACGATCGAAATGCCATATCGCAAATTAAGTTGCGTGACCATAACATTTATCCAACCACACGAAATAGCTGGTTTCACCTCTTTCTCTCTCCTCCACATGGCCGAATGTTATTGGATCAGAGTCGATCCATAAATACCATTTACCACTTATTTTCTATGCGATAACCACATACAGTTTTCGCCTTTGAATACCCAAAACCGCCCATTGTCCGACATGACCGTCATTTAATGCAAGTTCTTATAAACCTATAATGTTTAATAAAATTATGAATTGTGCCATTAAGTCATTTTTCTATGCTATTTCACTGTATGTGTCCTCTCGACTCAGAAAACTAAGCTTGTACTTTGTTTTAAAACCCAGAACCTGCAAAAACCCATATTTGTTGCCAAAAGACCTCAGAAAGCTTCCGGAAACCTTCAAAAGATACAAGGGACCTGTCAAAAAAACTTAGAAACTATTACAAAGACCTATACCTGTGCAAACTGGTATTTTCCAATAAAAAATGAACCTATTATCATTTGAAAAGAATTTTCTAAAGGAATTGAATACAGTAAATAGATTATTTACTCCAAGAAAACTTCTAGTTCCCTGAAAAAGAGCTAAAACCCTGTCAAAACTTTGATAACAACCTGTTTTAATATTGCATTCTGTAGAAATTATATAAAATATGCATGTATATATCCAGACTCTCCTAATCTAACAATATTTATCTTCTTGCTAAATATATAATCCTTCCACTGTTAATCTTTTGTGGAAATTTGAAAAATCAATCGCAAACACATGAAGCAATAAAAAAAATCGCACATAACACATTTGTTTAACGGGAAATACTGAAGCTGAAAACCCCAACTATCATATATTATGTATCATGGAGATCATGTAACAATCTCATACAAATCTTAGTATGTCAAGCTCTTAGTACAATCAATCGTCACACAGTAACATGAAGAAATCTGCAAATCCATGCATTGATTTCTTGCCACCTGATAGCCTACCTCCACTGCACAATCCCTGCTGAGGAAGACCCCTGAATGAATTTGAATTGGCCTTTCCTTGACTGTGCAATCCTCATTGGAAACTTCAATTTGTTTGTGATGCAATCAATGCATCACTATAGTCACAACAGATAGTCCATCTCACCCTTTCACCTATCTCTCCACTGGGTCTCCACTGGAACTGACATGCACTATAGTTAATTGTTGTTTTTGTTCAGTTTTTAGTGAGTTATTAGTTGTGAATTAATTAATTAATTAATTCACTTAACTCTCACTAGTGTATCTTTCAGTTAGACTAGATACTATTAGCCACCCATATTTTTCTGTCATATCGGCTGGTGGCTAAATGATTCTTGGGAGCCTCCAAGGAACAAATTTTACCACTAAAACTTGTTGGCTCTTGAAGTCTCTATAAGGCCTCCTGCCTTTTCCCTCTTTTCAAAACCCTTTACTACTACTGTTTCGTTCTTCAAACCTCTGATATCCTACAAAAATCCAAGTCAAATACTGCTGCATTCCCCTTTTTTCCCCTCCCTTTTTTCCAACTTACATCATTCTCCATTTTCCTTTTTATTCATAAAAACCCCACAAAAACATATGTTTTCCCTTTAACCCTTCACACATTCCACTTCCCAAGGTTAAAAACTCACTTTTTAACTTATCAGACCCTTTTTCCTCTGAAAAATCATTTGAAATCATATAAATGGCATATTTTATGTGTTTTTGGCATTTTAGCCCTTTCAAGCTAAGCCCCCAGGCCGTTTTCCTCCATATACCCGAGCGCCAGGACTGACCGCTCAGTCCTTAGGCGCTAAACTGAAAAATACAATTTTCCTCCATTCATTTCCCTTTGAAAACCCGAAAAAACCCATTTTCTAAAGTTTAACGGGGAATAATTAAAATCACATGTTTTATTTCGCAATCAACCTGGACCGTCGATCTACTCCCCAGATCCGATGGAGCGGAGCACATCTCACCAAGTGGAGCCCCCCCTTCTCCCACGTCGTTTGCCAAGAAACCACCGGTTTCCATTTCGCACCACCTTCTGAGCCACGGTGGTTTTCTCCCGTCGGCCAGCGATTCCATACGCTGGCCGACACGTGTCCCTGCCACTATTTCAAAACCGCCGTGCTATCACCTCATTTTGCGCGTTAAACTTCACACCATAACCATGCAGTGGAATCCACCCCCACCGCTCGATATGGGACTTCCCATCCGACGGCTGTCGATCGCCTCACTTGCTCGACTTTTGACGGAGATACTCGCCCGTTAACCCATCCATCGTGCGCCCAAGATTCAATCTCCGCCGTCGATCTCTGCAGATCGACGGCTATTATTCGTCCTCCTGATTCCATCGCCCGGTCAGACATTTTCCCGCTGACTTCCCGTTGCTTGATCTCGACCGTCGATTTCTGCAGATCGACGGTCCTGATTTAATCTTTCTTCAACCTTTTCCACGACCGCCCAGATTTGATCTCGGCCGTTGGATGATGCCATCCAATGGCCCGCATTCCTCCGCACATTCCCCAAAGCAGATTGACCTATAAACTGGATTTTTTACGTGTTTTTTGTATTTTGTAGGGTTAAGGTCATTTGTTTGTGTTTTAAAAGGAAATTTCAGACCAGGAGGGTGACGATGCTCGACGTTTCGATTTCTCCAAGGAAATCACTTATAGAGTTAGTTTTCACGTCTCTTCAATGTTTCCACAGGCATTGATGACTTTCCCTACCTGCGCAGCCCTGCACAACAGAGAAAACCATCAAAATCAATGCAGAAAAAGAGTATCAGAGATTGAAGACAACAGTAAGCCAGATCACAACTTAAGTGGACAGATTTATGGGGATTAATGCTAAGACAGTTATCAAATGCCTAATCCCTGCTCTCAAATACTGATTGAAGGAAAAACCTGAAGTGTTTATCAAACATATTCCCTCCACTGCCACAAATGGAGGCGAATTGATTCCTCCCAGTGACTACAGTGCTACCTATGCCTCAAAGGATTCAATCAAGAACCAAATTTATTGATCAAAGTCAGACATTTTGCCTCGACACAACCAAAGGAGTTATTTCTTCCAGGAAATTAATGACAGAATGTCGGCAGAGCAACCCTATTGATACAGAGAGCCTCAAAAGTCTAATAAAGCTCCCACCGAGCTAAATTCATGAGTGTAAATCATTTAATACAGAGGAACACCTGTATAGTTCTTCGTTGAGCCCCTCGATGGCCAAGAAGACATTAATATCTGTATTAATTGGTTTTTGAGATATTTTCATCAGATCTCACCTCCTCATCTTTCTATAAATACTTCAGTAGAAGATGAGTGAGGGGTTGGTTGTTAATGTAATTGCTGAAGCATTGAAATTGTCACTGGGCTGAAAACTCTTCATTGTATATAGGATTTCACTGGCTCTTGGAGCTCTGATTGTAACAGATAGGTTAGGTTGTGAAGAGAGATGGATTAAAACACTAGATCTGAAGATTGTAACTGGTTTGAAGCATCAATACAAGCTGATTTATGGGATTTTGGTCTATGCTGATGGTGATGTTATTCTCACTGTAACTTGTATTTTGTTTTTGTTTTCAATTTGTCTCATTTTCCATTATAAAGAATAGTTTAAATAGGGTTAGGACCTACTGTATATTAGTAACCTTTTCTGGCTGAAAAAACTTTATTTAAATGTTTTCTCTCAACTGTGTTATTTGAAAATGATTTGATTCAGTTTAAGTACAGGGATGTTGGCGTTCCCTCGTCTTGTGGTCTTAGCTGAATGTTATTTTTAAATGTTACTTTCAATATATGTTGTGTGAAGATGAACTGAGGAAATTAAGGTTAGCCCTGAGTCCCTTTCTTATTTGCTCAACTATTTTATTGTTTCCCTTAGGATGTGTTATAAGCTGACTAGTTTCAAAGTACTTATCAGATCTTAGACCATTCTGTGTTATTTTTGAGTTTCCCTTTTGTTTTTTTATATGTTTTCTATCAGAAGTGTATCAAAAGCTGGATAGTTTCAAAGTACTTACCAGATCCTAGTTTGTTTCTATGTTTTTCTTAAGTGCCTGGTCAAAGGCTGGCTAGTTTCAAAGTACTTACCAGATCCTGGGCTGCTCTTTGTTCTGCATCTGTCATTTCCCTTTCTTATTGTATCACTCCATTCCATAAATAAAAATTTAAAGAGATCCTTAGGCATAGATGACTTGCCCCATAGACCACTCTTGGACCTGATTGTTTCAATTAAATCCCCTTATGACTCCATAGCCCAATGGACTGAAAACCTGCCATCATCTTTCTTCTTGATCAAAGCTTACTCTTTTTTGCTTGCAACTTCTCACTTTTGAACCTATTTGCATATAGATCTTTCCGCCTCAGACAGCAACTATGTTCAACCATCCAAAAAACCAAACAAACCCTTGGTCTTCATAACTAGCCTAATATCATTACCCTAAACTTCAAAGACAAATCCATCTTTGTACATACTGGAGAGATCCCTCTCCGGATTCAGGAGGGCTAGATCCTAGAATCCCAAAGTTGGTTGAAATGATGTTAACTCTGTGATCGGAGTTTTGCCAATCTTGCTTATTACAGAGACCTAACATTTCTGGCGACTCCACTGGGGACACTACAACCCTGAAACTTCATAAACTTTGAGAGTAAAAAGCAGCCTTTCCAAGCACTACCAAGAAATGATAATCATGATGAGACTTGTTTGAATCAGTGACAAACTAGGTTAACTCTAGGATTCTCTTAAGTTCTTATCTAACCTTGGAAAATCAGCTGGCTTAGCCATAAGATTATACTGTCTTTGTCTCACAATAGTAGCTAAGTTTTGAAGCGAAGGTAGCTTATTCTTAGAAACCACAAATAAAAAAAATTCAAAAAATACCAAAAAGAATTTCAGATTGGTAGTAAAACACTTGCTCATACATTTCACTTACCATTGGATGTGTTTTACTTCATACTCTTAGACAGAGTCTGGAAAGGGCCAGGTAGCCTCCGGATCTCATCCTCTTTTAGAGGTGACATATCTGGTGAATGCCCTCCCAGTCAATCTCTGGTTAGAGTTTGTTGTGTTTTGGGATACCCTTCGAAGGGACGTTTCACAAACACTGTGGTGGACAGTGTACTTCTTTGGACACACTCTAAACTTTCCACCTGGCGACTCCACAATCCTAAACAGACCTTAAGATTCCACTGGGAAGAACCCTCATCATTATAATATCCTTCAAACTCAGTTAGAAGGCTGTAGGATTAAAATTGTGAAAACAGATTAGTTAACCCCTCAAAGATTGTCATATCTGGTTGAACTTTTCTTGTTTATTTGGGTCTAAAAACATAGCATAGTGGCTCCTAGAAAGATTCACACTAGAGCCCATCCTGACCCTGATCCACCTAAGATAGTTGATAACCCAGAAAGTATCCTTAGGAAGTCTCCTAAGATAGAATCTTCAACTGTTTTCAGATCATCCCTAAGAGCTAATTTAGCCCCTGAAAATCTTTCAGCTCTGCAACAATCACAAGCCGACCTATTAAATCCATTTAGAACTAGGTCCCTTGATGATTTAGATCAGCTAGATTCTGAGTCTTCACATTCATCTCCGGAAACAAGTGAACACCTTGGGAGTAGAGAATCAACACCTCCTGATTTACATGTTCTTCTTAACTTAGGTGTCTCTCATCCAAGATCAGCTCAGCAATCTACTGCTGTCCCATCCACTTCCGTTCATCCCTCATCCACTGTTCAAACCACTTCATTTCAGCCCACCCCACCTCTTGTCAACCCACCGCCTATCATGGCAGCATGGTATGCTCCCTTAGTCCTTCCTGTACCATTAGTCAATCTTCCACAGGACTATCAGTCCAAAATCCCATTGTATGATGCTAGTAATACTACAACAGCATCACAACATGTGGACAAGATGAATGACTACTTTGACAGAAATGAAATTGATGATGATTATGTCAAACTTAGACTATTTGCTCAAAGTCTGGGGGGAGAAGCAAGAAAATGGTTTAAAGGTTTAGCCCCCCATAGTATTAATGATCTCCAAGGCTTCCATCAAACATTCTTAAACAAATGGGAAGTGAGGAAGAATCCTCTCCAAGTCCTTGCTGACTATAACAATCTACATAGAAACCCAGGGGAAAGTGTACAGGCTTATTGTACTAGATTTAACAGTGTGTATAATGCACTTTCTCCTGAACTAAAACCTCCACAGGGCTCAGCTTTAAACAAGTTTCCTGAAGGGTTTGATGCTGACATGACCTATTCACTCAGAGAAAGAAATTTTGCAACCCTTGAAGATATGCAAAGAGGTGCTCTTTCTGTGGAAGTTAACCTTATGGAGAAGAGAGCAAGGATGAAAGCTGAAAAGAGAGTATCTTTTAGAGAGGAATCTACACCTTCCACCTCAAGCTCAAAAATGGAAAGAATGATGGAAGAAATGATGAATAAAATGAGCATTCTAGAGAGAGCGCAAGCAAGTCTAAATCAAAACGCTCCTCAAAACAGAAGCCAAAACCAAAATCAGAATGTTAGAAGGAATCAACCTCCAAACAGACCCAAGGAAGATGATCAACAGATCACTCCTCCCTTTCATCAAAACTATGTAAGTGAGGTTGAGGAAGCGGATCAAATAACAGAGGACGATGATATAAACTTATTTGGGGTAGATGATGATAGCTTCGAGGTTCATTATGATAGGAAACAAGGTCTTTATACACCTTACGACGACAAAAGAGATGATAATGAAAATTATTATCAAAACATGGAAAATGCTGTCATAGAGCCTTCAAAGGAATATGAACTCAGAAGTAAATCTAATCAACAAACCCCCAACAACAAAACCTCTGACAAATCTTCTCAAAACAGCACTGCAACCAAGCCTAAAATAGTCAAACAAAAAGACAAAACAATGGCTGATAATTCTGGTAAAGGTAAAGAGAAAGACACTCAAAATCTTGAAAAACAGAGTGCAAACATCAGTAGTACTAACACTTCAGCTAGTACTCCTATTATAACCGCTGTGTCAACTGTAGATAAAACAAATCAGCAAGCTGTTGTTGCTGATAAAGTGACAGTAAACAAGGCTGAAACCAACACCTTAAAGAATCAAATTCCTTTCAGTCTGGAACAGGAAATCTCAAAAATTAAAATTTATGTTCCTTTGACTGCGTTAGCTGCCCAACATGTATATAGGTCCAAAATTTTGAAGGCTTTGAACCTAGAAGAAAATGAGGATACTCTCAATCTTAATGATGACCAGCCAGAGCTTATTTTTGGTCCAAAGATTGAAGGTAAGTTTCAAGAGGGACCTGTCCCTCCCTTCTATGTAAGTTTGAACGTTCATGACAAAATTTTGCACAATGCTATGCATGACTCAGGCGCTTCCCATAATTTAATGCCAAAAGCTGTGACGGAAAGCCTGGGTCTTGAAATTACCAGACCTTACAAAGACCTGTACTCCTTTGACTCAAGCAGAGTTAAATGACTAAGATTGATCAAGGACCTCTGTGTTAATTTAGCCCAAATTCCAGCCAAGTGTTTGGTCATGGATGTTGTTGTGGCTGATGTACCCCCAAAGTATGGAATTCTTTTGTCAAGATCTTGGGGGGCTAAGTTACAGGGGACCATGCAAATGGACATGACCTATGCGACTATCCCTTTTTTCAATCAGACTAGAAGACTTTACAGGGAGTCCCACATGCAATACATAGTTACAAGTCAAGACAAGCCTCAAAACTCTCCTTTGTACGTTGTAATTACGAGCCTTGATTCTTTTATCATGTTTAATGATGAAACCCTCACATAACAAATCACTTTACCAGGATTAATGGCTGAAAAGGAGGAAGAGGAGTACAACGCTGAACTGTCAAGACAGTTTACTGTATCTGAAAATCCTAGCAAACCAAACACAGGTCTTGAACTACGAATCATCAATCCATTAAACTTAAAGCTTGATAGTCAAGAGAGCAATCCTCAACCCGATGAAAAACTTGAGGAGTCAAATCATACAAAGGACATGCACCAAACTGATAAAACTGAAAATGATCCTCTCCGGACTATGTATTTTGATGGGTCATGCACTAGAACAAATGCTGGTGCAGGTGTCTGGATTACTAACACTGAAAACAATCATACAGAATGTATTTCTTATAAATTAAACTTTCAGTGTTCCAACAACATAGCAGAATATGAATCCCTTCTCTTAGGCTTGCATCTCTTGAAAAAGCTAGGTGCCAAGAGAATCAATGTATATGGGGATTCTGAGTTAATAATTAGGCAAGTCAATGGGGAATATAATGAAAATCATCCCAGACTTAGGGCCTATCGGAATGATGTCATGGATATTTTGAAAACATTTGAGAGCTCCACACTGAGTTTTGTCCCAAGAAAAAGAAATATTATAGCCCACAATTTAGCCTTTGCTGCTAGAACCTGCCCAATGCTATATGATGACACATCTCAGATTAAATTCATACCAGCTGTCCCGGATAACAAGAAATATTGGCAGGTGTTTGATGGAGATAAACAAATAGAAGACTTCATGCAATTCAGAAATGAGTTTGAACTCCATAGCTCAGATTCAGACTATGATACAGACTGCAGTGAAGAAAATTTTCTTGGTGAAGAAGAACCATCTCCTGAGCTTGTAGATATTAACCTTCAGACTAGCAAACTTAGAAACCAAACAGAGTTGAGTGCAGAATCTGAAACAGAGGAGTTGGAAACTCTGCATTCTAAGGATGATAGTTTGCCCAAGGTTTTGGCCCCTCTATAAGAATTGTTTGATTTTAATGATGTGGCCAATAAACCTAAACTAGAACCTGTAGAAACTGAAGTGAAGGAATGTAATATAGGCAGTGAGAAAAAACCAAAAATGATCAAACTGTCCACAACTTTGCCAGCTCACATTAAACTCAAATACATAGAGTTGTTCAAATAATTTTCTGATGTTTTTGCATGGAGTTACGAAGATCTTAAGTCCTATGACACTGAAATAATACAGCACAAAATCCCTCTTAAAGAAAACCAAAAACCATTCAAACAGAAACTGCGCAGAATAAACCCTGTCCAGTTACCATTGGTTAAGAAGGAAATCATGAAGATGCACGATGCTGGTATTATTGTCCCTATTAGGTATTCTGAGTGGGTGTCTAATCTAGTGTCTGTTAGGAAGAAAACTGGAGAAATCAGGCTTTGTATAGACTTTAGAAATTTAAACAAAGCTTCATTAAAAGAAAACTACCCTTTGCCCAAGATGGATCATATTTTACAAAGGGTGGTGGGGTCTAAAATAATTTCTTTGCTAGATGGCTATTCAGGGTATAATCAAGTCTTAGTCCACCCTGATGATCAATTAAAGACAACTTTTACTACACCCTGGGGCACCTTCATGTATGTGAAAATGCCTTTTGGTCTAATGAATGCTGGAGCAACTTTCCAGAGAGCCATGGACATAGCCTTCTCGGAGGAACTGGGCTTATTCATCATTATATACCTTGATGATGTCACGGTTTTTTCAAAAATGGATGAAGAGCACTTAGAACATTTAAGAAAAGTTTTCGAGAAGTGCAAAAAGTTTGGAATATCTTTAAACCCTAAGAAGACTTTATTTGGTCTCCAAGAAGGTAAAATTCTTGGGCACATCATTTCAGAAGAGGGTATAAAGATAGATCCAAAGAGGATAGAGGCCATATTGCAAATCTCTCACCCTCGAAACATCAAAGAGCTACAATATTTCATTGGAAGGATCAACTTTTTGAGAAGGTTCATCCCCAACTTGGCTGAGCTCCTTAGGAATATCACAAATATGTTAAAAAAGGAGCAAGGGGTAAAGTGGACCTTGGAAGCAAAGACATCCTTTGAGCTAGTAAAACAAGCATTAACCAAAACACCGGTTCTCATAAGCCCTGATTTTTCAAAAGATTTTTATATCTTCTCATTTGCATTAGAACATACCATTGCAGTTGTCCTTTTACAGAAAAATCCACAAGGAGAAGAGCAGCCTATTTCATTCTTTAGTAAGGCATTGAGGGATGCCCCTTTGAAGTATAACATTATGGAGAAGCAGGCTTTTGCTTTGGTAAAGGCTTTGAAAGACTTCAGGGTATACATCCTTCACTCACACATTATTTCCTTTGTCCCAAATTCAGTTGTTAAAGACATCCTAACACAGGACCCAGATGGTAAGAGAGGTAAGTGGATTGCTGTTATTATTGAGTATGATTTGGAGATAAAACCCACTAAGCTCATAAAAGGCCAGGGTCTATCTAAATTAATGGCCGAATATAATTGTGAAGTTCTTGATATTAATATGATTAATGCTTTGGATGAACAAGAAGAATTCTCAGCTCCTATTATTGAAGACCATTTTGTGAATTCTCCTTGGTATACTGATATTGTTTATGTTTTCCTTAATCTGAATACACCTCCTGGTTTATCCAAGACAAAGGCAAGATTCCTAAAGTTAAAAGATGTAAACTATTGCATTATTGATAAATGTCTTTATTGGAAAAATGCAAGTGGTGTATTGCTTAAATGTTTGCCTGAGTTTGATGCAGAAAATATTAAGCAGGAATTCCATGAAGGAGAGTGTGGAGGTCATTTATACTGGAAGGCAACATCGAACAAAATTTTGAGGGCCGGTTTCTATTGGCCTACTCTTTTTCCTGATATACACAAGATGACCACTACTTGCCATAAATGCCAACTATTTGAAGGCAAGAGAAAATTACTACCCCTGCCTCTGCATCCAATCACTGTTGAAGCCCCTTTTCAACAGTGGGGACTTGACTTCATAGGAGAAATCCATCCACCATCTTCTGCCCAGCATAGGTGGATTCTTACTGCCACAGACTACTTCACTAAGTGGATAGAAGCCATTCCTTGTAGGCAGGCCAATGATTCAGTTATCATAAAATTTATGGAGACTAACATCCTCTCCAGATTTGGCTGTCCTACCAAGATCATCACAGATAATGCAACATCATTTGGATCAAAGAAAATGGTTGAATTCTGTCACAAGTATCAGATAACATTGGGACACTCCACAACCTATTACCCTCAAGGTAATGGACTTGCAGAATCTTCCAACAAAAGCTTGGTGAACATAATCAAGAAACTGTTGGAGGACAATAAAAAGTCTTGGCACACAAAGCTGATCCATGCACTTTGGGCTGACAGATTAACTTTAAAGAAATCTATTGGTATGTCACCCTTCCAGCTTGTGTATGGTACAGATGTAATTTTTCCTAACAGCCTTGGTGTACCAGTTATGAAGTTAATTCAAGAGTTGCAGACTGAAGAAAATGACATAATCAGAAGAATAAATCAAACCATTCATCTTCAGCAAACCAGAGAGGAAGTGTATAACAAAGCATTACAGAAACAAGATAGTATCAAGAAAATATTTGATAGAAGAACAAAGGCTAGCAATTTCAAGATTGGGGACAAAGTTTTGAAGTGGGATTCAAGGAGGGAAGACAAGGGAAAGCATGGAAAATTTGATAATCTATGGCTTGGCCCTTACTCTATTCATTCAGTCGCTGGTAATAATGCATTTTTCTTACAGGAACTGGATGGAACAAAATTGTTTGGGGGTCCTGTCAATGGCAGGATGCTTAAGCATTACTTCTCTTGATCCATTTTATGTTTTGAAGCCTTTTTATATTTTTTCCATTATGAATAGTCCATCCCCCATTGCATTCAAAGTTATGAAAAATCAAAAAAAAAAAATACAAAAACAAAGAAAAAAGAAAAGAAAAGAAAAGAGGGCAGGAATGAAAACAAGAAAGGCAAAGCCCCATGCCAAAAAGAGAAACAAATGCTGAAAGTGTGCAAGCTCAAATGCCACTCCTCAAGAACACACTTCTAGTTAGTCAAACAGCCTAATCTTGACTAATTAGCTTTTGAATTTTTTCTGCTGATAGGATAGTGAATTTGATTTTCCAAACTGTTCAATCTTGGCTTATCAGTAGATAGATTAGGTTAGAAATTGAAGGTTCAAACAAACTCAAAATCTGAACCAAAGTTTCCAAAGGGAGATGACTCATATCTATGTTAAATTATGAGTCAAAGAATGTAAATATCTGGCTCTAATCAGTTTAAAATCTGAACCAGAACAAAAGCAAAGAAAAAGCTCAAAGAAAAAGCAAAAAACAGAGCTGTGAAGAAAGGAGAAGGCCATGATGAGAAACTTTCAGATCTTAAGCCTTCCATTTTGTTTTTTTTTTTAATTTCCTGCAAATAATAATCTAGGGGTAGCTTGTTGTTATGCCATAGATCATAGAAAGTTAAACAGCTTAATCTTAACTTGACTATTTTTAAATTTCTGTCTTAGAATTTAGAGAATGAAAGTCTGTTGGACAGTTTAATCCCGATAGACAAAAGATTAGGTAGAGAAATATTTGAGCTAAACTGTTTAATCTGAGTTCAAGGAGAAATAAGAAGTAGAATTAGATTAGTTTTTATGCTTTCAAAAGAGTAAAATGTTGTGAAAAGAGTCTGCCAATCCAAGTGCACTCTGGTGAAGAAAAAATGTTAGATCAGTAGGATTGGGTAGGTAGAAGTTGTATTGATGAAGCCCGTTTGTTCTTTCATAACTAGTATTATTTTTTAAGAGCAAAGCAAGAGAAATCCAAAGGATCAGGCACAAGTCAGCATCCCATAAGAATCAAGTCTGAATTCTTGGTGCCTTCAGGAAGGCACCATCCCCAAGTGGAGCCACTGTTAGCCACCCATATTTTTCTGTCATATCAGCTGGTGGCTAAATGATTCTTGGGAGCCTCCAAGGAACAAATTTTACCACTAAAACTTGTTGGCTCTTGAAGTCTCTATAAGGCCTCCTGCCTTTTCCCTCTGTTCAAAACCCTTTACTATTGTTGTTTCTTTCTTCAAACCTCTGATATCCTACAAAAATCCAAGTCAAATACTGCTGCATTCCCCCTTTTTCCCCTCCCTTTCTTCCAACTTACATCATTCTCCATTTTCCTTTTTATTCATAAAAACCCCACAAAAACATATGTTTTCCCTTTAACCCTTCACACATTCCACTTCCCAAGGTTAAAAACTCACTTTTTAACTTATCGGACCCTTTTTCCTCTGAAAAATCATTTGAAATCATATAAATGGCATATTTTATGTGTTTTTGGTGTTTTAGCCCTTTCAAGCTAAGCCCCCGGGCCGTTTTCCTCCATATACCCGAGCGCCAGGATTGACCGCTCAGTCCTTAGGCGCTAAACCGAAAAATACCATTTTCCTCCGTTCATTTCCCTTTGAAAACCCAAAAAAACCCATTTTATAAGGTTTAACGGGGAATAATTAAAATCACATGTTTTATTTCGTGAGCAACCTAGACCGTCGATCTGCTGCCCAGATCCGACGGAGCGGAGCACATCTCACTAGGTGGACCCCCCCTTCTCCCACGTCGTTTGCCAAGAAACCACCGGTTTCCATTTCGCACCACCTTCTGAGCCACGGTGGTTTTCTCCCGTCAGCCAGCGATTCCATACGCTGGCCGACATGTGTCCCCGCCACTATTTCAAAACCACTGTGCTATCACGTCATTTCACGCGTTAAACTTCACACCATAACCATGCAGTGGAATCCACCCCCACCGTTCGATCTGGGACTTCCCATCCGACGGCTGCCGATCGCCTCACTTGCTCGATCTTTAACGGACATGCTTGCCCGTTAACCCATCCATCGCACATCCAAGATTCAATCTCCACCGTCGATCTCTGCAGATCGACGGCTATTATTTGTCCTCCTGATTCCATCGCCCGGTCAGACATTTTCCCGCTGACTTCCCATTGCCCGATCTCGACCGTCGATTTCAGCAGATCAACGGTCTTGATTTAATATTTCTTCAACCTTTTCCACGACCGCCCAGATTTGATCTCGGCCGTTGGATGATGCCATCCAATGGCCCGCGTTCCTCCGCACATTCCCCAAAGCAGATTGACCTATAAACTGGATTTTTTACGTGTTTTTTGTATTTTGCAGGGTTAAGGTCATTTGTTTGTGTTTTAAAAGGAAAATTCATACAAGGAGGGTGACGATCCTCTATGTTTCGATTTCTCCAAGGAAATCACTTACAGAGTTAGTTTCCATGTCTCTTAAATATTTCCACAGGAATTGATGCCTTTCCCTACCTACGCAGCCCTGCACAATAGAGAAAACCGTCAAAATCAATGCAGAAAAAGAGTATCAGAGATTGAAGACCAGAAATGAACTAGAACAGCAGATTAATGGACAAATTTGTGGCGATTAAGGCTAAGATAGTTATCAAACGCCTAATCGCTAGATCTACAACGCAGATTAAGAAAAATCTAAAGTGTTTTATCAGAAAAACCCTCCACCACCACAAATGGAGGCGAATTGATTCCTCCCAGCGACTGCAGCGCCACCTGTGCCTCAAAGGATTCAATCAAGAACCGAATTTATTGCTCAAAGTCATATATTTTGCCTTGACACAACCAAAGGAGTTATTTCTACCAGGAAATTAATGACAGAAGGTCGACAGAGCAACCCTATTGATACACAGAGCCTCAAAGGTCAAATGAAGCTCCCAGCGAGCTAAATTCATGAGTGTAAATCATTTAATACAGAGGAACACCTGTATAGTTCCTCGTTGAGCCCCTCGAAGGCTAAGAAGACATTAATATCTATATTAATTGATTTGGAGATCTTTTATCAGATCTCACCTCCTCATTCTTCTATAAATACTTCAATAGAAGATGAGTGAAGGGTTGGTAGTTAATGTAAATTGCTGAAGCATTGTATTGTAACTGAGCTGAAGACTCTTGATTGTAGATAGGATTTCATTGGCTCTTGGAGCTCTGCTTGTAACAGATAGGCTAGGTTGTGAAGAGAGATGGATTAAAACACTGGATCTGAAGATTGTAACTGGTTTGAAGCATTAACACAAGCTGATTTATGGGATCCTGGTCTATGCTGATGGTGATGTTATTCTCACTGTAACTTGTATTTTGTTTCTATTTTCAATTTGTTTCATTTTCCACTATAAAGAACAGTTTAAACAGGGTTAGGACCTATTGTATATCAGTAACCTTCTCTGGCTGAAAAACCTTTATTTAAATGTTTTCTCTCAACTGTGTTATTTGAAAATGATTTAATTCAGTTCAAGTACAGGGATGTTGGCGTTCCCTCGTCTTATTGTCTTAGCTGAATGTTATTTTTAAATGTTAATTTCAATATATGTTGTGTGAAGATGAACTGAGGAAATTAAGGTTAGCCCTGAGTCCCTTTCTTATTTGCTCAACTATTTGATTGTTTCCCTTACGATGCGTTAAAATCTAACTAGTTTCAAAGTACTTATCAGATCTTAGACCATTATGTGTTATGTTTGAGTTTCCATTTTGTTTTATATATTTTTTTCTATTAGAAGTGTATCAAAGGTTAGATAGTTTCAAAGTACTTACCGGATCCTAGTTTGCTTCTATGTTTTTCTTAAGTGCCTGGTCAAAGGCTGGCTAGTTTCAAAGTACTTACCAGATCCTGGGCTGCTCTTTGTTTTGCATCTGTCATTTCCCTTTCTTATTGTATCACTCCACTTCGAGAAATGGAAGCAAAAAGAGATTCTTAGGCATAGATGACTTGCCCCATAGACCACTCTTGAACCTGATTGTTTCAATTAAATCCTCTTATGACTCCATAGCCCAATGGACTGAAAACCTGCCATCATCTTTCATCTTCACCGAAGCTTACTCTTTTTTATTGCAACTTCTCACTTTTGAACCTATTTGCATATAGATATTTATGCCTCAGACAGCAGCTATGTTCAACCATCCAAAAAAACAAACAAACTCCTTGGTCTTCATAACTAGCCTAATATCATTACCCTAAACTTCAAAGACAAATCCATCTTTGTACATATCGGAGAGATCCCTCCGGGATTCGTGAGGGCTAGATCCTAGAATCCAAAAGTTGGTTGAAATGATGTTAACCTCCGTGATCTACTCCCCTTTTGCCAATCTTGCATATTACAGACCTAAAACACCCATCAAATCAACATAAAAATAAGTACAAGTTCTCATAAAACCACAATAGGAAATTAACTCTTGTTAACATATTAAAAACCAACCAAGTTATGGACTTCCATGTACCACCCAACCATATATTGAGCTAAACAAAATATTTCTTTCAACCAATCAGCCCCATGCCATATTCCAAGAATTAATGTGGGATCTCATGGGATAAACCAAGACATAAAAAATCAAGCAAATATATAGGGTAACAACCACCACCCCAAACTAACGCTAAAATTGGTCAAGAGATCACAAAGCCAAAAATTGGATGCCTTTGGGGACGCGTTTACCATACCTTGAGTAATTTTTCTTGTCTCCACCACATGTTTAGGGCTTCCCTAAGAAAACCATCTCCAACCCCAAAAATTGTGAATTTTCCCTGAGACCACCTCACCCGGCCCAAAACCTTCGAGGAACTAAAAGTTCAACCAATAAAAGAATCCCATCACCCTCACATTCAGAAATAGAAAGGAAATGAAAACTCCACCGCCAAACTAAGAAAAAAATCCATTCCAATGACATAAAATGAACAAAATATACAAATTCATGAACCATGCATTCACACCTCAACAAGGGAAACACACATGCAACTCGTTACCCGCAAAATATTCCCGCTCGAAGTCGTTGGTCATTTTGTTTGCCCTTTGATTTATTTTTTCTCCTTCATTTGATTTCTTACTTTCTTTACCCTATTGGCTCTCTCTCTCTCTCTCACACACACACACACACTATTCTCAAAACAAAAATAACAAAAGTCGTGAATTGGTGCCTCTAAAGCCTTTTATTATTAAGGCCTTTATTTTCTTCATTTTCCTTAATTTTACTTATACTTGTATTCTCATGCAAATATGCATCTCTTCACCTTAGATTTCTTCTATTTTCCTTTATTTTCATAAATAAATGCTAATTAATCCTCTTTTCCTCACTCCCGTGCTCGCCAATTTCCTTAGCCAGTATTAAACTCGAAATTGATTCTCGCCATAGTTATTTTCCCAACATTCATCTTGGAATATGTGTCTCGTGATGTTAATCATAGTTTGTATTTATTAGCCTTTATTAAATAACCTTTCACCCAAGCTTGTTAAAACCCTCTCTTAGGGGAACAAGCCCGATGTTCTATGACACCCGTTAGCCACCTATGAATTTTTTGTCAAGAAAACAAAGTGGATAAATTGTTTTTGAGTCTTCAAGAGATACATTTCCTATGAAAATCTCTCATCCTTGAAGCTCTCGTGTGTCCTTTTCCTTTGAAAAAATCTTCACCGCTATTTCCATCCAAAATCCTCACCGTCCGTGAATAAATTATGCTTAGAAAAGCCTCCATTTGCCCCTTGTATCCTCGCAAATTTTCCCCATTTTTTACCCTTTTTTTTCCTTTTTCAAAGTATCCCCATTAATCCCCAAAATCCCCTCCAAATCCAACTAAATCATCCATCTTCCCTTTTAACCTCACAAACACCCTTTTTTTGGCTTAAAATCCATTTTTCCCTCTATCGAAACTCGTTCAAATTTTTAAAAAACTTTGTTTTTAAGATAAAAAACCCATTTTTCACATATAATAGGCTAGCCCCTTCGCCCAGCCCCTAACCACTTCCCTCCATGCACCTCGAGCGCCAAGACCAAGTGCCGGGGCATAATGCACTTGTCGCATTGGAAGGATTGGTCGTAGCGCTATTCTCTTTGTAAAATGAAAGTTCCGATGCGATAGTGTATTTGGTCTATCGTACTTTGAAGCGATTCGTCGTTGATCTGAAAATATCTAATAGTTCCATGCATATTTCACCGTGCCCGCCCGGCCCCTTTATAAACCCTTCGATGATGCTCTCACCGTTGATCTTAAAGAAATTTGACAATGCCATCGCAACACCGCTCCCATTGCCAAACGTAATCCTTTATTATGCCACCCTTCCGATACCCCGATCGTCGATCCCCAATTGAATCCGAGCCATCCGTCCATTCGATACCATCACCCAGATTTCTTCGGCCCGCCCCCGCTCCCCGATTGGCTCGACCTAACCGAGACCATCGATCTACCGCCAATCCAACGGTCTTGATACAATTGCTTCATCGCCCATCGGATATTTGGCCCTTGCCTCCTCCGCTTCCGATTAGATCCTCGTTATTCAACCTCTCATCCAATGGCCGTGATTTCTCCTACCCACTAACCATATCCTCCGCCTTCGCTCTCTCTCCAGACCGAGTCGTTCATTCATAAACATCGAATGGCCCGTATTCAAACCACCTTCCGATTGACCCCACCTTAAGTGACCACACATGCGATTATATCGCGCTCCATCTCCTAATCGTCGATCTCTGAGCAGGCCCCAAATCCAACAACCCATCAATATCAATGAAGTTTTTTTTGTGTCATGTTTTTGCCGTCAGGAATTTACGCAATATGGGCAAACGCTTTCGGAAAGCCACCTAATATCGCCTGGGGACTTATATGTTAAACCCCGCTAACCGAGAGGGGGGTGAATCAATTTAGCACATTCATGGAATTTTTTAAAACATTTTCATTAACACTTGTTTACACCTTCATTTCATGTTCAACTTAACATGTGAGTAATCTAGAATGTGAGCAAAAGAAGCATTAATATAAACTAACAAGAGACTTAATATGAGAGCAAAGTAATTATTAAGCGTATACAAACCAACAAACACATAAAACACAAGTAACAGAGATACCAAGATAAGTGGAACCCATGGTGATAAACCCACATATTATTGTTGTGGATGCAGTGCAAGCCCACCTCATCACTGATTTTTCAAGAGAGACCAACCACAAAGGAGGTTTCCACCTCACTCATAGCTACAACTTCAGTGGAAGTTTCAATCAACACTGCTGTGGCACCAAACTCCATGGTGGAGGGCTCCTAACCCAAAGTGATGATAATTGATATTTGTCAGAGTTTTATTAAACTTTATTTTTAAAGGCACCAACTCCATCTATTTTCTAGTGAGAACAGCTTCATGGAGGCTCTCTCCTAAAGGGCCTACACAATCGACATCTATCAAGCTACAACTTGATAGGGAAGCTCCAAATTCCTTACTCTTTCAAAAGGAAAACACTTGTCGATTTACCTTGGATTTCAGCTCTTTTGTATCATCTTCACTCAAGCAGTACCGCCTTTGCATTCCACGCATATCATTTCTGCAAGATCTTCTCGTATTCACTATCATCTCCTCCTTCTCTTCTCGCTCCTCCTTCTTCTTTGCCTCATCGCTTCATTTCGTACTTTCAACTTTTCACAAGATCTTGTTCTCATTCCTCCTTCTTCTTCTTCTCTCGCCTCAATCTCCATACTCAACATTCTCTATGCTCACTCTCTCTCACCTCTCGCGTCTTCTTATTTTCTTCAATCCCCTTCACCCCGCCGTACACTCTCTTCTTCTCTCACTCGTTTTCGTCAACCTTCTCCTTGGATATTACCCTCGTTTTATACAAAATAGTTTCACATATTTGTATTCTACTCTGAATTAAATGGACAAAATTTCCATGTCTCTTTGCCTTTTGCCTTCTCATCTCTTTTATTCGCTCATTCAAAAACATAACCGTAGGTACCAATTTATCATTACAAGGGATATTTGTTCTCTTCCGAGACTTGCCAATGCATCACAACAATATAAATTAACTACAACATTCACATTTTTGGTTACATAAAAAAATTTACTTAGCCCATTTTCTTCCGGCTTTTTTGGCTTTCGTTTAGCTTTTGTTCTTTCGTTCGTTAGGTAACTATCCTCGCCTTCTTCGCTCACCGTCTTCTACACATTTTCTAGTTTTTTGTGCTTGTACTCCTATCAAATTCTGCTCCCGTGTACATTCCTATTCACCGTGATTGTGTGTCTCGTTGTATATATATAACCGTCGATCCAAAAATTTAATTAAATACCCCAAATAAACCGTAGTCCTGAAAACATAAAAATGCCTCTCAATTTTCTTTTCCCTACGCTCGGCATGTATGCGGTAGCTTATCCATCCACCATACGTTCGTGCTTTAAAACTCACAATACGCCTTATGTGCGGAAGTTAAATTCCTATGTTTTATCACTATGGTAAGAAACCACATATTACAAACATACACGGGTGCTTTTCTTTTCCTTAACATCCTACGGCATGTGAATTCATAAAACGTGCACCACTCTGAAGTTTTTTTTTAGAATATATGGTTATGAAAACCATATTTTAAGACCCGTCAGAATCTATTCTCACGCTAGCTCACTTTAATTTTTCCTTGATTTTATCAGCTTTTTAATATAATAATGCTCCCAACCTTATCGTTCTCACATATATTCACGGCTTTATTATTACATGCCAACCATAATTTATATCAACATATATCGACATTTCCTCAAATCAATTTTTTTAAACCCCTAGTCTATTTGCCGATGCGGTTAATCACAACTAAACACTTTCGATTGTGATTGATGTATTTTTTCTAATGCGATTGTTGCCCTTGTGAAAGAACCGATGCAATAATCGCAACCGTATTCTTCCAATTGTGATTGATCACAATCGCATCTTGCATTTGCATGTTCCGATGCCCTCGCTCCTTCTCCGATGCAATGAAACATTGTTAATTTGAATGTGCCGATGCGATGGGTCCGATGCGATTAATCTTAATCCGATGCGATGTGAATACTCCGATTGTGATTAATCGCAATCGAAAACTTTTAGTTGCATGTTCCAATGTCCTTCTTTTACTCCGATGCGATTGAGCACTCGTCCATTTAAAATGTGTCGATGCGATTAGACCGGAACTCAAAACCTATAAAGTCACAACGCTTATATGCCCATTGGGTTTGAAACTCAATCGCAATCGCAATTTTCATTTTCATGTTCCTATATTCTTATGCTCCGATGTTCCACTCGCGATTGGGTGAGGGTCCCACTAGCTATCAAATCTCTAGAACTCGAATAGCGTGAATCGTTGTTTAAACCATATCGTAACCGAACTTCCACCGTAATCTTGTAACTTCTATTGTCACAAGCTGGCTGCCACACTTTTATCCGATGCGATTAATCGCAACTCTGAATACTCCCCCGATGCGATTGATGTATTATCCCGCGACTACTTCCAATTGCGATTGATCGCAACCGCAACTCCCGCTGTACGTTCTCGATACTCCACCCTTTTCCGATTGGACTTACCACTCGTTCTACCGGAATTCAAACACATATCAATTATGGTCTACCGATCCATCGAGTCCGACTTTCATCACAAACGCAAATCTTTGTTTATGATGTTGTTCCGCTACATAGTTTTTCTTCGATGCGATTAGGAAAGGGTCCCACCCTTATGGTACTTGTTCTTTCGATCGCAGCGCCCATATAAATTAAAATATATGATTTGGACCTTTAGGTATAAGGCGCAATATATGTAATGCGCCGCATATATATATAAGCTTTATGTTTCATCTTATGTATCCTCCAAACATGGGTAACGATTCTCGAAATATATACTTTTCTACTCGTGTTAGGATTCCTGCATTATCGTGTATTCTTCCGCCTAGGTTGCGCCTCCGTAATTGTGTTTATGTATCCTTCCGCCTCGGGTCACTGCTCGAAATTTCTATTTAGTGTATCTACCAAACTCGGGGTTACGATTCTTAGAATTTTATGTAGGTTCACACTACATATAATGCTCTCCGTCAATATTATATTGCCCTTGGATCAGACTTTAAGCCCAACACTAATATATTTAGTAAAATAACCTTGTTAATATTGTGGCTTTATCTCTGCTCCACCGATTTGTTCCTCCTCGTTATATACAAATGATTTACCTCTACTGGCGGTACCGACGATTTCATCTTGACAATTTCATCTCCGCTTCTACCTTCACCGTGCCTCTACCCTCTACCGCTCAACCTCTGCCTATCTCTACCTCTACTCGCTCGACCTCCGCCTTCGCTCGTGCAATTCCTCAACATAGTTTAATTAACAAACACCACTTCCACTATTTCTTAATATGATTCCTCTTACCCCCGACTATTCGACATTACAATTAACACACAACATATTCAATCTTTTCGACATTTGATTCCTCTTCTCGATCGATGCTCCTCCTTAATTAGCTTTTTGATGCCTCGCTACCTCTATGCTACCTCTATTCCCTCGTCTTCTACTTTGCCTTACCGTTGGTTCGTGGGTTGCTCCTTTGTGCTCCTTTTTCCATCAATGACAACATTTCCAACACTATATCGCGTTCGAAAACTAAAAATCTTACCCACCTTTTTTTCCATGTGAAAATAGTTGTTTCTTTAGAAAAACCTCTTCCCCACTTCCCACCTCGAAAGTCCATTAAGAGATCTCGACCGTTGATATTTTCTGTGATCAACTACGACATTACATCTCGCATTCCATTCACATTTTTCTCATCGCATGACCATAAAACTCATCGTATCATCGTGTACTCGTTAATCTCCTCCTAAGATCTAACGGTCCTAATTAAATCCCCGCCCATGCGGACTGTCCTGTCATCTAAAGTCCATTTCATATGTTTTCCATGCATTCCATTTCATATCTAAAGTCCCACCATCTAAAGTCCAAACCTTATTTTTTGCATTAAAAAAGTCTCATCGTTTCTTCACTCACATTAGAACTTTAATGTTTTACATTAAAATTTATTTCATTTCACCCAACCTATAAGAGTCATTTCATTGGTTATCTCCACCATCGATCATCACCTCCATATGATCGACGATCCACATGCATTCCTCCACCAAACCTTCATCGATCAATTTCTCTCCACCACTTCATTGCATTTTTCCACCGTTTTCCATCGCATCCACAACATTCACCTCTCGCTGCGCTCATTCTCACAAACCCTTCACCGCATCCATCCTCCCACCGCATGGATTTCTTAACAATGTTTATGTTTTGCAGAATACAACGGTGAAAACCATTCTATTCTACACAATCATCGTTATAATGACACAGCATAGAAGGCTAATTTCAAGAGCCAAATATTGTAGAGAAATGTTTGGGAAGGTTTCTAAATGAAATATTTCATCAAAGTATAGAGTTTAACTCTTTAAAACTTGTCCAAGACCATTAAAGTGAAAATTTCATACATGTAGACAATGTAGTTTTAAAAGAGTATCATTATGATTAAAGAGTTTTAAAGCCTCTAATTGAAGATTTTCATCTTTTAATTAACTATTCAAAGGAAAATGTACTATATTGAAGACCTTGAGACTAACACAAGGCTCATTGAGGCCTAACACACCGAAAATATTATCGCTGTTTCACATCAGCGTGTTTCTCCCGAGAAAGGAAAAGTACCCACATCGTTTTCATTCTATATCATGTTCCCGAGAAGATCTACACCCCAATGTGTTTGGTAATGCTACAAGAGCATTTTTTATGCAGATGAAAGTATCTCAAAGTCATTTAATCTACCTTTTTTCCGTCACCGCAGTATTGCAACCTAACGTACATCAAAGAACATACCCTCGGAGTTAATTTTTTAGCCTCTGTCAAAGACCTCTTCTTCATCCAAAGAGTACCAAAGATTAATGCATCAATATTAAGATAGAATGGGCCTCGGTAGCCCTTCTTTTACCTCGTTTTAATGTTTTATTTAGTGTTCCATATACCTCCTCTACCTCTCTTTCGCATACAAAACTCATGAGAAACCGTTGTTGTTAATGATCGATCGGGATAACTATGAATCAGAAGTTGTTTCTCTTGAGATATATTTCTCCGTGTAAAGTTGTAATATGTAGCCGAGGAAGATGTTTTCAAACCGAATATCAATGTTGGAAAATGTTGTACATGACTGTGTTTCTATTTACTATGACAAGCACATTTATTTGGATCCTAATTTAAAGCAACAAAGATGTTTTCTTCCTTTGTCTCGTTTTCCTACCGAATTCATTACATTTCATTTCTCTCCGTAAGCACGTAAACTGCTTAGGATATACCCTCGCATGGTACCCCAATGCTTCTACTCTCCTTACCTTTGATTTTTTCTACTAAATGTGTTATCTAAGAACTAATTTAGGATAATTTAACCAAAGGTAGTAGTTGTTATTCAATGCTAGTCGATGTATGAATTAATGAATCAGTTTTTAGATGTTCGTTGGGTTTTAATTGAAATAATTGGGATAATGGGAGTTTAGAAGGATGATTCTATCTCACTAGGTCTTTTTCAATCAATTGAGCCTTTCTAAGTTCCTTCAAATGGATGCTCAAGCATTGAAATTTCAAATCCTCTTCCGATCTCAAGCCACCTTTGTGTTTAAATATTTAATGTTTCCTCGTATGAAGAGTTAGCCTTTAGGAGTTGGATCATAGGTGCTTAATGGCAGCGTCTTCGTCCCTAGATATGATTCCTAACCGGTCACCTTGGAGGTTTCCTTGTCATTCACCTTCTTTCCCATCATTTCATACCACACTATCATCTTTAAGATCCTATGCTTTAGATGACTAGCCCAACGAAAGCCTTGAATATCGGAATATCAAGTAAACCCTTCCTCGACTCCATTGCCCAATGGTCTCAAGTGTTCTCTCAAGTATCTCTCTTGCCTAAAATTGTCTTTTCTCACACTTTGTCCTATATTGAACTCTTCATTGCCATTTCTCAACAAAATCCGAAACAAACAAACAAAACAACCTCGTGCCTTATAACTAGCCTAATATCTTTAAAATCAACTTCTGTATACATATACCTTTTCCTTTATAGAGATATCCCTCTCGGGACCCAGGAGGATACATCTTGAGGTCTAAAAGTGGTTTTTATGTTGTCTTATCTTTTGGTACCGCCAAATTTCCAAAACATGGGAAATCCAACATAATGGCGACTTTGTCGGGGAGCTTCGAGTGTTTTCCATCTTATTACATCACTAGGACCTCGTAAAACCAAAATCTCTCAGTTAGATTAGCAGAAAAACACCGTGGTGGATAGTAACCTTCTTGAAACATTTTAGACCTTCCACCTCGGAGAGACTCCAGTTCCTTAATGATTAAAGACTCCACCGGTGATTAGTAGGTTTATTGATTATCTGAGCCTACAAGACTCCACCGGGAGACCAGCTTGCATTACAATATCATCCATGCTAAAGATCATGTCACTTCAATTAATGGAAGACTCTAAGAAATTTGGAGAAACACATCCAAGTCCTTTCAAGAATTTCGCGGGATATCAAGTATACCGCAAAAAAGTTTGAGGAAAGGGTCCTTCCGCAGGTTTTCCTTTCTACCAAAATTCAACAATCACCGAGCTTAAGGAAATTTTCCTAGAATTTTTTGATTGAAAGATATGAAGCTGAAATTGGAAATTTTGAACTCACAAGAACAATCATATCAATTCAGCACTTCAGAGCATTTTTGAGAGTATCCCTCCCCCTAAGAAAGAAGAAATTCCACCGCCTTCGATGTGTAGGAGGAGGAGGATCGGGCCTTCAAGAGCCACACCGAAGATGCAAACGTAGTCAAAGCTGCCAAGGATGTAGATAGCCTACCAATCATGGAAGGCCTAAAAGAAGAAATTTTACATCATGTGTTCATTGATCCCGTGGCAAAGTATATGGAGGTCCCGATCGGGCTCAAGTTCCCAAGCATTGATCCCTCAGGGGCCAGACATATCAGAGGGTCACCACTAATGGTGGCCCTAGTTTTGAAGACATATATTCAAAGTACACTATGGTTATTTTTGACAAGAAGTTTGATTTCCTCCTCATTTTTGTTACTACCGAATTTGCCGCACTCGCAATTCATCGTATCATATAATCGTTATGCAGAGTTATGTTGATTAGGGTAGGTAGGAACATCAATAAAGCTCCGTCTTTGAGAATTTAGATAGTTGTTTTTATCTTCTCGCAAAGTTTAGCTCATGTGTAGCTATCTTTATGCCATGGATTCATAGGAAACCATATTGTCTAATCCTTGTTCGATTGTTTTTAAATTTATGTTGTAGAATGTAGAGAAGAAATCATGTATACCTAATACTAGAAGATATTAGTGTAGGTAGAGAAACTATGAGGCCAAAGGTTTAATTTGGTCTCATGGAGAAATAAGTGGTAGAATTAGACTAGTTTGTTTTCTTCTTTCAATAAAAAAAAAAAAATGATGAAGAAGGTCCTCTGCAAATTCAAATGCACTCGAGGAAAGAATGTTAGGACCGTAGGATGGGTAGGTAGATTGTTTGGGAAATGTTTTCGATGAATTAATATACATCATGTTTGTAGTAGCTGAATCATAGAATAAATATGGTTCAAGGATCGAGCATCCGGCCTACTCCGTATATTATTTATGAATTCTCGACACCTTCTGCTATTGGTGCCATCCCCATGTGGAGCCACCGTTAGCCACCTATGAATTTTTGTCAAGCAAATAGGTGGCTAAATTGTTTTTGATCCTTCAAGAGAGATAAATTTCCTATGAAAATATCTCATCCTCCTTGAAGCTCAGGTGTCCTTTGCATTTGAAAATATTCAATTGTGTTGTTTCCATCCAAAAGCCTCACCGTCTATGAAAAAAAAAAAAATTTATGCTCGAAAAGCCTCCATTTTCCCTCGTATCCTCGCAAATTTTCCCATTTTTACCCTTTTTTTCATTTTTCAAAGTATCCCCCCTTAAACCCAAAAATCCCCTCCTGCCTACTAAATCATCCCATATTCCTTTTAACTCACAAGACCTCTTTTTTTGGCTTAAAAATCCATTTTTCCATCTACCGAAACCTCTCGTTTAGCCTTAAAACTCTATTTTTAAGCTAAAACACCCATTTACATATAATAGGGTTGAAGCCCCCTTCTACCACCCCCTAACCACTTCCCCTCCATGCACTCCTACAGCGCTAAGACTCGCCGTTGGAGCATAAAGCACTTATTTCCATCTAAGGATTGGTCAAAGCGCTTATTCTCTTTGTAAAATGAAAGTTCCGATGCGATAGTGTATTTGGTCCGTCGCTCAAGCGATATCCGCCTATCGATCTAAAAATATGTACGCTCCATGCATGTTTCACCATGCCCTACCTACACCCTTTGTAAACCTCCGATGATGCTCTCCGTCATTGATCTTAAAGCAATCCGACGACCATCGTAGCGCCGCTCCCATCGCCAATCAAAATTTTTTATTATGCCACCCTTCCGATGCCCCACCGTCGATCCTCGATTGAATCCGAGCCCTCCATCCATTTCGATCCCAATGTACCCCAGACCCTTCTTGCTCTACCCCACTTCCCCGATTGATCACCTCCGATCTAGTCGTGACCATTGATCTGCCACCGATCCAACTGGGCCCGTATGCAATCGCTTCATCGCCCATCGAAGATTTGGCCCTTGCCTCCTCCGCTTTCGATTAGATCCTAGTCGTTCATCCCTCTTGATTCAACAACCAAGATTTCTCCCACCCACTAACCATATCCTTTTCCTTGGCTCTCTTCCGTATCTACTGCTCATCCATAGACTGAACACCTATATTCAAACCACCTTTCGAATGACCCCACCTTAATCGATCGCGCATATTATCATATCGCTCTAAACTCTCCGTCATCGGATCTCACAAGCGCATCCAATAGCCCACATCAATATTGCACATTTTTTGTGTCCAATTTTTTGACAGCTAGAATTTATGCGATATGGGTGATTTCGAAAGCCACGGTCACTTCGGGACCCATATCACGTTCGAAAAGCAAAAATCACCTTACCCAAATTTTCACGGTGAACATAGTTGTTTCTTTAGAAAAACCACTTCCCACTTCTCGCCTCCGAAATTCCATTAAGAGATCTCGACTTCACATTGATCCGTTCGCATCAATGGCCCACATTACATCTCACATTCCATTCACATTTTTCTCATCTCGCGACCATAGAACCTCATTAGATCATCGATACCGTTGATCTCCTCCGAGATCTAATGGTCCTAATTAAATCGCCATATGCCCACGACCGAGTCCTACCATCTAAAGTCCATTTCATATCTAAAGTCCCACCATCTAAAGTCCAAACCTTATGTTTTGTGTTAAAAAATCGTTTCTTCGTCACATTAGAACTTTAATGTTTTACATTAAAGTTTATTTCATTTCGCCCAACCTTCTAAAAAATTCATTTCATTGGTTAATCTCCACCATCGATCATCGCCTGGGAGAACATCGTACTCGTCCACATGCATTCCTCCACCAAACCTTCATCGACCAATTTTCCACCATTTCACCGCATTTTTCCACCGCTTTCCATTGCATACACAACATTCACCTTTTGTTGCGTTGCCATTCTCACAGCTCTTCCACTACATCCATCCTCCCACCACATGGATTTATTAACATTTTTTATGTGTTTTTTAGTGAATACGTACGTGAAACCCATTCTGTTCTACACAACATCGCTATAATGACAATGCAGCAAAGAAGGCTAATTTCAAGAGCCGTATATTGCATAGAAATGTTTTGGAATGTTTCTAAATGAAATATTTCATAAAAGTACAATTTTAACTCGTAAAATCCCCAGCACTATTAAAGCGCAAATTTCATGCATGTAGATAGTCATGAAGTGGCAAAGAGTATCAATATAGGATTAAAGATTTTTAAAGCCTCTAATTGAAAAGTTTAAGTTTTTAATTAACTGCTCAAAGGGAAAATGTACTATATTGAAGACCTCGAGACTAACACAAGGCCTAATGAGGCCTAACAAACATAAAAAAATATTATCAATGTTTCACATACAGGTTTCCCCTCCCCCAAGAAAGGACAAAGTACCCATACCCGTTTTCATTCTATGTCATGTTTGAGAAGATCTACACCGACGGTCCTAATGCTATCGCAGCATTTTTTTGTGTAGTATGGGCGTACCCCAAAGTCATTTAATCCGCCTTTGTTCCCGTAACCCGAGTACTACAGCCTAACGTACATCAAAGAAATACACCCGGAGTTGACTTAAGCCTGCCGAAGACCACTTCTTTCATCCAAAGAGTACCAAATATTAATGCATCAATATTGCTATCGTAATGGGCTCAGAGCCCTTCTTATACCTCTATTTTAATGTTTCATTTAGTGTTCCATCTACCTCCTCTACCTCTCTTTTAGATATAAAACTCATGAGAAAATGTTATCACATGATCGATCGGATAACCGTGAATTGTAAGCTCTTTCTCTGAGATATAGTTCTCATGTAAAGTTGTAAGATAGGCCGAGGAAGATGTTTTCAAATAATATGAAGCCGTTGGAAAATTTTGTACATGACTAGTGTTTCTCTTTAATATGACAAACACATTTCTTTTGGATCCCGATTTAAAGCAAACATGATGTTTTTTGCCTTTGTCTCTCGTTTTTCCTACCGTAATTCATTACATTTCATTTCTCCGGTAAGCACGTAAATCCGACTTAGGATATACCCTTGCATGGTACCCCAATGCTTCGCTCTCCTTACTCGATGCTTTCTACTAAATGTGTTATCTAAGAACTAATTAAGGATAATTTAACTACAGAAAAGAGGCCGTTATTCATCGCTAGTCGATGTATGAATTAATGAATCCGTTATTAGATGTTCTTGTTGGGTTTTAATTGAAATAATTGGGATAATTTCCGGGAGTTTAGAACACTAATTCTATCTCACTAGGGTATTTTTCAATCAATTTAGCCTCTTTCTAAGTTCCCTTAAGTTGGATGTCTAGCATTGAAAGTTCAAAGCCTTTCTCTGATCTCAGGTTTTCACCTTGTGTTTAAATATTTAATGTTTCCTTGTCCGAAGAGTTAGCCTTTAGGAGTTGGATCATAGATGCTTAATGGCATGCCCCGTCCCTAGATCTCGATTCCTAATCGGTCACCTTGGAGGTTTCCTTGTAATTCACCTTCTTTCCCATCATTTCATACCACACTATCATCTTTAAGATCCTATTCTTTAGATGACTAGCCCAATTGAAAGCCTCGAATACCGAATAGCAAGTAAACCCTTTCCTAACTCCATTTCCAAATGGTCTTGAGTGTTCTCTAAAGTATCTCACCTTTGCCTAAAATCCTCTTTTCTCACCCTTTCGTCTTATATTGAACCGTTGGAACACCTAATCCTACATGGGTAGGTGTGAATTCGAAAAGTCACAATGGAGTCCAAAGTGACCTTGGAATATGAAACCAAGAGTCACACCATTGTACTATAAATGTACATCTTTGTATAATGGAAACTAAGAAAGCCTCATGCGTATCCTTCATTGTGTGTTGAGTATCTTGTGTGTGTGCTCATCTTTCTCATACACCATGTTTGTGCTTTAACATGGTGTTTAACATGGTATCAGAGCGGACGATTGCTGGCCCTGCTCCAAATTGAGTGAGCCATTTGTGTTTATGGCCTGTGCATATCTGCAAAATTCTTGACATTTTTGCGCATTTAGAGACTTTCACAGCCGTGTTTTTTCCGCCATTCGAAGTGTTTTGAAGAGGAGCAGCATTTAAAATCGCAGCATTCAGAAATTGGCAGCATTGGTTTTGAAGAAAGGCAGCACTGCCCATCTGAAGGTTGATTTCTTCCTTCAATTTCTGCCCATTAAATTCTGTTTTGGAGAGCTGTTGGAAAATTTGTTTAAATTGGGATTTCTGAAGAAGTCTATGAGTTTTTAGTGGAAAAGATTTCTGAGCATTTTTAAATTCTGCATTTTTGAGCTGCTGAGAGGGTTTTTTGAAGATAAATTCTGAGTTTTTATACTGCTGGAAATATTCTTCTGCTGCTGGGCTATTAGAAAAATCTCTGGGTTTTATTGGCAAGTTCTACAAATTGCGTTTGTGTTTCAATGCTGAAAATTTTCACTGTTCTGCAATTTCTGCAAGCTTTACTCCTCTCTGCTGTATTAAAAATAAATAAATAAATACTCTGCTACCCTCACTTCTCTCAACGCCCTGCGCTATCTCATACCCCCTTACCCACGGCCTGCACTCATCTCAACAAACAGCGTTCACACTCCTCAACACACTGCTCTCCCTTCTCACTATTCCGCCTTACGCTCACGGCTCCTCCCCCTTACCACAACCCTCTCTACTCTCACACGCCCCCCTTCCGCACCTGCAAACCCTCCCCTCTCCATACCCACGACACCCATCTCAACACTCTCCACGGCCCTCCTCTACTCGCCTCCCTCACACCCATCGCTCCCCCTCCCATACACTTAAAATTCGACTTTTAAATTTACACCCCCTTCCCATTCCATATAATTCGACTTTTAAATTTACACCCCCTTTTAAATTTATTTCCCCTCTCACATTTATAATAACCCCCCACCCTTTTCATTACATTTCCCCTCCACTACTTTTTAAATTCGACTTTTTTAATTCCCCCATATTCCCATTAATATATTTTTTAATTAAAAAAAAATAATAAATCCTCCATTAATAATCCCTTCCCTTCATATAATAAGTCCTCCATTTTTTAATACCCCCCACCATTAATAAAACCCCACCATTTTTAATAACCCCCACATTTTTAATTATTTCCATTTCAATTAATTTCCTTCCTTTTTAAAATTTCCTCCCTTTTAATTAATCCCCTTCCCCTCCATTTCTTATTATTCCCATTTTTTTAATTAATTTTTAATTAATTAAAAAAAAAAAAAAAAAAAAAAAACAGCAGAGAGAGAGAGGAAAAAGAGATATGAACAGCTGAAATGAAGAAAATGGCATATGAGAAGCAGATAGATTGAATACATTGCATATTTGCATTTTGTGATTTGTGGCATTGAAGGGTGATTTTTTTGAAGAATTTCACATTTGAAGACAAGTTTTTCATCATTTAAAACAACTATTTGAAGAAGAGAAATCAGCTGCCCCAAGGCTTCTTGCACATTGTTTTTGCTGCACATTTTTGCAGAAATATTGTATTGAGTTGACATTGTATTGCATCTTCTTCATAGTTGCAATCAGTATTTGAGTTGTTGGATTGTTGATTTCCCTCCATCATTTGAGGAGCACACTTTGTACTTTGAGAATTTCTTGAGTCATTTGTATTTGTTGTTGAATCACATTGTAAACGGGTGCATTCTCGGTTGAAGCCGACACCCTTTCATTTGTTGAGCCTAATTTGTTGAAAAATGGCTAAAATCAATGAGGCATTAATGTTGTTGAATGACCTCATTCATTCAAATGTTCATGATATGATAAAAATGAGCAAGGATGCTCTATGTAACATTCAGAGTTGTTTGCTAGATGCACAAGAGAAGATTGAGTTTTTGCAGTTGGAATCTCAGCTCCAACAAGACGAACTTCACCAAAAGAGTCACCATTCCGAACCTGTTTCTGTTCAGAACATTGTGAAAGACTCCCATCAGCAGCAAGTCAGTGAAGTTGCAGTTGATTTCCATTCAACAGATGTACATGCAGATGCAGTAGTTCAACCTGCACTTCCTAAGCCCATCATCAGACCTTGGGAAGAGCTTGTCCACAACAAGCACCGAACTGGTCTTGGATATGACAAGGATGTGTCCTTTCATATTCCAGACTACACAAAGCCCATCAGATTTCAGAGTGCCGGATTCATGTATGACAATTCACCTGCAGCTGTTCCAGATCATGTTCCACTTCCACAACAGATTGAGAAATGCCAACACTGTGATCGAGTTGGCCATATGAAAGATCACTGTTTTGATCTTCATCCATGCAAGCACTGTGGTCGACACACTCATTCTTCAGACAGATGCTTCAAACACAAGCCTCCTGCAAGAACAAAGATTCACCTTGGATGGATCGCTTCTTGGCAATGGGCATCAACAGCCAAGAAGATGTTTACGACACATGTTAGAACTTGTTCACAGATATTGAGCAAACTTGCAGTTGAGTTTTCGCCATCATCTCACCTTGTCCCTGACAGGGGGGAAAATGGTGGTCATGTACAAGCTTCGACGATAGATCAAGCGAGCCTGAGCCACAATCTCTCATTCCATGTTCAGAGTTGTAGCCAGCAGTTCAAGCGAGCCTGAGCCACAATTCGTCATTCTGGATTCAGAGATGTAGCCAGAGATATGGATGCCCATGAGCATACCTTCGGTTGGTGGATAACCTAAAACCATCATCTTTGGTTGGTGGATAACCTAAAACCATCATCTTTGGTTGGTGGACAACCTAAAACCACCACAGGTCGTAGACCTCCCTTCTTTTAGGTCGAAGGTCTCCCTTTTATATGAGGGACAATTCCTCTAGCAGAAGCTTTCAGCTTCTTGCCAGTTTTGGAAGAGTTCCGGGAACTGCAACAAGTTTTGCGTTCCAGTGTTTGTGGTCATCCTTAAACCACCTCTTTTTTCCAACATTTCAGAGAGTTGATTCAGCCCAAGTGCTGCCATGCATACTTTGTAGATTTGTATTACAACTCTCTTCTTGGAGTCACACATACCCCTTCGGATTAAGGGGGGATGTTGGAACACCTAATCCTACATGGGTAGGTGTGGAATGCGAAAAGTCACAATGGAGTCCAAGTGACCTTGGAATGAAAAACCAAGAGTCACACCATTGTACTATAAATGTACATCTTTGTATAATGGAAAATAAGAAAGCCTCACGCTTATCCTTCATTGTGTTTAGTCTCTTGTGTGTGTGCATTTTTCTTCTCATACACCATGTGTGTGCTTCAACATGGTGTTTAACAA